>CATIUR010000001.1:5000-505000 GCA_949592205.1 Helichrysum umbraculigerum
CATAAACTATAACCTTCGGCAGAAACCATAACTTTCGGCAGAAACCTATAACTAGCAGTTTTAACTATAACAATTTAAATACGATACAACAATCAAAATATAATAATAATAGTTGAGATTATTATTACCAAAAACTTACTAACGGGCCGTACACATCTTTCAAAAACTAAATTCTAATAAGTTAAACCAAATCATTTGGACATTACTAGTTGGATGAACAACTAGCATAGATGATATGATAAGACATCTAATCATTTTAAAACCTTGCGCGTTTAATACGCCCGGCAGGTTTTAGTCGTTGGAGACGACATCATTACTCTTGAACAACATCATTATTGCGTGTTAGCAACTCATTAGGCTCAGGTGAGTTTCATAGCCCCACTCTTTCAACTGTTTTACTGTTTTTGGGGTGAAACACATGCACAACAACTGTTTTCGAATTATATTAATAATCTTTTATAATTCACAATCAATCTTATTACTGTATGTAATACAAATGTGTAATACTTAGGAATTACACCCAACACATTGTTTTGGAACAATATCAAGACCTAACCTAGATAGGTCACAATCGTACACTATCAGATTGTTGGAAAACAATTACTTAGGTATAACTGGATATAGTTATTACTATTCATTGGCCATATTGTCGCGGGACAATATTATCAAATACATTAGAACTGGTTAGTTCTACCTACACTAGACGACATACATACATTTACAGGATCAGTTTCTCTTTTAGGAACTAATATTGCCAATACAATTCAGAACCCAAATATACTTGCTAGGCTTTAGGCTAGAAGTATACGATAGCATCATATGTTAGTATAGATCCTTTATACTAATACAATTCAACTAGGTGATGAGTATTCATACCTAGGACCAACGTATTACTTAATATCTAAATATTTGCTTATACGTATTTAGATACAATCAATTATTTTCATGCGTGTCACGATTGTTACTTACGTTTGCTCATTTGACAAATATATGTATCTATATATATATATATCTACATGTTTATATATTATCATAAGCACTTGGTGCTAACTTCAATAATATTTATGTATATTAGTATACATACAATCATACAAACACAATCATTCAAGTCGGACGCGTCGTTGTACGGTCGACACTTATTTGCAATAGCTAGTATGTCGTAGTACTACTAGCTCTACATTTCAACTATGCTCTCGAGCACTTCAGAAACGATGCCGCGGTATTGCAGCGGGCACAAAACGATACCACGGTAAAGTGGGTACAAAACGATGCCACGGTATTGCAGTGGGCACAACTTCAATCAGACAAGTCGTTGTACTTGTATTATTTTCAAGCAGACAAGTCGTTGTACTTGTATTATTTTCAAGCAGACAAGTCGTTGTACTTGTATTATTTTCAAGCAGACAAGTCGTTGTACTTGTATTATTTTCAAGCAGACAAGTCGTTGTACTTGTATCATTTTCAATCAGACAAGTCGTTGTACTTGTATCATTTTCAATCAGACAAGTCGTTGTAATTGTAGCATTTTCAAACAAACAAGTCGTTGTAACTTGTATCAATTTAAGACAAACAAGTCTAAGTAACTTGTAACAATGCAACCAACCATATCGGGGTAATTGAACATTAAGTTAGACAAACAATTTCAATGGTAGACTTACAATTCAAACTAGTTAGGTATGAAACACCTAGATTAGACCTTTACACATTGGCGTTACAAACTTCAACGTATTACATATCAAAAATCACTGATTTTGGAAATAACTTTACAAACATAAATTGTTTTATTACTTTATGTTTTCAACTAACCATCCTATGAACTCACCAGCTTTATAGCTGACCTGTTTTAGCATGTGTTCTCAGGTTGCCCAGCAGGATTAGGATCGCTACAAGATCTTATTAGTTAGAGTCGCATATTTTCAACAATTGGGACAACTCTGCATCTACTTTAGTATTTTCAAATTATGTATTTGGAAATTATTATTAAACTCATAACGTTGTAAACGTTCTATTTTGGGAAATGTATAATTATTTTCAAACGTCTCATTTAGAGTCGTTCATTATGTATCTTATGCGGTGATATTTGATTTAGTGACACCCGACCCGACAGCTTCCGCAAACCGAAATTTGAGGGTGTCACAGATTGGTATCAGAGCCTAAGGTTATAGTGAACTAGGTTGCATTTAGAGGGCCTAGACTATGACCGTTAGGCAGTATTCCTCGTTAGGTATGACTGGTTCAGGGATTACATCATACGAGTTTAATTTAACATAGCGTAGCTAACTATGTACAATTAAATAAAGATGATGTAAGATCTGAAAGGGGTTATACTGAAACAGGAATGCGTAGTTGACTCTGATTGTTAGGTGCTAGACACCCTAGGCTATTATATGTACTGTAGGTATATATGAATGGGCCTTACATGTGTACTACTATTACATACCTATATATATATATATTGAGTATATATATACAAATTTATTTCCGCTGTATCATCATACTTTCGTGAAGAGGCATATCGCCGTCTTCCTCACCATCGCGACTCGACATTTTTCTCCTTATGTACGCATAGGAGGATATCACCTATATCACTGAACCTCGGGAAGGAGGTACAAACGTCATCAATGGGAATGGAAACCCGCACATGCTAAACCTTCACGAAACTTAAAACAAACTGACAACTTTTCAACTTTGACCATATGGATCACAATCGGATTAGTGTTGACTAAGTCCACAACAAAAATTATTTCGAATCACAATTTGATCATGTAGATCAATCAATTCAATACTTTAGTGCCTTGGCACTCACACTTTAGCTTCTGTGTTACAACTGAGAAATTCGAACTTCAAACACATTTTGGCTTTGGGGCTACAAATCAAACAATACATGGCACGTAGTGCTACGATTTCAAGGTATGTTAATACCACAACTTGAGCACGTTAGTGCAACCTTCACAATAGGTCAACACTACAGATTATAGCATGTTGATGCCACACTCATAGTACACGGGTACTACAATTTCAATGCCGCGGGCACTTCATTACAGCACGTAGTGCTGCGTTTCATGGTACTTTGGTACTACAATTACAAAATATTAGTATTTCAATTACTGTGCTGATAGCACTGCATTATAGCACTTGGTGCTACTTCAATTATGCATGTAGACTTGTTATAGTTGCATGTACGACTGACACATATACATATACACTTACTTCACTGGGCACGAGGTGCCACACCTGACTCTTATTATGTACGTATGCTTGCATAGTTACGTGTACACCATATATGTATATACTACCAATTTAGCATGTAATGCTTTAATCAATAAATACACAATGATGTCACCACACACATGGGTTGTGTTGGTGGACCCTGCTTCAACACCACCGAGAACACGGTAGTTGTCACATACACAGGTATGAATGGCCGTACGATATTCTAGTACTACGATATAGTCCATTGGACTACCCACAACAACATAGTCTTGGATTGACTACATAGAAAACGCAACTCGGTCATGGTACGACCGCACCTAGAAACTACAACTCAACTGGTCACAACACTCGGAAAACATGAGATTCATGATAACTTAACTAAAGAAAACTAGACAACGGTTACTTAAACTGTTGTATCAACAATACAAAAGGGCAGTGATGCGCCTGCCACCTACAATATCAAAAAAAAAAAAAAAAAAAAAAAAAAAAAAAAAAACTTCAACGTCAAGGATCGTAGGATCCCGTGTATCATAAATACCAACTCAAGTTAGCTACTTATGTCATTGTAATAATCATCATCTTTGATTAAAGATCTCACACTTTGTCATTTCATTCTTGTTCAAGAATCATGCCACCTAAACGACCAACTTTCACTCGAGCTGAGCAAGATCAAATCATTAATCAAGCAGTGACTGCGACTCTAGCTACTCATAGCCAAGTAAAGCCTTGCACTTTTAGGGATTTCCTGAGGTGCGAGCCACCAAACTTCGTCGGAACTGAAGGAGCTGTCGGATTAATTCGATGGTTCGAGAGAATTGAATCTATTTTCCACATGTGCAACTGCCCCGACGACTGCAAAGTCTTGTACGCCACGTACACCCTCCAGGATGATGCCTCTACCTGGTGGAATTTTCACACCCGAACTGTAGGAAACGACACTGCTCACGAACTTCCGTGGGAAGACCTGAAACAACTCATGAAGGACAAGTATTGTCCCATCGAAGTACTTCACAAACTTGAGGACGAACTTTGGTATCTCACCGTAAAGGACAACGACATTGAAACATATACCAATCGCTTCCAACAACTAGCATCCCTTTGTCCAAACATAGTAAACCCTGAAAACAAACGAATCGGGAGGTACATTGGTGGACTCCCGTTGCTAATTGAGGGAATGGTCACCGCCTCTAAACCCACTACTATTGAAGAGGCTATTCGCATGGCCCACAGACTCATGGCACAGGTGGTTCGACGTGGGCCACCTGCAACAGAAAACAATCAACAAAAAGGAAATGGAAGTTCCAGCTCTAGCCAAAACCCAACGAATCAACCTGAACCCTTGAGGTCCTACGCTGCTGAACCCAACGACAGACAAGGCTATGCGGGTAACAAACCATTTTGTCACGGCTGCAAACGTCATCATGACGGATTTTGCGGATTACCCTGCGAAAGATGCCAACGATATGGTCACGTAATCCGGGACTGCAGAGTTCCCGCCAATCCCGACTCTCGAAGGATATGCTTCAAATGTAAGGAACCTGGTCATTACAAGAAGGACTGCCCAAAAAGACGCAAAATTCACCTAATCGACTCCGAGTAAATCAAATAAGTCTCCAACAATAATGTAAGTACAACCTCTCCTCGAAAACATAACTCTTCAATTTTAGATTCGCTAAACGTGTACTTATTGTCCCCACCATCATTTTAACGACTTAATGTCGATCACATCTTAGGGCTAGTTGACCTAGGCCCACATAAAACCCAAAGTTTGCTTTCAGCAGACCAATCGATAGAACACTCACCAACCAAACTCAATGTTTACTTTCAGTAGACTAATCGACTCAACGATAAATCGCTCAGCCCTGATATAACCAATTACAAAACAGTCAGAATGTGACCACAACGATTAAACATGATGCGGTCATGGAGTGACTGCTATTCAACCTCGTTATAGACATCATGTGTCTGCAATCTATTCGACAAATACCTCGTACGTGCATTGCTCCCCAGACCAGGCGCAACCCTGACATCACTTTAAATTTCGGGACGAAATTTTCTTAACAGGGGGAGAATGTAACACCCGGTCAAAAAGTCAAATTTCGCGCCGATTTTAAACTTTGAATAATGACATTTTATAGTTCAAGTGAAATATTTTATTAAAAATATTTACAAAATGATATAAACAAAATTATGGATTTAAATAATAAATCTACATTTTAAACGGGTACGAAATCACGGACATTTTATACTGTGGTTGGAGACCACAGTACACGAGTTAGGGATCTGAGTTTTAACAAAAACCCAAACTCCCACCTCATTTCTTCATTTTCTTCTTCTTTTTCACCTACCTTTTCTCTCATCTCTCTCTCTACAACCTACCACCACCACCACCATAATCCGCCAAAAACCACCGTCAAACGACCTCCAATCTCAAAGCTCCTTTAGGGAAAAACGATCACCACGCAACGATCTACAATCCTATCTTTTCGGTTTTTAAAAACCGACACTTGTAAGTTAACGACACCTTAAAACTACTTTAATACATTTATTTACTTGTTTTGTAGCTCATCAAACTATAAAATGTCCAAATCAAAACTTGAAACTCGTTTTGACAAACTCGAAAATGGTAACAGTTTCTGTCTTCGGAAACTATAACCTTCGGCATAAACCATAACCTTCGGCATAAACCATAACCTTCGGCATAAACCATAACCTTCGGCATAAACCATAACCTTCGGCATAAACCATAACCTTCGGCATAAACTATAACCTTCGGCATAAACCATAACCTTCGGCATAAACTATAACCTTCGGCAGAAACCATAACTTTCGGCAGAAACCTATAACTAGCAGTTTTAACTATAACAATTTAAATACGATACAACAATCAAAATATAATAATAATAGTTGAGATTATTATTACCAAAAACTTACTAACGGGCCGTACACATCTTTCAAAAACTAAATTCTAATAAGTTAAACCAAATCATTTGGACATTACTAGTTGGATGAACAACTAGCATAGATGATATGATAAGACATCTAATCATTTTAAAACCTTGCGCGTTTAATACGCCCGGCAGGTTTTAGTCGTTGGAGACGACATCATTACTCTTGAACAACATCATTATTGCGTGTTAGCAACTCATTAGGCTCAGGTGAGTTTCATAGCCCCACTCTTTCAACTGTTTTACTGTTTTTGGGGTGAAACACATGCACAACAACTGTTTTCGAATTATATTAATAATCTTTTATAATTCACAATCAATCTTATTACTGTATGTAATACAAATGTGTAATACTTAGGAATTACACCCAACACATTGTTTTGGAACAATATCAAGACCTAACCTAGATAGGTCACAATCGTACACTATCAGATTGTTGGAAAACAATTACTTAGGTATAACTGGATATAGTTATTACTATTCATTGGCCATATTGTCGCGGGACAATATTATCAAATACATTAGAACTGGTTAGTTCTACCTACACTAGACGACATACATACATTTACAGGATCAGTTTCTCTTTTAGGAACTAATATTGCCAATACAATTCAGAACCCAAATATACTTGCTAGGCTTTAGGCTAGAAGTATACGATAGCATCATATGTTAGTATAGATCCTTTATACTAATACAATTCAACTAGGTGATGAGTATTCATACCTAGGACCAACGTATTACTTAATATCTAAATATTTGCTTATACGTATTTAGATACAATCAATTATTTTCATGCGTGTCACGATTGTTACTTACGTTTGCTCATTTGACAAATATATGTATCTATATATATATATATCTACATGTTTATATATTATCATAAGCACTTGGTGCTAACTTCAA
Source organism: Helichrysum umbraculigerum (assembly GCA_949592205.1). Classification (NCBI taxonomy): domain Eukaryota; kingdom Viridiplantae; phylum Streptophyta; class Magnoliopsida; order Asterales; family Asteraceae; genus Helichrysum; species Helichrysum umbraculigerum. The sequence goes on from CATIUR010000001.1 coordinate 12,065, forward strand.
TAATATTTATGTATATTAGTATACATACAATCATACAAACACAATCATTCAAGTCGGACGCGTCGTTGTACGGTCGACACTTATTTGCAATAGCTAGTATGTCGTAGTACTACTAGCTCTACATTTCAACTATGCTCTCGAGCACTTCAGAAACGATGCCGCGGTATTGCAGCGGGCACAAAACGATACCATGGTAAAGTGGGTACAAAACGATGCCACGGTATTGCAGTGGGCACAACTTCAATCAGACAAGTCGTTGTACTTGTATTATTTTCAAGCAGACAAGTCGTTGTACTTGTATTATTTTCAAGCAGACAAGTCGTTGTACTTGTATTATTTTCAAGCAGACAAGTCGTTGTACTTGTATTATTTTCAAGCAGACAAGTCGTTGTACTTGTATCATTTTCAATCAGACAAGTCGTTGTACTTGTATCATTTTCAATCAGACAAGTCGTTGTAATTGTAGCATTTTCAAACAAACAAGTCGTTGTAACTTGTATCAATTTAAGACAAACAAGTCTAAGTAACTTGTAACAATGCAACCAACCATATCGGGGTAATTGAACATTAAGTTAGACAAACAATTTCAATGGTAGACTTACAATTCAAACTAGTTAGGTATGAAATACCTAGATTAGACCTTTACACATTGGCGTTACAAACTTCAACGTATTACATATCAAAAATCACTGATTTTGGAAATAACTTTACAAACATAAATTGTTTTATTACTTTATGTTTTCAACTAACCATCCTATGAACTCACCAGCTTTATAGCTGACCTGTTTTAGCATGTGTTCTCAGGTTGCCCAGCAGGATTAGGATCGCTACAAGATCTTATTAGTTCGAGTCGCATATTTTCAACAATTGGGACAACTCTGCATCTACTTTAGTATTTTCAAATTATGTATTTGGAAATTATTATTAAACTCATAACGTTGTAAACGTTCTATTTTGGGAAATGTATAATTATTTTCAAACGTCTCATTTAGAGTCGTTCATTATGTATCTTATGCGGTGATATTTGATTTAGTGACACCCGACCCGACAGCTTCCGCAAACCGAAATTTGAGGGTGTCACACCTAAGCCCTAAGCCCTAAGCCCTAAGCCCTAAGCCCTAAGCCCTAAGCCCTAAGCCCTAAGCCCTAAGCCCTAAGCCCTAAGCCCTAAGCCCTAAGCCCTAAGCCCTAAGCCCTAAGCCCTACGCCCTAAGCCCTACGCCCTACGCCCTACGCCCTACGCCTTACGCCCTACGCCCTACGCCCTACGCCCTACGCCCTACGCCCTACGCCCTACGCCCTAAGCCCTACGCCCTAAGCCCTACGCCCTAAGCCCTACGCCCTAAGCCCTACGCCCTAAGCCCCAAGCCCCAAGCCCCAAGCCCCAAGCCCCAAGCCCCAAGCCCCAAGCCCCAAGCCCCAAGCCCCAAGCCCCAAGCCCCAAACCCCAAGCCCCAAACCCCAAACCCCAAACCCCAAGCCCCAAGCCCCAAGCCCCAAGCCCCAAGCCCCAAGCCCCAAGCCCCAAGCCCCAAGCCCCAAGCCCCAAGGCCCAAGCCCTAAGCCCCAAGCCCCAAGCCCCAAGCCCCCCTAAGCCCCCCTAAGCCCCAAACCCTAAACCCTAAACCCTATGGAATTTCATTTGCACGAAATTTTTCTCTCTCTTCCAACTTTTTCTCTCAAGGCGATTGTGTACGGTCTTTCTCATTTCGCTTGATTCTTCCTGATTTCTTGCTGTTATTGAATTGTTTTAGCTTTGATTTCCATCACTCAATCATGAATTCAACTGGGAATGATCCTCCGGATCCTCCAGATACATTAAAATCGGGATCTGAGTCCACTTTTATTCAAAATCGTATTTCTTCTGTTCGTAATGTTGAAGATGAGGTTATGGCTGAAATACATGATAATTGGGGTGTAAATTCTCCTCAAATGCAATCTAAGGATGTTACTAGCACTGAAATGCTTCGTTCTAACATCAAAAACATCCTAGCTACTGGAATTGAATCTTCATATGTTCATGGCGGCTCTGACAGCATTCTTGTCAGAAATGAAATCGGTATTGAAAAAGCAAATAATGTGGCTAGTAAGTATGTTTCTACTTCGTTTCCATCTATTATATCCCCTGATGTTAGATTGAATGATTCTGGATTGGAAAATTTTACTATGTCTGAGGCAATGGAATCTGATGGGAGGGTTAGGGTTCAGAAGCGTAGGAAGCAGTTTACAAGTTCTTCATCTAAACATAAGCTTGAGAATGCTGGTACTGGGTTTTCTTCTCGAAATATTGTTCGAGATGGTGATGAAGTTGGAAAAAAGTCTAGTAAGAAAGTTAAGATGAGAGGTGTTGGTAAGCTTGTTACTCCTACTACTCGTAATTTAATTCGTAGTTTGCTTGGTAAATTAGAGAAACTGCTTGGTTCTGTATCCCCTGGTGAAGTTATGCAGCAGGATAATGTTGTGACAGATGAATTTAAAAGAACTATGGCATCTGTGGATTTATCTTTTGCTCCTGGTTCTAAAAATGTTATGGATATTGATGCTCCTGCTACTGATTTTAGGAGCTCTTTATCTATCCTTGGTGCTGTTCCAACAGTTTTTTCTGCTGGTGTTAATGTTCAAAATGTTCAGAACATTGGTAATGAAGGTAGTAAATCTTTTGTTGATGTTATTGGGGAATGTAATGATGAGACTGATCTGACAAAGATGGAATATATACCACCTTTGGTTTTACCAAATGGAGAGGAAGTGGTGCATTTAAGGGGAGATTTTATGGAAAAGAGTAGCTCTGCCTATTCTAAGTCTATTTATGGTTATTTTGTTGGGGTTAAAATGCCATTTGCTGTTGTTAATTTCAATTTAAGAAGAATGTGGCGTGTGTATGGAATCAAGGATATTTCTGTTAACACTTCTGGTTATTTCTTCTTTAGATTTGATACTGAAGCTGGTATGTTGAAGGTGCTTGATAGTGGTCCTTGGCTAATTGAAAATGTGCCATTGTTTCTTAAGAAGTGGGAGCCTGGCTTATGTTTGGAAAAGCCTGAACCTGCACTGGTTCCATTATGGATTTCTTTAATTGATTTGCCAATTGAATTATGGAATGGGGGCAATATAAGTCAAATTGTTAGTCGGATTGGAAAACCAGTGGTAATGGATAGGGTGACTAAGGAGAGGTGTTTAAAGCAAGTTGGTAGAGCTGGCTATGCTAGGGTATTGGTAAGGAAATCAATTTGAAGATTGGGTATCAATGGAAACCTGCAAGGTGTGCTCATTGTCAAGTCTTTGGTCATGTGATGGAGAAATGTACTAAGAGGCCTTTAACTGAGGAGGAATTAAGGATCAAGCAACAAAAGGAGGATGAGATCAAGCAGAAGGAATTGGAAAAGAATATTGATAATGAAGATGGATGGCAAACTGTGGGTAGGGGTAATAGAGTTATAAAGGATGTGAATGGGAGTACTATGGTTAAGTTACCACAATTTGTTAATAGAAGTGCTACTATTAATAGATCATTACCTGCTGGTGGTAATATGCAAAGGCAGTTTAATGGTCCACCTTGGAGTTTTAATAGAAATAGAGATAGAATGGGGAATGCTAGTGGTCAATCTTCTGAGCAGTTGGGTGGAAGGAAAAATGGCAATATGAATCAGAAGCAAGGGGTATCTAAAGGGGCTTCTACCACTGGGCAAAAGTCTCAACTGAATAAGCAAAGTAATGAAGTGATTTATGGTGATAAAGGGAAGGCTGTTATGGGTTCAAAGCAATCTAAGTCTGGGGATATCAGGATTGGTAATGCTGGATCTAAGAGTAAAGATTTGAATGCTAGCAAGACTCCTAATCTGGTAAATACTAATCCTTTTTCTGTTTTGGCTATGAATGAAAATTTTGTTAATGAGCAAATTGAGGATAAAACCCTAAACCCTAAACCCTAAACCCTAAACCCTAAACCCTAAACCCTAAACCCTAAACCCTAAACCCTAAACCCTAAACCCTAAACCCTAAACCCTAAACCCTAAACCCTAAACCCTAAACCCTAAACCCTAAACCCTAAACCCTGAATTTAAAGTGTTACCTGATAAAGTGTTACCTGAATTTGTCAAAGCTATATACCCTGCAAAGGGAATTATTCCAGGTAATACTGTGAATTTAAAAGTGGGGTACCAGTGGAAACCATCGAGGTGTGAGTTTTGTAAAGTTTTTGGTCATACAGTTGACAAATGTAGCTGTAAGCCACTTACTGAAGAAGAAATTGCTGCTAAAGAGGCTAAAAAGGCTGAAGAGAAATTGAAAAGTATAAATGATATGGATAGCGGTTGGCAGACTGTGGGTAGGAAGAACAGGGTCATTAAAGATGCTAGTGGTAAGGTGGTTATTAAACCAGTTCAGACTGTCATTGGGAATGGTCAAGGTGGCATGGGTGTTCTAAGGCAGAATATGGGTCAAGTTAGAAGTATGGGTATTAACAGAGGTTTTCAAGGAAGTGGTGGTTTTCAAGGTGGTAATTCTGGACCAAAGCAACCTGGGGTCCATGTGAGTAATGCTGGAAATAGTAATAAGACTTTGGGTAAGAATGCTGGTGGTAATAATAATACGAAGATACCAAGTTCTAGTAAGCAAATGGGTAAGTCAATTGGTGATCATAAGCAACAAGAAAATGGGAATAATGATAAGGGGAAAGGTGTGTTGAAAACATCACAGAATACAAGGATGGAATATAGAAAGAAGCAAGATATGGGTGGTAAAAAAGTTGATGATAACAGTGGTGAAGTGAAAGGCATTGAAACTGGAAATCCATTTTCTGTCCTTGCAGAGGAAGATTCTGTCAATACTGTGAAGATACCTCATACTTATGATCATAAATGGAAGTTATACCAAAGTCAGAAGCATGCTATAATGAAATATGTGGATAAAGATAACCTTCCTTCAAAAGAAATTATGAAGGATTGGACTGCTCAAATGGTAAAATATTTTTATTATCATTGTGAATGTAAAGGTCTTAATGACTTTTATGTGGATGGACTTCAACCTATTGAAGAAGTTGTTGAAGAAAGTGATTCTGAGAATGAAGATGGAATGGATGTTAACATGCATGATGACATGGTGTTAATTGATGATGATAGTTTGGAGCAAGGGCATCCTGTTTTCAAACCAACTGAAGCAGTTTCCAATGTTTAAGCTAGCCTGCTGGAATATAAGGGGGCTAAACCTGGCTTCCCACCAAAAAGAGGTTAGTGAATTAATTTTAAGTAGTAATTGTAGTTTATGTGCAGTTGTTGAGACAAAAGTTTCAAGTATAAATCTTGATAAAATTTGTACTAAAGTATTTGGTAGATGGAATTGGATATCAAATATTAGCAAGTGTAAAAGTAGAACTAGAATTATTGTGGGTTGGGATCCAAATGAAATGGGTGTTATTGTGGAAAGTCAATCTGATCAGGTGATTAATTGCTGCATTGATCAGTATAATGGTCAAAAAAGATTCCATTGTTCTATTATTTATGCTTCTAATGATGATATGGATAGAAGGGTTTTGTGGAGAGATCTATGTTATTTTAAGGCTTCTATTAATAATCAACCATGGGTTATCATGGGAGATTTTAATGTGAGTCTTAATCCGGTGGATAATTCAAATGGATCTTCAATTGTTACTGGTCCCATGCAAGAGTTTAGAGACTGTATTGAGGCTATTGAAGTTGAAGAAGTTAATCAGTCTGGAATGCAATTTACTTGGATACAGAAACCACATTCAAGTGGGTTGGCTAGGGGTGTTATGAAAAAGCTGGATAGAGTGTTTGGTAATAGCTTTTTCTTTAGTGAATTTCCAAGAGCTCATGCTTTGTTTATGCCTTTTGGGCTTTCTGATCACTGTTCTATGTTATTGACTTTGCCAAATGTTGTCAAGAAGAAAAATAAACCTTTTAAATTCAACAATCATCTTGCTGATAAGAAGGGTTTTTTACCTTTGGTACAACAAGTATGGAGTCAAGAAGTTGATGGGTTTAAAATGTTTTCTGTTGTTTCAAAATTGAAGAGGTTGAAGCATAGCTTGAGATCATTGAATAAGCAGGAGGGTAATGTTTTTGAAAGGGTGAAAAAATTGAGAGTTGAGCTTCATAGAGTGCAAGAAGAAGTGGCAGCTGATCCTGAGAATGATTTGCTAAGAGAAGAGGAAATTTGGTATCACAAAGCTTTTAAGGAGGCAATTAGAGATGAGGAAAAATTGTTAATACAGAAGAGTAAGGTGTTGTGGTTAAAGGATGGTGATGCTAATTCTGCTTATTTTCATAAAGTTATTAATAGTAAAATTAATAAGAGCAGAGTTGAGGTTGTGGAAGATATGCAAGGAAATAGTTATATGGGAAATGCTATACCTGGGCAGTTTGTGAAGCATTTTGAGAATATGTTGGGCTGTGATTCTTTTGTGCAACCATTGTTGGATCCTGATTTGTTGTTTGATAAGAAAATAAGTCAACATGAAGCTGCTAGTATGGTGAGAGAGGTGGATGATATTGAGATAAAGAATGCTCTTTAGGATATTGATGATGCTAAATCACCTGGTCCTGATGGATATTCTGCAAGGTTTTTTAAAATGGCATGGTCTGTGATTGGTAATGAAGTATGTCAAGCCATTAAGGATTTTTTTAGAAATGGGAAGTTATTGGGTGAAGTTAATGCTACACTAATTGCTCTTGTTCCTAAATCTCAGAGTCCAAGGAATGTGTCTGACTATCGACCTATTTCATGTTGTAAACCCTAAACCCTAAACCCTAAACCCTAAACCGTAAACCGTAAACCCTAAACCCCAAACCCTAAACCCTAAACCCCAAACCCCAAACCCCAAACCCCAAGCCCCAAGCCCCAAGCCCCAAGCCCCAAGCCCCAAGCCCCAAGCCCCAAGCCCTAAGCCCCAAGCCCCAAGCCCCAAGCCCCAAGCCCCAAGCCCCAAGCCCCAAGCCCCCCTAAGCCCCAAACCCTAAACCCTAAACCCTATGGAATTTCATTTGCACGAAATTTTTCTCTCTCTTCCAACTTTTTCTCTCAAGGCGATTGTGTACGGTCTTTCTCATTTCGCTTGATTCTTCCTGATTTCTTGCTGTTATTGAATTGTTTTAGCTTTGATTTCCATCACTCAATCATGAATTCAACTGGGAATGATCCTCCGGATCCTCCAGATACATTAAAATCGGGATCTGAGTCCACTTTTATTCAAAATCGTATTTCTTCTGTTCGTAATGTTGAAGATGAGGTTATGGCTGAAATACATGATAATTGGGGTGTAAATTCTCCTCAAATGCAATCTAAGGATGTTACTAGCACTAAAATGCTTCGTTCTAACATCAAAAACATCCTAGCTACTGGAATTGAATCTTCATATGTTCATGGCGGCTCTGACAGCATTCTTGTCAGAAATGAAATCGGTATTGAAAAAGCAAATAATGTGGCTAGTAAGTATGTTTCTACTTCGTTTCCATCTATTATATCCCCTGATGTTAGATTGAATGATTCTGGATTGGAAAATTTTAAAACTCCTAAAACTACTATGTCTGAGGCAATGGAATCTGATGGGAGGGTTAGGGTTCAGAAGCGTAGGAAGCAGTTTACAAGTTCTTCATCTAAACATAAGCTTGAGAATGCTGGTACTGGGTTTTCTTCTCGAAATATTGTTCGAGATGGTGATGAAGTTGGAAAAAAGTCTAGTAAGAAAGTTAAGATGAGAGGTGTTGGTAAGCTTGTTACTCCTACTACTCGTAATTTAATTCGTAGTTTGCTTGGTAAATTAGAGAAACGGCTTGGTTCTGTATCCCCTGGTGAAGTTATGCAGCAGGATAATGTTGTGACAGATGAATTTAAAAGAACTATGGCATCTGTGGATTTATCTTTTGCTCCTGGTTCTAAAAATGTTATGGATATTGATGCTCCTGCTACTGATTTTAGGAGCTCTTTATCTATCCTTGGTGCTGTTCCAACAGTTTTTTCTGCTGGTGTTAATGTTCAAAATGTTCAGAACATTGGTAATGAAGGTAGTAAATCTTTTGTTGATGTTATTGGGGAATGTAATGATGAGACTGATCTGACAAAGATGGAATATATACCACCTTTGGTTTTACCAAATGGAGAGGAAGTGGTGCATTTAAGGGGAGATTTTATGGAAAAGAGTAGCTCTGCCTATTCTAAGTCTATTTATGGTTATTTTGTTGGGGTTAAAATGCCATTTGCTGTTGTTAATTTCAATTTAAGAAGAATGTGGCGTGTGTATGGAATCAAGGATATTTCTGTTAACACTTCTGGTTATTTCTTCTTTAGATTTGATACTGAAGCTGGTATGTTGAAGGTGCTTGATAGTGGTCCTTGGCTAATTGAAAATGTGCCATTGTTTCTTAAGAAGTGGGAGCCTGGCTTATGTTTGGAAAAGCCTGAACCTGCACTGGTTCCATTATGGATTTCTTTAATTGATTTGCCAATTGAATTATGGAATGGGGGCAATATAAGTCAAATTGTTAGTCGGATTGGAAAACCAGTGGTAATGGATAGGGTGACTAAGGAGAGGTGTTTAAAGCAAGTTGGTAGAGCTGGCTATGCTAGGGTATTGGTAGAAGTGCATGCATCTAAGCATTTACCAGATACAGTTAAAGCTGTCTACCCTTCTTCTGGTGGTCTACCTGGTAAGGAAATCAATTTGAAGATTGGGTATCAATGGAAACCTGCAAGGTGTGCTCATTGTCAAGTCTTTGGTCATGTGATGGAGAAATGTACTAAGAGGCCTTTAACTGAGGAGGAATTAAGGATCAAGCAACAAAAGGAGGATGAGATCAAGCAGAAGGAATTGGAAAAGAATATTGATAATGAAGATGGATGGCAAACTGTGGGTAGGGGTAATAGAGTTATAAAGGATGTGAATGGGAGTACTATGGTTAAGTTACCACAATTTGTTAATAGAAGTGCTACTATTAATAGATCATTACCTGCTGGTGGTAATATGCAAAGGCAGTTTAATGGTCCACCTTGGAGTTTTAATAGAAATAGAGATAGAATGGGGAATGCTAGTGGTCAATCTTCTGAGCAGTTGGGTGGAAGGAAAAATGGCAATATGAATCAGAAGCAAGGGGTATCTAAAGGGGCTTCTACCACTGGGCAAAAGTCTCAACTGAATAAGCAAAGTAATGAAGTGATTTATGGTGATAAAGGGAAGGCTGTTATGGGTTCAAAGCAATCTAAGTCTGGGGATATCAGGATTGGTAATGCTGGATCTAAGAGTAAAGATTTGAATGCTAGCAAGACTCCTAATCTGGTAAATACTAATCCTTTTTCTGTTTTGGCTATGAATGAAAATTTTGTTAATGAGCAAATTGAGGATAAAACCCTAAACCCTAAACCCTAAACCCTAAACCCTAAACCCTAAACCCTAAACCCTAAACCCTAAACCCTAAACCCTAAACCCTAAACCCTAAACCCTGAATTTAAAGTGTTACCTGATAAAGTGTTACCTGAATTTGTCAAAGCTATATACCCTGCAAAGGGAATTATTCCAGGTAATACTGTGAATTTAAAAGTGGGGTACCAGTGGAAACCATCGAGGTGTGAGTTTTGTAAAGTTTTTGGTCATACAGTTGACAAATGTAGCTGTAAGCCACTTACTGAAGAAGAAATTGCTGCTAAAGAGGCTAAAAAGGCTGAAGAGAAATTGAAAAGTATAAATGATATGGATAGCGGTTGGCAGACTGTGGGTAGGAAGAACAGGGTCATTAAAGATGCTAGTGGTAAGGTGGTTATTAAACCAGTTCAGACTGTCATTGGGAATGGTCAAGGTGGCATGGGTGTTCTAAGGCAGAATATGGGTCAAGTTAGAAGTATGGGTATTAACAGAGGTTTTCAAGGAAGTGGTGGTTTTCAAGGTGGTAATTCTGGACCAAAGCAACCTGGGGTCCATGTGAGTAATGCTGGAAATAGTAATAAGACTTTGGGTAAGAATGCTGGTGGTAATAATAATACGAAGATACCAAGTTCTAGTAAGCAAATGGGTAAGTCAATTGGTGATCATAAGCAACAAGAAAATGGGAATAATGATAAGGGGAAAGGTGTGTTGAAAACATCACAGAATACAAGGATGGAATATAGAAAGAAGCAAGATATGGGTGGTAAAAAAGTTGATGATAACAGTGGTGAAGTGAAAGGCATTGAAACTGGAAATCCATTTTCTGTCCTTGCAGAGGAAGATTCTGTCAATACTGTGAAGATACCTCATACTTATGATCATAAATGGAAGTTATACCAAAGTCAGAAGCATGCTATAATGAAATATGTGGATAAAGATAACCTTCCTTCAAAAGAAATTATGAAGGATTGGACTGCTCAAATGGTAAAATATTTTTATTATCATTGTGAATGTAAAGGTCTTAATGACTTTTATGTGGATGGACTTCAACCTATTGAAGAAGTTGTTGAAGAAAGTGATTCTGAGAATGAAGATGGAATGGATGTTAACATGCATGATGACATGGTGTTAATTGATGATGATAGTTTGGAGCAAGGGCATCCTGTTTTCAAACCAACTGAAGCAGTTTCCAATGTTTAAGCTAGCCTGCTGGAATATAAGGGGGCTAAACCTGGCTTCCCACCAAAAAGAGGTTAGTGAATTAATTTTAAGTAGTAATTGTAGTTTATGTGCAGTTGTTGAGACAAAAGTTTCAAGTATAAATCTTGATAAAATTTGTACTAAAGTATTTGGTAGATGGAATTGGATATCAAATATTAGCAAGTGTAAAAGTAGAACTAGAATTATTGTGGGTTGGGATCCAAATGAAATGGGTGTTATTGTGGAAAGTCAATCTGATCAGGTGATTAATTGCTGCATTGATCAGTATAATGGTCAAAAAAGATTCCATTGTTCTATTATTTATGCTTCTAATGATGATATGGATAGAAGGGTTTTGTGGAGAGATCTATGTTATTTTAAGGCTTCTATTAATAATCAACCATGGGTTATCATGGGAGATTTTAATGTGAGTCTTAATCCGGTGGATAATTCAAATGGATCTTCAATTGTTACTGGTCCCATGCAAGAGTTTAGAGACTGTATTGAGGCTATTGAAGTTGAAGAAGTTAATCAGTCTGGAATGCAATTTACTTGGATACAGAAACCACATTCAAGTGGGTTGGCTAGGGGTGTTATGAAAAAGTTGGATAGAGTGTTTGGTAATAGCTTTTTCTTTAGTGAATTTCCAAGAGCTCATGCTTTGTTTATGCCTTTTGGGATTTCTGATCACTGTTCTATGTTATTGACTTTGCCAAATGTTGTCAAGAAGAAAAATAAACCTTTTAAATTCAACAATCATCTTGCTTATAAGAAGGGTTTTTTACCTTTGGTACAACAAGTATGGAGTCAAGAAGTTGATGGGTTTAAAATGTTTTCTGTTGTTTCAAAATTGAAGAGGTTGAAGCATAGCTTGAGATCATTGAATAAGCAGGAGGGTAATGTTTTTGAAAGGGTGAAAAAATTGAGAGTTGAGCTTCATAGAGTGCAAGAAGAAGTGGCAGCTGATCCTGAGAATGATTTGCTAAGAGAAGAGGAAATTTGGTATCACAAAGCTTTTAAGGAGGCAATTAGAGATGAGGAAAAATTGTTAATACAGAAGAGTAAGGTGTTGTGGTTAAAGGATGGTGATGCTAATTCTGCTTATTTTCATAAAGTTATTAATAGTAAAATTAATAAGAGCAGAGTTGAGGTTGTGGAAGATATGCAAGGAAATAGTTATATGGGAAATGCTATACCTGGGCAGTTTGTGAAGCATTTTGAGAATATGTTGGGCTGTGATTCTTTTGTGCAACCATTGTTGGATCCTGATTTGTTGTTTGATAAGAAAATAAGTCAACATGAAGCTGCTAGTATGGTGAGAGAGGTGGATGATATTGAGATAAAGAATGCTCTTTGGGATATTGATGATGCTAAATCACCTGGTCCTGATGGATATTCTGCAAGGTTTTTTAAAATGGCATGGTCTGTGATTGGTAATGAAGTATGTCAAGCCATTAAGGATTTTTTTAGAAATGGGAAGTTATTGGGTGAAGTTAATGCTACACTAATTGCTCTTGTTCCTAAATCTCAGAGTCCAAGGAATGTGTCTGACTATCAACCTATTTCATGTTGTAATGTCTTATATAAGATCATTAGTAAGATTCTTGCAAATAGAATTAAAAGCTGTCTTGATGAAGTGGTTGATGAGAACCAGTCTGCTTTTATTCCTTTAAGGCAGATTAGTGATAATGTTTTGATGGCTCAAGAGCTTATGAAGGGGTATAATTGGAAGATGGGTGAGGCAAGATGTGCTTTCAAGATCGATATTCAAAAGGCATATGACACTGTTAATTGGAGGTTTATGGAGAGCATTTTAATTCATTTTGGATTTCCTGCAAAAATGGTCAAATGGCTAATGGTATGTATTACTACTCCTTCATTTGCTATTTCTATTAATGGAGAACAGCATGGATATTTCAAGGGTAAAAGGGGATTAAGACAGGGTGATCCTTTATCTCCTTATCTTTTTACCTTGGTAATGGAGGTATTGAATCTGATTTTAAAAAGGAAGATTAAGAAAGATGGTCATTTTAAATATCACCCTTTTTGTGATGTTTTAAAATTAACTCATCTTTGTTTTGCTGATGACCTCTTGATGTTTTGTATGTTTGATAAGAGGTCTATTCAAATATTAAGTGATTCAATTGCTGAGTTTAGTATGGTGTCTGGTCTTGTTCCTAATCGTGGAAAGAGTACAATTTTTTTGGGCAATGTTAAGCATGAGCAAAAGGATGAAGTTAGAAGTATTATGCCGTTTGAGGTTGGTACATTTCCTGTAAGATACCTTGGTGTTCCTTTGATTGCTGCTAGCCTCCATTATAAGGACTGTCATAGTCTTATTGATAAGGTTAAAAGTAAAGTAAATGATTGGAAGAATAAGAGCTTGTCATATGCTGGTAGACTTCAATTGATTAAGTCTGTCTTGTCCTCTATTCAAATTTACTGGATTTCCATGTTTATATTGCCTAAATTTGTGGTGGTGGAAGTTGAGAGTTTGATGAGGAATTTTTTATGGGGAGGGAGTGATAAGAAAAGAATGATGGCTAAAATGGCTTGGAATGATGTTTGTTTTGCTAAAAAGCAGGGAGGTTTGGGTATTAGATCTGTTAGAGATTGGAACAAAATTATGATGTCTAAGTATATTTGGAATATTGTGAGTAGGAAGAAGTCCTTATGGGTAAAGTGGGTTTATGAACATCGGATAAAGGGGAAAAGATTTTGGGATATGGAGATTGATTTGAAAACATCATGCTCATGGAGAAGTATTATGAGGTTAAGGGATGCTGTCAAGCCTCATATATTTCATTCTTTGGGTGATGGTTCTGAAACATCACTGTGGTATGATAATTGGCATCCGTATGGCCCATTGTATAGGTTGATAACATGCAGGGAGGTGTATGAGGCTAGATTGAATATGAATTGCAAAGTCTGTGATGTTTGGGAAAATGGTGGGTGGAAATGGCCGCAATTGTTGCTTGATAAATATGGTAGTATTTTATTGGCTTTTAACCTTATGCTTACTATGGGAGTAAAAGATCAGGTGAAATGGAAAGATAATGATGGAAGGGTTAAAGATTTTGGTATGAAGGTTATCTGGGCTGATTTGAGTCAACAAAAGGATGATGTTCCATGGTATAATCTCATTTGGTTTGCACAAAATATTCCAAGGCATGCTTTTGTGATGTGGCTTGCGTTTAATGGCAAGTTAAGTACACAAGATCGATTGGACAGATGGGATATACAGCATGGGAAGGAATGCGCTTTTTGTAAAAGGATTCATGATTCACACTTTCATTTGTTTGCTGAATGTGAGTATGCTAAGCAGTTGTGGTGGAAGTTTAAAGGGCTTGCGAAAATGGATGATGTTTTAGCAAAGATTGTGGAGCAGTGTGTGAATTGGCAGCAAGTGGTGGAACTGTTATCTGGTATACAGTGTGATAAGTCTATTTGGAGTGTGGTTCAAAGGTTGGTGATTGCTGCTGTTGTTTATTATTTATGGCAAGAAAGAAATTGGAGGCTTTTTCAAAGCAAGGAAAGAGATGTGGATGTGTTATTTAAAAATATTGTTGAGGTGATTAGAACACGATTGATTGGTTTGAGGATTATTTCATCTGTCAATTCGAAGGAAGTTGCAAAAAGATGGAATTTTATTCTCAATAATGTTGAAGTGAATTTTAATGGGTAACATACTGGATAAATCGGTTGGAATGATACGGGATTCATGTGGATTATTGTTTTGGGTTGGAATTGTGTGTGTGTATCTATTTTTGGAAATGATTGGTGATAGGCCCGTTAATTTTGATTATGGGTAAACGGTTGAGTGCAGCTTATGCTATGGGCTTCTTTGGAGCCCATTATAAGTATTGTAATGGGTTGTTATTGGATAAGGGATTTAATTATGAATATGGGCTTTATTTGGATGGGCTTAATGGTATGGATGGGGTTGAGAAGAAGCTGTTGAGTAGAGATGACATGAAGATCAAGATGAAGATTTTATGTTTTTCTTTTCATAGGGATTATTGTAAAAATGGTCATATTTGTGACCATTTTAGAGTGTGTCGTTTTTATTTTTGCATTAGTAATGGTCATTGTAGTTTGGATAGGTATTATTGTATCAATGGCCATTATAGGTTTGTTATTGTTTTGCTTATAGTTATAGGTTATGATGTATGTGTTTGGGATGTTCACTAAAAACATCCCCTCGGGAATACCCGTTGTAAACATGTAAATATTCTTTTTTGGTTGGTATAAAACTTTTCCGGGGTACCGTCCCCTTTACCCAAAAAAAAAAAAAAACCCTAAACCCTAAACCCTAAACCCTAAACCCTAAACCCTAAACCCTAAACCCTAAACCCTAAACCCTAAACCCTAAACCCTAAACCCTAAACCCTAAACCCTAAACCCTAAACCCTAAACCCTAAAACCCAAAAACCCTAAACCCTAAACCCTAAACCTTAAACCCTAAACCCTAAACCCTAAACCCTAAACCCTAAACCCTAAACCCTAAACCTAAACCCCTACCCCTAACCCTAAACCCCTAACCCTAAACCCCTAACCCTAAACCCCTAGCCCTAAACCCCTAGCCCTAAAGCCCTAAGCCTAAAGCCCTAAGCCCTAAGCCCTAAGCCCTAAGCCCTAAGCCCTAAGCCCTAAGCCCTAAGCCCTAAGCCCTAAACCCTAAACCCTAAACCCTAAACCCTAAACCCTAAACCCTAAACCCTAAACCCTATGGAAAATCATTTGCTCGATTTTTTTCTCTCTCTTCCTCCAATTTCTCTCTAAGGCGATTTTGTACGGTCTGTTTCAAATTGCTTGTTTCTTCTGATTTCTTCACGAAATCTTGTTTGTTTTTGCTTTGATTTCCATCACTAAACAATGAAATCCACTCGTATTGATCCACCAGATCCTCCTGATGGTTTATTTTCGAGATCTGAGAAGGAAAATACGAACCCTAAAGTTCGTAATATTGAGGATGAAGTTTTGTCTGAGATTCATAATAATTTGGGTAATAATGTTCAATTGGTTGATGCTGAAGCTAGAATGACCACTGAATCTCTTCGTTCTAATATTCAAAACATCTTAACCACTGGAATTAATTTGTCCCCTGTTCTTGAGGGTTCTGACAGTGTTCATGTCAGATGTGCTATTGATGATGAACATGGTAATCAATTGGCTGGAAAATTTGTTCCTACTCTAATTCCGCCTTCTGTTAAGCATGTGGTTAGTTCTGATGTTATTGGAGTTAGTGATTCTGAGATTTATTCTACTCCTAAACCGGTGCTGTCTGAGGGCATGGAGATGGAGACTAAAGCTGGATTGATGAAACGGAAGAAGAGTTTTGCAAGTCATAATCAACGTTCTAAGTTAAAGAGAAGTGGTAGTGGGTTTTCTTCTGCTACTTTTGTTCATAATGTTGATGAGTTGGGTTCTAAAAATGCATCAAAGAAGAAAGTTCGTATGAAAGGTGTTGGTAAGTTGGTTACTCCTACTACTCGTGCTTTAATTCGTCAATTGGTGCATAAGCTTGATGTAAAAATTAAATCTGTGTCTCCTGGAGAAATTATGCAAAATGGTAATGTGGTAAATGATGAGTTTAGAAGAACTATGGCGTCTGTTGACTTATCTTTTGCTGCTGGAAATAGGAATGATATGGAAATTGATAATTCTGCTGTTAAGTTTAGAGAGTCTTTGTCCATTCTTGGTGCTGCACCAACTGATTTTGCTACTGGTAGTAGTGGGAATAGTGGTTTGGGTGTTGATTCCTTGGTTGATAAATCTTTTGCTACTGCTGTTGGGGGGAATAAGGTGAATGATGATATGACAAAGCTTGAGTATATTGCTCCTTTGGTTATGCCAAATGGTGAAGAAGTTGTGCATTTAAGGGGTGATTTTATTGAGAAAAGTAGTTCTGCCTATTCTAAGTCCATTTATGGTTATTTTGTTGGTACAACTATGAGTTTTGCTGTGGTTAATTATAATCTAAGGAGAATGTGGCGTGTTCATGGAATTCGTGATATTTCTGTGAACACTTCTGGTTACTATTTCTTTAGGTTTGCTTCTGAAGAAGGTATGTTAAGGGTGCTTGATAGTGGTCCTTGGTTAATTGAGAATGTACCATTATTTCTTAAGAGATGGGAGCCTGGGCTTTGTCTTGAGAAGCCTGAGCCTGCACAAATACCTTTATGGATTTCTCTAATTGATCTTCCAATTGAATTATGGAATGGGGGTAACATTAGTCAAATTGTTAGTAGAATTGGTAAGCCTGTGGTGATGGACAAAGTTACAAAAGAAAGGTGTTTAAAGCAGATGGGTAAGGCTGGTTATGCTAGAGTGTTGGTAGAAGCTCATGCATCTAAGCAATTACCAGACACAGTTAAAGCTGTTTATCCTCCTTCTGAGGGTTTACCTGGGAAGACTATTAATTTGAAGATTGGTTATCAATGGAAACCTCCTAGGTGTTCTCATTGTCAAGTATTTGGTCATGTATTTGAGAAGTGTTGTAAAAGACCATTAACTGAAAATGAAATACTTTTGAAGCAAAAATCTGAAGAGGAAGCCAGGTAGAAAGTGATTAATAAGTCTGTGGAAAATGAAGAGGGTTGGCAAACTGTTGGTAGAGGAAATAGAATTATCAGGGATGTGGGTGGTAGTACTATGGTCAAGCCTCCACAGAATGTAAACAGAGGGCTTTCTGGGAATCGTTTTAATTCTAATGGTGGTGGTGGTATGCAAAGATCATTTAGTAATCCCCCTTGGAGTTTTAATAGAAATCAATCAAGAATGGGTGTTGGTACTAGTCATGGTGGAGATCAGCAGGTAAATCAGAAGTCTGGTAATACTATTGTGGGATCAGGTAAAGGTGCATCTACTTCAAAGAATAAGCAAGTGCAGAATTCTCAAACTAAGGTATCTAAATCAGGTGATAAAGGAAAGGTAATGGAAAAAGGTATGCAATCTAATGCTGGTGTGAGTAAGTCTACAGGTTTTATTTTAAAGAATAAAGGGGTGGGATCAAGTAATGTGTCTGGTGTGGAAACTGGAAATCCTTTTCATGTGTTAGCAGTAAATGAGAATTTGGTGGCAGAGCAATTGGAGGATACGTTTGACACTAGGTGGAAACTTTGGAAGTCACAAAAGGTGAATATAAAGAAATTTGTGCAAAAAGATAAGTTGCCAACAAAGGAGGTTTTGAAAACTTGGGATGAGCAAGAGGTAAAATATTTTAAATTTCAATGTGAGGCTGCTGGTATTTGTAATTGTGTTGATGAGGATGAGATTAATGATGTGGAATCAGATGATGATGACACTTCTAATTTTGTGAACAGTGATATGTTAGATAAGTCTAATCTGGAACAGGGGCATCTTGTTTCAGGAAATGATAGGCGGATTTAATGTTTAAACTTGCTTGTTGGAACATTAGGGGTCTTAATGAGGTCCCTAAGCAGAAGGAGGTAAGAAATTTGATTTTGAATAATGGGTGTTGTGTTTGTGGTGTTATTGAGACTAAAGTTTTGTCAAAAAATTTGGTTAAAATAACTGGGAAAGTGTTTGGAAATTGGCAATGGGTTTCTAATAGTGTGAAATGCAATGGTAGAACTAGGATTATTGTTGGATGGAATAGTAATGAGGTAATATGTAATGTTATTCATACTTCTAATCAACTGGTTCATTGTAAGATTGAGCAGTTGAACAGTAATAAGAAGTTTTTTTGTTCTTTCATTTATGCTTCTAATGATGATAATGAAAGAAGGGAGTTATGGAATGATTTGTGTAAGTTGAAAGCAGTTATAAGGGATGATGTGTGGGTGATTCTTGGAGACTTTAATGTTAGTCTTAATCCTGAGGATAAATCTACTGGAACTTCTATAATTACTAGGGAAATGGAGGATTTTAGAGAGTGTGTGGAGAAGATTGAGGTTGATGATTTGAATCATTCAGGGTTTCATTTCACTTGGATACAGAAAATGCATGCATTGGGGAGTAATAAGGGTGTGTTAAAGAAGCTTGATAGAGTTATGTGTAATACTGCCTTTATTGATAAGTTTCCAAGGGCTAGTGTTGAATTTCTGCCTTTTGTGTTATCTGATCATTGTCCAATGCTGGTTACAATTCCTAATATGTCTAAAAGGAGGCCTAAGCCATTCAGATTTAATAATCATCTTGCTTGTAAAGATGGTTTTTTACCTTTGATTGAGGATGTGTGGAAACAAAGGGTTAATGGTTATGCTATGTTTTCTGTTGTAACCAAATTGAAGGAAGCAAAGAAGAAGTTAAGGGTGTTGAATAAAGAATGTGGGAATGTTTTTTGTTAAAGTTCAGAGGTTAAAAGAGGAGTTGTCCAGTGTGCAAAGAGCTGTGGTTGATAATCCTGAGAATCAAGACTTGAGAGAAGAGGAGTATTGTTACTTTAAAGCTTATAAAGAGGCTGTTATGGATGAAGAAAGGTTGTTAATTCAGAAGTCTAAGGTTCAATGGCTTAGGGAGGGTGACCTTAATACTGCTTATTTTCATCAAGTTGTGAAGAGTAGGGCAAATAGAAATAGAATTGAGGTTATCCATGACATGCAAGGTGGTAGGCATGTGGGTAATGATGTCCCTGATCAATTTGTCAAATTTTATACTGATCTATTGGGTAAAAAGCATAATGTTGATGCAATTAGAAGGCCTGATGATTTGTTATTTAATAAGGTTCCTGAACAGGTTGCTTTTTCTATGGTTAGAATGGTTGAAAAATGTGAGATTAAAGAAGCTTTATGGGATATTGATGATTCTAAGTCACCTGGGCCAGATGGGTTTGGTGCTAAGTTCTTTAAAGCTTCATGGGAAATCATTGGTGATGAAGTGTGTAATGCTGTGCTGGAGTTCTTTTTGAATGGAAAGCTTTTGGGTGAGGTAAATGCAACTTTAATTGCTCTTGTACCTAAAAATCAATGCCCTACATCTGTTTCAGATTTCAGGCCTATTTCATGTTGTAATGTGCTTTATAAGATAATTAGTAAGATTCTTGCTAATAGAATTAGAGGAAGTCTTGATTATATAGTTGACATAAATCAATCTGCATTTATCCCAAATAGGCAAATTAGTGATAATATTTTGCTAGCTCAGGAACTTATGAGAGGTTATACATGGAAGAAGAGTAAGAATAGATGTGCTTTTAAAGTAGATGTGCAAAAAGCATATGATACGGTTGATTGGAGTTTTCTTGAGCATATTTTGCACCTCTTTGGTTTTCATGATATTATGGTTAGATGGTTGATGGCTTGCATATCTTCTCCTTCTTTTGCTATTTCAGTCAATGGGGATCAGTATGGTTATTTTAAGGGGCAAAGGGGATTAAGGCAAGGAGATCCTCTTTCTCCTTACCTTTTTACTCTTGTTATGGAGGTTTTAAATTTGTGTATTAAAAGGAGAATTAAGGAGTCTGGTAATTTCAAGTTTCATCCTGGATGTGAAAAGCTTAAGATCACTCATCTATGCTTTGCTGATGACTTGTTGATGTTTTGTAGAACTAATAAGATGTCTGTGAAAATCTTTAAGGATGCTTTGGATGAATTTGGTGCATACTCTGGTTTGTATCCAAATATATCTAAAAGTACTATTTTTCTGGGTAGTATATCTGAGAGGGATAAGAATGATATATGTGAGGTTATGCCTTTTGAGATTGGTAATCTTCCAGTTAGATATCTTGGGTTACCTTTAATTTCATCTAGAATTCGGTATAAGGATTGTTCTAATCTTTTGGATAAAATGAAAAGAAGAATAAAAGATTGGAAGAACAAAACCCTGTCATTTGCTGGTAGGTTGCAGTTAATTCAGTCTGTACTTTCCTCACTTCAAGTTTATTGGATGTCCATGGTTATGTTGCCTAAGTCTGTGGTTATAGATTTAGAAAGATTGATGAGAGATTTTTTGTGGTGTGGTTATGATACAAGTAGAGGGATGGCTAAAGTTGCTTGGAAGGATGTATGTTATTCAAAATCTCAAGGGGGCCTTGGCATTAGAGCCATTTCAGATTGGAACAGAATTTTGTTGTATAAGCATGTGTGGAATGTTGTGTCTGATAAAAGGTCTTTATGGGTTAAATGGGTCAAATTGCATAAAATAGGAGCTAAAAACTTTTGGGATCTTAAGGCTGATAAGGAAGCTTCATGTTGTTGGAGGAATATCATTAAAATAAAAGACTCTATTAGACTAAAAATCTTTCACAGATTGGGTGATGGCTGTAATACTTCTTTTTGGTTTGATAATTGGCATCCTGCGGGCCCATTAAGTGTTATTATAATGGACAAAGGGATTTATGAAACTAGATTGGGCAGGAAATGTATGGTCAGTGATTTTTATCAAAATGGTGTTTGGATTTGGCCTTTGAAGCTTATTGAAGATTATGGTATTATTTTTTCTGCTTTCAATCCAGTTTTGGTTGAGGGTAAAAAAGATGTGGTAAAGTGGAGGGATAAGGAGGGTAGATTGAGTGATTTTAGTGTTGGTAATGTGTGGAATGATATGAAGCAGAGCAGGAATGAGGTTGCTTGGCATAAGCTAGTGTGGTTTTCTCATAATATTCCTAGACATGCTTTCATTTTGTGGGTTGCTATTAATGGGAAACTCAGTACTCAAGATAGATTGGAGCAATGGGAAATTCAACATAATCAGGTATGTCTTTTATGTAATCAGTATCAGGAATCTCATAATCATCTGTTTATTGATTGTTGCTATGCTAAGGAGGTGTGGAAAAAGTTTAAAGGTATGGCAAGGATGGATGAATGCATTGACTGTATTGTGAATGGTACTGTTACATGGGTTGGCCTGGTTACTGTTGTTGCTTCTAAACCATGTAATAAGAATATTTGGAGTGTTATCAGAAGGAATGTTTTTGCTGCTGTGGTGTATTATCTTTGGCAAGAAAGAAATGCACGAATGTTTAAAGATAAGGAGAGGAATTCGAATGTTCTTGCTCAAGCAATTGTTGAGGTTATAAGGTTGAGGTTGATTGGATTGAAGATTTTGCCTTCTCAACAGGCTAAGCTAGCTTCTGTAATCTGGAATTTTGGTTTGCATGGCAAGGTTAGCAATTAATTTCAGTAAAATGATTAATTGTTCAAAGTATAGGTATAATGTGGGGGATTATTTTTGTCTCAAAAATGGGTTGTTTTGTGGAATATAGTGTATGATGATAGATACTATATTTGTTTTTTGTAACTATCGGCAATGGGCATGAATTACTATGTTAACATAGTAATGGAGTTGAATGGTTAAGGAATTTGGTTTGGCGTTTGGAATGGATGGGTGCTGGTATGGTTGGTCCAATTTTTTGGGTAATATTATTGGGCTTGTCTTAATGATCAATGATTAATGGAATTATTGGTAATTGGGTTGGGTGTAATGGGCTTATGTTGGTTTAGTGTTGGTGGGGATTGGTCTTTGTATGGAAGGCTCAGGATGGGTATGAGTCGTTGTTGGTTTGGTAATGGGTTGTGGGCTCGGTTATGGGCTTTGAATGGTTGGGCTTGATGAATAGTAGTGTAGTGGATTGATGAAGGAATGCAGACATGGCATGAAGATCAAGCTACTGATATATTTTGTTTTATTTTTTTGATAGGGCTTAATGTAAAAATGGTCATATTTGTGGCTATTTTAGAGTTTTGTCATTTTTGTTTTGGTATTAGAAATGGTCATTGTAGTTGGTTAGGTTTTTTGTAAAATGGCCATTATAGGTTTGTTATTTGCTTAGTTATAGTAATAGGTTGGTATGTATGTGTTTGGGTTGTTCACTAAAAATAACTCCTCGGGAATACCCGTTGTAAACGTGTAAATATTTTTTTCTGGTTGGTATAAAATTTTTCCGGGGTACCGTCCCCTTTACCCAAAAAAAAAAAACCCTAAACCCTAAACCCTAAACCCTAAACCCTAAACCCTAAACCCTCAACCCTCAACCCTCAACCCTCAACCCTAAACCCTCAACCCTCAACCCTCAACCCTCAACCCTCAACCCTCAACCCTCAACCCTCAACCCTAAACCCTAAACCCTAAACCCGAAACCCGAAACCCGAAACCCGAAACCCTAAACCCCAAACCCGAAACCCGAAACCCGAAACCCAAAACCCCAAACCCCAAACCCCAAAACCCAAACCCCAAACCCCAAACCCCAAACCCCAAACCCCACACCCCACACCCCACACCCCACACCCCACACCCCACACCCCACACCCCAGACCCCAGACCCCAGCCCCCAAGCCCCAAGCCCCTAGCCCCTAGCCCCTAGCCCCTAGCCCCTAGCCCCTAGACCCTAGCCCCTAGACCCTAGACCCTAGACCCTAGATGTAGTACTCAAAGAGATAGTCACAATCATCTTTTCTTTGAGTGTGAATATCCTAATGAGGTTTTGTGCAATATGAAGACTATGGCTAGGATTGACTATGCCCCTAATACATGGGTTGATATAATTAACTACCTCCAACAGAGACCTATTAATAAATCTATATGGAGTGTAATTCAGAGGTTGGTCTTTAGGGCTATGGTTTATTTCGTTTGGCAAGAAAGAAATCTGAGAATTTTTCAAGGTAAATCAAGGTCTGTTGATTGCCTTACCGAACAGATTCAGAATGTGGTGAGACTTAGGTTGATGGGCCTTAAAATCAGAGTGTCAAGACAAACAATTGATGCTGCTGAGTTATGGAATTTTCAGTTGGATGAGAGAAATAGGAATGGCAGAGACAAAGAACAATGTCATCATGATGTATAGCAGATTTAAAGTTTTTCAAGGGGGTGACAATGCATATGGTAGGCTACTAATTATGTGTTGTGATGGAGGTGTTAATACTCTGTATTGCAGACCGGATATTATTTGCTCTAAAGGTACTATGTTATATTATTTATTTGGGTTGGATTGGGTTGGGACTGGTGTTATAAGGGGGAGATGGGTAGAAGTGTTCCTTATTAGTTTCTTTGATATTCATTTGATTAATTATTGTGTGTTTGTGAGATTTAAAAAATGGAGAGGCGTCCTTTTTTGTGTTCAATATTCTGCATTCAAAATTTATTGTCTGATAGGATTGGGAACACTATATAGGACATGGGTGGTTAAAAGATTATATTTGCTGGAGGTTAGCAATGAGTTAGAAACCTTGGATGTTATAAGGGTGCATGTGAGTTTTTGTTCTTTATTTCATTTTACCAATTTTAAACTCCCTGGACTTATATTCATAGGATGTATTAGGATGGCTAATGAGATAAATCATGCTATGTTGAAACTGCTTGTGATAAGGTGTAGTAGAAGATCCTTTGTGCTGAAATGCAGGCAAGAGTTGAAGATACATGGCATGGATTTGATCTATTGGCAAACCTGTGAGAGTTGTTTTTTGGTACTGTGTCTGTTTGTTGCATCTTGGGTGGGTGGTGTCTTGGGAGTCATAAGGTGGAGTTGGGTAGTTTTGAATTTCCTTGGTGCATGGTTTTTATCTAAACATGTCTGTATTGCCTTTAAAACCAGTGGATTTGTATTTCTTCACAAGTTCATCTGGATTTTTTGTGTCAAATTAAATGCCCAGGGTTGCATAGGCTTGGAGATATTGGGTTATGTGCAGGAGTATGGCACAATATTCTTATTTAAAGGAGTAAAAAGGTTGGAAAACTTTCACTTTTTCTCATTGAAGAATTTTGTTGTTGTGCTTATCGTTTCTTTTGATAGTGAGATAGTCAATTGCAAGTTGAAATTTCCTGTAAACATGAACAGCAGAAGAGCATGTTATATTAAGAAGGGTAGACAGGGATTTATGATGCTTGCAATGGGGCTAGGCTACTGGTCAGGTTTTGACTTGTAACACCCTCAAATTTCGGTTCGCGGAAGCAGTCGGGTCGGGTGTTACTAAATCAAATATCACAAGCACAAAGATATATAATGAACGACTCTAAATGAGACGTTGAAAATAGTTATACATTTACCAAATAAAACGTTTACAAAGTTAATAGTGATTTTCAATTACATAAATTGAAATACAAAAGTAAATGCAGTGTTGTCCCAAAGTTTGAAAACATGCGACTCGAGCTAGCATAGCTTGCAGTGGTCCTAATCCTGCGGGCCACCTGAGAATACATACTAAAACAGGTCAGCTATAAAGCTGGTGAGTTCACAGAGAGTTTAATATGAAATCGTGTGATAATATCATCCGGATTATAAAAAGCGGTTATCCACCGTATATTTAGATTAAATGAGTTTGCAAAGACATTACCAAAGTTATATATCGGGGTGTAGGTTACCCTAACCATATGATTTACTAGATAGTGGAGTTTAGTATGTATCGGCTATTAGTCTTTACTTAGAAGTACGGGTTCCTAGAAGTAGGTCACCTACCCATGTAGGAACCACAACATATGTTGATTAGTTAATAAGTAATCCCGAGTCCCAATAATCCAACGGATTATCCTGCAAATATATAAGTAATGAAAGTAGCACTACGTGCATACTTTATGTTCAAGAGCACCACGTGCTTGTTAGATAAACAATGAAGCAACCTGTGCTTAAGTTCAAATGTAGTGAGGCACTCCGTGCCTGATGTACGTAATACGTATGCATAGATATGAAGCACCACGTGCTTAGTAAGACAGTAGTAAGTATACATCAACATGTATAGGTAATCAGTAGTAGCACCACGTGCCAAGTAGTGGTTCAGCGAACCCGGAAGTAGCACAACGTGCCAAGTAGTGGTTCAACGAACCCGGAAGTAGCACAACGTGCCCGGAAGTAGCACAACGTGCCCGGAAGTAGCGCAACGCGCCCAGTAATGGCCCTACAGGCTCTGCAGTAGCATAACATGCCTACTGTATGTTCAAATGAAGCATTACATGCTTGTTTAACGTTAATGAAGCACTACGTGCTTAATGGCGTAAATAGGGTGTGTACATGTGTATATATATATATAAGCGAAGCACCGCGTGCTTGTTAGTGTAAGCGTGTGTACATCATCATGTACATGTAATCGTAAGTAGCACCACGTGCCAAGTTGTGGTTCAACGAACCCGGAAGTAGCACAACGTGCCAAGTAGTGGTTCAGCGAACCCGGAAGTAGCACAACGTGCCCGGAAGTAGCGCAACGCGCCCAGTAATGGCCCCACGGGCTCGGTAGTAGCACAACGTGCTAAACAGTTTATGTATGCATAAATTAGTGTAAGATATCTACAGATAAACACTACACTCAATTTATGTGCGTTTATTACCCTACGGTAATGTTGAAGGTGCAATCTAACAATCTACACCTATGAGTAAAGTTTAGTGTTCGTAATGTATCTAAGTGTGACTAATCACCACCTAGATGATGGGTGTAGCATGTTATGTCTAGATGCGTATGAACGCCACCTAGCTATTCTGAGTAGTACAAAATGCCTAAGTGTGTCATTACGACACTTAGTTGTCGAAAAGTACCTACAGCACTTAAATGATGGATGCTATCAGCCGGTTCTATAAATCGTGACTTGATTAGTGAGTGTGGTCTCCATGTTGTGTTTCACTAGTAAACTAACCAAGTTTAGTAATAATGCCTCGCCGATGTGACGAGTGTTTAAGTGATGTTACTTGTATAATTTTAGTTGTTGTTTAACTAAGGCACACTTAGTTTGCATAATGTATACGGTTGTCTCAAGGTGTTGGAGTCTAACATGTCGTTTGCAAACAGTTGTAAAGCAGTTGTAAGTTCGTTTACTAATGAAAAGTAAGTAAATCACGAGTATGTATCTCCCCCAAAATCAGTGAAAACAGTAAAAAGGAGGGGCTATGAACTCACCTGAGGAGCTATCGTCCTAATGTAGCGAGTCGTACCAATGAGAATCTCCTAGTGTCCTAAACACGTGAGATTTCGTATAAGTGAGTGGACGTTTAAGTAAAACAATCCAATTTGTTGTTCGTTCGGTTAAATTGTACTCAATGTGTTTGTTATATATATTTGCGTTTGAATTTCGTAAAGAAATTGCGTGTCGTTTGCCTCGTATTGAAATTATATTTAGAAAATATAATTAAGTTGTTTTCGTATAAAAAGTGTATATAAACGTGTCTCGGTTCATATATAAGTTGCGTATACGTTTCCGGATAAGTTGGACATTTTAAAAGTGAGTTTTTAGTTCAAAAACTGATAATAGCGACACTTCATGCGTCACTATGGGGTTTATAGCGTCACTAGGTAAGTGACTCAAAAATTAGGAAATTTCAGGCATTTAGCGACACTTCAGAAGTGTCGCTATAGGGTTAGTGACGCATATAGCGTCACTTCTCAAGTGACGCAGGAGGTTTAGTGACGGGGTTTAGCGACACTTCTCTAGTGCCGCTGTTGCTGTTTGGGGGTTTGCCCGCCGGGCACCAGGCATACCCGCCGGGTATCCTGGTCTGAACCAGATCTGTTCGAGCGATCAACACCAAAACCCACGGATCGAAGCCACAATTTACAAAATCGACCACAACAAACTTATATGATGATAATACATGATGAAACAAGTTATATAAACATGTATTTAAGTGTAGATCGGAAGTTTTCTTACAAAATGAAACGGAATCCGAAAATGGTGATGATAATGATGATTCGTGATGAAGATGATGATGATGGAGACGGTGGTGATGTGCTGCGGTGGTGGTGGTCCAGTGGTGGCGGTGGTGGAGTCCGGCGGTGGTGGTGGTGATGAACCGATGGTGGTGGTGAGTAGATGAGATAGAGAGGGTTATGTGATATGTGTGTGTGTAAAATGAAAACCAAAATGAAAGAGTGGATGGGGTTTTGGGTTGGCTTGAGTTGGGTGGGGAGTACACTGTCTCCCTAATACAGTGTAAAATATCCGCGTTTTATTTGTCGATTGCAATATAAATTAACACTTTTAATTTACTTAATTCTTTTATTTGTTTTTGGTTGAAACATTTTATAAAAATAAAATGTTTAAGTTTAAATCGTACGAGTCGTTTTAGTTTTTGAATATGTCATTTTTAAATAATACGAAAGTATTCAAGTTTCGTCCACCAAAATACGTTTTTAAACAAAACGATTTACGTTCTAAAATAGTTTAATATTTCCCGCGTAAATAACGTTTATTAAAAATAATAACACATTATTTAGAAGTAATACGTACTAAATACGATGGTTTAAAGTTTAAAATAGGCGCGAAAAATTTGCCTTTTTGACCGGGTGTTACATTCTCCCCCTGTTATGAAAATTTCGTCCCGAAATTTAAAATGATGTCGTGGTCGCGTGGAGTCTGGGGAGCAATGCACGTACGAGAGATTTATCGAGTAGGTAGTAGACATATCATGTCCATGACGGAGTTGAAGAGCAGTCAATCCATGACTGTGTCGAAATTTATCGTTGTAGTCATATTCTGACCGTATTATCTGTTTGATGCATGATTATTTTGTGGTTGTTAGGTAACCGTTTACGTCGTAGTCCGTTCAGGACTAGATAATTGTCACACATTAGTAGTTTTAGTGAATAGTCCTATCAGGACTAAGTAATTGGTGAACGTTCAGTCGGTTAGTCTGCTGAAAGCAAACTTTGAGTTTTACGTGGCCTAGGTCAACTAGCCCTAGGATGTTCTCAGCATTGTATTGATAAAAGCGGTATTGGAGAGTATAATTTCTCGTTTAGCGAATTTAGAATTGAAGGATTATGTTTTCGAAAAAAAAAAAAAAAAAAAAAATGATTACATCATTGTAAGGATTTTGTCCGGTTCCTCCGAAGTCGACTATATAGATTTGCCCAGTAGTGCAGGCGAAGACCAAATGGTTATCACAATTATATCGGCGGGAAAATTTCGTACACGGTGCGTCGTAGTAATCGATGCTATAAAATGGTAAGGCTCGGAGGCCATCTAAGATGGGTGAATGAAAGTCCTCGGACTTTTGGGTTTGTTGTTACGTGAATAGTTCTCATATGTTTTATAATGAGTGACATGGGATCTTGCACCCATTGATGTTGAAGCTTTTATTATCCTGTGAGGCATACGGAATTTTGTCTTTTACGGCTTGAGGTTACTGTTCAAGTAACTGTTGTCGAATTAACTTCAGTTTAAGTTGTCATAATTTCCCATATTTTTCGAGAATTGAGTCTAAATGGTGTTGTAGTTTCAATGTAGTCGACCAAGACTATGTTATTGTAAGTAGCCTAACAGACTATAGTGCAGTACTAGTGTACCGTAGATGTAATCCCAATATGTCAAGGTGTAGTAATAAAATACCATACGGCCATTTGCGCCGGTAAATGTGACACATATAGCGCCCTAGGCGGTGTTGAAGCAGGGTCCACCAATACAACCCATGTGGGTGGTGGCATCATTGTGTATTTATCGATTGAGGCATCACATGCCTGAGTAGTCGTGATAGTGTTGATTTCTCCAAGTATTTTATAAGAGTGAGATAGGATCCTATATCCGTATCTGAGTTGAGGTTTCCAGTTTTGTGTGTGTCGGACATCGTCCCGCGTTACGTGATTTTGATGTGACAGTTTTCGTTCTTATCGAATTATCCAAATCGTTGTGTTTAATTGTTCACATTCCCAATGATGGGATTTAGTTAAGTAGTTTTGTTTGGCAGTCACAATCATGACTAAGTAGTATTATCCCCAATAGTCGTTCAAGGCTATGCTATGGTGGTGATCCTACAGATCATTATGCGGTACTAACCTACCGTGTGTGTAGCACCATGTGCTATAAGTGTAGTACTAACTGTACTATAAATGCAGTACTATTTGTACTGAAATGCGAAGTCAACATACCATGAGTACTGTGTCCGAAACACCGTACTTGCAAAACTACATATTATAAATGCAGCACCCAGTGCCGTGAAAGTAGTGCCATGCACTGTAATGCAGTACTCAAAGTACTGTAAGTAGGTAGGGATCGTATATTTCTTGAACATAGCCTCCAAGGCTGTATGTGTATAAGTCATGGGATTTCTATACGTAGCAAGTATACGTACATACTAAAAGTCAGGTGTGGCACCTCGTGCCCAGTTAAGTAAGTGTATATGTATATATGTAAGTCGTACATGCAACTATAACAAGTCTACATGTATAATTGAAGTAGCACCTAGTGCTATAATGCAGTGCTATCAGCACAGTAATTGAAATACTAATGTATTGTGATTGTAGTACCGAAGTACTATGAACTGCAGCACTATGTGCCATAATGTAGTGCCCGCGGCACCGTAATTGCAGTACCCATGTACTGTGAGTGTAGCATCAACATGCTATGATTTGTAGTATTGACATACAATGGAAGCTGCACTAACGTGCTCAAATGGTGGTATTAACATACCGTGAAATCGTGGCATCACGTGCCGTTGTGTTACACAAGTGTAGCCCTCGGGCCGTCAGTAAGTTTGAAGGTAATTTCGTGGACTTAGTCATTACGAGTATCCCTCGCAATACTAATCAGTCGTGACCAACTTGGTCAAAATTTGAGGTCAAGTCGTAAAGGTTGGGAAGCTGGCGATATGCCACTTCGAAAGTATGTATCAGTACTACAGCGGAAATCATGTCAGATGTAATCGTACCTACACGTATACAGATATGTAGGAATAATATACACGTAAGGCCTATTCATATATACCTACAGTACATATAATAGCCTAGGGTGTCTAGCAATAACAAATAACAATCAGAGTCATCTATCGTATGCCCCGTTTCAATATGACCCCCTTTCAGACTTCACATCATCTTCCGTTAATTGTACATAGTTGGCCAGACTATGTTAAATTAAGTTCGTATGATGTGATTCCTGAACCAGTCATACCTAGCAAGGAATACTGCCTAACGGTCATAGTCTAGGCCCACTAAATGCAACCTAGTTCACTATAACCTTAGGTTCTGATACCAATCTGTAACACCCTCAAATTTCGGTTCGCGGAAGCAGTCGGGTCGGGTGTTACTAAATCAAATATCACAAGCACAAAGATATATAATGAACGACTCTAAATGAGACGTTGAAAATAGTTATACATTTACCAAATAAAACGTTTACAAAGTTAATAGTGATTTTCAATTACATAAATTGAAATACAAAAGTAAATGCAGTGTTGTCCCAAAGTTTGAAAACATGCGACTCGAGCTAGCATAGCTTGCAGTGGTCCTAATCCTGCGGGCCACCTGAGAATACATACTAAAACAGGTCAGCTATAAAGCTGGTGAGTTCACAGAGAGTTTAATATGAAATCGTGTGATAATATCATCCGGATTATAAAAAGCGGTTATCCACCGTATATTTAGATTAAATGAGTTTGCAAAGACATTACCAAAGTTATATATCGGGGTGTAGGTTACCCTAACCATATGATTTACTAGATAGTGGAGTTTAGTATGTATCGGCTATTAGTCTTTACTTAGAAGTACGGGTTCCTAGAAGTAGGTCACCTACCCATGTAGGAACCACAACATATGTTGATTAGTTAATAAGTAATCCCGAGTCCCAATAATCCAACGGATTATCCTGCAAATATATAAGTAATGAAAGTAGCACTACGTGCATACTTTATGTTCAAGAGCACCACGTGCTTGTTAGATAAACAATGAAGCAACCTGTGCTTAAGTTCAAATGTAGTGAGGCACTCCGTGCCTGATGTACGTAATACGTATGCATAGATATGAAGCACCACGTGCTTAGTAAGACAGTAGTAAGTATACATCAACATGTATAGGTAATCAGTAGTAGCACCACGTGCCAAGTAGTGGTTCAGCGAACCCGGAAGTAGCACAACGTGCCAAGTAGTGGTTCAACGAACCCGGAAGTAGCACAACGTGCCCGGAAGTAGCACAACGTGCCCGGAAGTAGCGCAACGCGCCCAGTAATGGCCCTACAGGCTCTGCAGTAGCATAACATGCCTACTGTATGTTCAAATGAAGCATTACATGCTTGTTTAACGTTAATGAAGCACTACGTGCTTAATGGCGTAAATAGGGTGTGTACATGTGTATATATATATATAAGCGAAGCACCGCGTGCTTGTTAGTGTAAGCGTGTGTACATCATCATGTACATGTAATCGTAAGTAGCACCACGTGCCAAGTTGTGGTTCAACGAACCCGGAAGTAGCACAACGTGCCAAGTAGTGGTTCAGCGAACCCGGAAGTAGCACAACGTGCCCGGAAGTAGCGCAACGCGCCCAGTAATGGCCCCACGGGCTCGGTAGTAGCACAACGTGCTAAACAGTTTATGTATGCATAAATTAGTGTAAGATATCTACAGATAAACACTACACTTAATTTATGTGCGTTTATTACCCTACGGTAATGTTGAAGGTGCAATCTAACAATCTACACCTATGAGTAAAGTTTAGTGTTCGTAATGTATCTAAGTGTGACTAATCACCACCTAGATGATGGGTGTAGCATGTTATGTCTAGATGCGTATGAACGCCACCTAGCTATTCTGAGTAGTACAAAATGCCTAAGTGTGTCATTACGACACTTAGTTGTCGAAAAGTACCTACAGCACTTAAATGATGGATGCTATCAGCCGGTTCTATAAATCGTGACTTGATTAGTGAGTGTGGTCTCCATGTTGTGTTTCACTAGTAAACTAACCAAGTTTAGTAATAATGCCTCGCCGATGTGACGAGTGTTTAAGTGATGTTACTTGTATAATTTTAGTTGTTGTTTAACTAAGGCACACTTAGTTTGCATAATGTATACGGTTGTCTCAAGGTGTTGGAGTCTAACATGTCGTTTGCAAACAGTTGTAAAGCAGTTGTAAGTTCGTTTACTAATGAAAAGTAAGTAAATCACGAGTATGTATCTCCCCCAAAATCAGTGAAAACAGTAAAAAGGAGGGGCTATGAACTCACCTGAGGAGCTATCGTCCTAATGTAGCGAGTCGTACCAATGAGAATCTCCTAGTGTCCTAAACACGTGAGATTTCGTATAAGTGAGTGGACGTTTAAGTAAAACAATCCAATTTGTTGTTCGTTCGGTTAAATTGTACTCAATGTGTTTGTTATATATATTTGCGTTTGAATTTCGTAAAGAAATTGGGTGTCATTTGCCTCGTATTGAAATTATATTTAGAAAATATAATTAAGTTGTTTTCGTATAAAAAGTGTATATAAACGTGTCTCGGTTCATATATAAGTTGCGTATACGTTTCCGGATAAGTTGGACATTTTAAAAGTGAGTTTTTAGTTCAAAAACTGATAATAGCGACACTTCATGCGTCACTATGGGGTTTAGAGCGTCACTAGGTAAGTGACTCAAAAATTAGGAAATTTCAGGCATTTAGCGACACTTCAGAAGTGTCGCTATAGGGTTAGTGACGCATATAGCGTCACTTCTCAAGTGACGCAGGAGGTTTAGTGACGGGGTTTAGCGACACTTCTCTAGTGCCGCTGTTGCTGTTTGGGGGTTTGCCCGCCGGGCACCAGGCATACCCGCCGGGTATCCTGGTCTGAACCAGATCTGTTCGAGCGATCAACACCAAAACCCACGGATCGAAGCCACAATTTACAAAATCGACCACAACAAACTTATATGATGATAATACATGATGAAACAAGTTATATAAACATGTATTTAAGTGTAGATCGGAAGTTTTCTTACAAAATGAAACGGAATCCGAAAATGGTGATGATAATGATGATTCGTGATGAAGATGATGATGATGGAGACGGTGGTGATGTGCTGCGGTGGTGGTGGTCCAGTGGCGGCGGTGGTGGAGTCCGGCGGTGGTGGTGGTGATGAACCGATGGTGGTGGTGAGTAGATGAGATAGAGAGGGTTATGTGATATGTGTGTGTGTAAAATGAAAACCAAAATGAAAGAGTGGATGGGGTTTTGGGTTGGCTTGAGTTGGGTGGGGAGTACACTGTCTCCCTAATACAGTGTAAAATATCCGCGTTTTATTTGTCGATTGCAATATAAATTAACACTTTTAATTTACTTAATTCTTTTATTTGTTTTTGGTTGAAACATTTTATAAAAATAAAATGTTTAAGTTTAAATCGTACGAGTCGTTTTAGTTTTTGAATATGTCATTTTTAAATAATACGAAAGTATTCAAGTTTCGTCCACCAAAATACGTTTTTAAACAAAATGATTTATGTTCTAAAATAGTTTAATAGTTCCCGCGTAAATAACGTTTATTAAAAATAATAACACATTATTTAGAAGTAATACGTACTAAATACGATGGTTTAAAGTTTAAAATAGGCGCGAAAAATTTGCCTTTTTGACCGGGTGTTACATGACTATACTATTTGGTCAACACGTAATTGGATTATCTTAATCACAGGTAACTGTGGTATCCAATTTCTTTTGTTTGATGTCAGTCTAGTTGTGTCTATGGGTGTTTGTTACTTGCAGTCTTTTTGCTGGGTAGCAACTGAATTGATGAATGCATTTATATTGTACTGCTGTCAACTTGAGTATGGAGATAATTCTGTATGTTTGACTTTTTTGGGTCAACCTAAAGGTAGTCAAAATGGAAGCTGGTCAAAGTTTAATTCATATGTTGCCGTGTTGAAATGAAGGTTTGACTGTCAAATTGTGCAAGATAATCTGAGTGGACAATGTTGTTTGTTTACAAGTGATGTGGGTCAGATTTGTCAATGGAGTAAATGTGCTTATAGCAAATGGTATGTTAATTACAGGAACTGGGTCACTTATTGTTGCTGTAATTATGGTTGCTACTGCTTGAATGAATCTGTTTGTGGAATTGTGTTATGTGTGATGTGGTATGGATTGTAACAACCCCAAAATTAGGACCAATTTAAAATTTTCCTAATTACATGTTTATTACTTGTATATAATATGAAATAGGATTATATACGTTAATTACTTATTATATATATATATGGATGGAATATATATATATACGCGTATACGATTCGTAGATATCATATAAAACAACAATCGTACAAACTTGCGAACATTGTAAAACGATTATTAAATAATGCGAAATTATTTAATTACTTTGATGACTACATTATATTATGTTTATAATATAACGGAAAACATACGTTTTAATTAAAACGTCACCGAACTCTCCGAAAACTCGACCAACCGACAAAACAAACAAAGTTATGAATTACAACTTGAAAACTAGTATTTTGGTAAAATACTACAATTTAATTATCGAGTATTATTTCGTATTTTAAAACGTATATTAAATCGCGTATAAAATTATTTTAACGTTTAAACGACCGGGGAAACGAACACCGCACGGAGCGCGTACGCAAGGAAACAAAATTGGTGAGATCCACACATGGTGGACCCCACCATGGGCCGGCCTAGGTGAGGGGGCATTAAGCCCTCACCCCTTTCTCCTTTCCCACACTCAAACACAAACACCCACTCCCTCCATTATTCTCTCTCTCTCTCTCTACTGTTTCTCTCTCTCTCTCTAAACCTTCATCCTCAAAATCCCCTAAAAACACCACAAAAACACCTCGAAGGTCCATACCCGTTTGGAGAAAAGCAATCACGAGAACGAGGGCTACAATCGTATCTTTTCGGATTTTCGTTTCGACAACTTTGTAAGTTTTCCGGCGACCCGAAACTTTTCCGATTACTTTTATTTTGCTAGATTATTGTTCCCTTAACTTAGTAATGTCCAAATATGTAACTTAAACTCGTTTTTGAACATTTTTACGAAAATGTCGGTTTTGGTCATTTTAAATAAAACGACACTACAAACATTAAAAACGACATCCAACAATTTTTATGAACTATACATAACATAATATAACTTGTGTAAAAGTTTCAACTTGAACGGAACTCGCTAAATACGTTTTCGACACAAGCTAAAACCTGACCAGACGCTAGTGTCGCATGGCTCACGCCATGTGCACTTTTTCTGTGACACCCCACCCCTCGCGATGGCCCTATGGGCTCGAGGGAGGCGGTGAGCCTGCCACCAGCTGAGGCTTATTGGGCCCTAGGTCTGCAGCCCAATGCACCCCAACCCATCACTATTGCTGAGGCCTCACCTCTATTAGCCAATAGTGGGTTGTTGTGAGGCTTGAACTCAAGACCTCACCTTTAATACTAAGTGTTACCACTTAGTATCACCAATTGAGCTGCAGCTCAATTGGTGATACTAAGTGGTAACACTTAGTATTAAAGGTGAGGTCTTGAGTTCAAGCCTCACAACAACCCACTATTGGCTAATAGAGGTGAGGCCTCAGCAATAGTGATGGGTTGGGGTGCATTGGGCTGCAGACCTAGGGCCCAATAAGCCTCAGCTGGTGGCAGGCTCACCGCCTCCCTCGAGCCCATAGGGCCATCGCGAGGGGTGGGGTGTCACAGAAAAATGTGACACCCGACGATTTAGGGTTACTGATTAACCTGCTAGAAACCCTAATTACGTGTGTTTAGCTTAATATTAGGCTAAATACTTGTAATTACTTGTAACTATTTGTGTATTTATGTGAATATACACTCCCGTATTTGATATATATTACGCTTACGTAATTAGTTGTAATTACGCCTACGCAATCTGGTGAAATTGTGCAAAATAACCGGACGGAGTCCGACACAGTATAAATACGGACGTTGGTGAAAAACTTTCTATAAATAACTTAAATCTATTTTTAGAAGTTATTTTTCATTATTTATTATTTTATTAAAATAATATACGGAAAAAAAAAAAAAAACCTAGGCGTTTTGGCTAAAACGTCTCAAACGCAACAGAAACGCGCGGAACGCGCCCGAAAATCGAACGGAAGTCAAAATATATTTTTATAATTTAAAATATATTATTTTGTATGAAATTATTATTGAAAACATCGTATAATAGTCCGTCAATGAAAAACGTCTATTTAAAACGCTACGCGATTGAACTCCGTAAAACGTGCACGCAAATCGAGACCGATAAATTAACGAAACATTTTTATAAGTGTTTTCAAGTATCTATATTTAATATTTCAGGTGAAAATATCAAAATTTAATTCGTCATTTAAATACGCTTATTAAACCTTTTACGTATATATAAACGTCTAAACAATCGGGTAAACGAACGGGAAACGTAACTAATTAAATTAGGAACAAGAAAATGACCAAAATACCCTTGAGTGGGCCCCCATGGCCTGCCCCTCCCCCCATGTGCCACCACCACCTTTGCCCTCTAATATTGCATGCAATATCCACTCATTACACTTCACTTATCAAGACCATACACATCTCATGCAACTCCTTTCATTTCTCATTTTCTTTCAAGGTTTCTCATCTCTTTCTTCTCTCAAAAACTGAGATAAACTCAGGGATTTTAACCACCATAAAACACCACAACCACCATAGCACCACCACCAATTTCCCCATCATTTTGCAAAGTTCTTCAAGGAGATCCAAGCTCACAAGTTCCTCATCATCATCTTAGCCTTCTTTCTCCAATACCACCATTGTGAGGACACATCTCTACCTTCATTTATGCTTATTTTAATGTTATAATGTTCATCTAACATGATTATGTCCAAATACCATGTTAAAATACGTTTTTACACTTTATTCAAGAACATGCATAATCTGCCCAGAAAAAGACAGTCCACTAAAATGATCATATCTCGAGCTCTAGGAAGAATTAGACAACGAATTTTTTTTTGAAAGTTGCGTATTGAAAAGGGCTACAACTTTTGTGTTTTACACTTTTTCCATTTCTGTACGTATTTCTGTGAATAAACTAATCTTTGAGTCTGGTCTGGAAGTTTTCGGAAAATGAGTACGGTTCATACGCGAATTTGTTTAAATATGTAAATGGACACTATGGTTGTTGTAAAAATTATATGTTAGACTAGATACATACATGATCAGTTGGGAAAAATCTCAGACCCTAGTTTGGACCATAAGTGGTAGAAATAAAATGGCGAACCAAACCGACAAAAGTCGAAAATATGAAATCTTGAATTTTAGGTTGCATGTTAGAAACCGACACTTTGGATGAACTCCGACATGAACCGACATATTTTATAAGCTTATTAAACTGAAATGTGGGTTGGGTAAAAGTTTCGGGTCAAACCGAGTCGGTTTGACCAAGTCAACAAAAAC
Source organism: Helichrysum umbraculigerum (assembly GCA_949592205.1). NCBI lineage: Eukaryota > Viridiplantae > Streptophyta > Magnoliopsida > Asterales > Asteraceae > Helichrysum > Helichrysum umbraculigerum. The sequence goes on from CATIUR010000001.1 coordinate 49,630, forward strand.
GGCTCGGTTTCTAAAAACGACAAAACTTACTATTTTTGGAAAGTGGTAACAAAAATGGGTTTGGATGACTTAGTTAGTAACTTGGACCAAAGACTAAACTTAGAAAGTTTCCCGAATTAGAAACCGACACTTAGAACAATTTCTGAAAATATCCTAAGTCTCAAGTAGAGACACTAACCTAGTGATGCTACATTTTGCTAGTGATGATAAGTTTTCCTAGTGATGCCACATTTTCTGAAAATATCCTAAGTCTCAAGTAGAGACACTAACCTAGTGATGCTACATTTTGCTAGTGATGATAAGTTTGACTAACCTTGACCAGTTTGACCAGGTTTGACCAACTTTGACCAGTTTGACCAGGTTTGACCAACTTTGACCAGGTTTGACCAACTTTGACCAACTTTGACCAGGTTTGACCAACTTTGACCAGGTTTGACCAACTTTGACCAGGTTTGACCAAGTTTGACCAGGTTTGACCAACTTTGACCAGGTTTGACCAACTTTGACCAGGTTTGACCAACTTTGACAAGTTTGACCAACTTTGACCAGGTTTGACCAGGTTTGACTAACTTTGACAAAGTTTGACCAGGTTTGACCAACTTTGACCAGTTTGACCAGATTTGACCAAGTTTGACCAGCTTTGACCAACGAGTTGACCAACTTTGACCTACGGTTTAAGGCTTATACAACTAAAATAATCTATTTGCAACACACGATTTGTACTACTGAATAGTATACAACAAAGCAAACTTAATAATAATGTCTAAATGAATTATTATTACAAACTTTCACCAACGGGTCGTACACGTTTTTGATAAACGAACTTGAACAACTTATTTGGACATAACTAGTTGATGAACTAGCTCTAGGTGGACATTAACCCTCCACCTACACGATTGGCTTAAGTGGACATTAACCCCCACTTATACAATCGCTATAGATGGTCTTGTAAGACATCTACTTACACAACCTTATACGTTTAGGGCGTTAGAAGGTTGCGCTTTGGACTTTGCTTGCTTATTTGATATTTGCTTGCTACTTGCTAATCTAAGGTGAGTTTCATAGCCCCACTTTTTACTGCTTTTTACTTTGGGGTGAGAATACATGCTCTGTTTTATAAACTGTTTTACATATGAACGCAAGTAACGAAAACTCTTATACTGATTGCATGAGTAACTAAACCAAACTACGATGGCCCCTAACAAATATCATAGTACGTTAATATTAAGCGCGAACATTATGGATAGATCTATCGGGACCTGACAATCCGCCATCCGGGTTAGTCGCTCTAACCACTATACGGATGCATAATTTTTCGTACAGCCGAGTGTACTGGTTATACACTCACTGGGGGTAAACAACTACGGTTAAGCTTCGGACTATGAGCTCATGGCAATAGTATACTATGATTTACTTTGGCATTCGTGCAACTTTGATAACTATGAAATCTTGTGGTTCATACTATGATTTTAACTGCGTAAACCTATGAACTCGCCAACTTTATGTTGACCTTTTAGCATGTATTTCTCAGGTTCACATACGCAGTAGGACTTCCCACGGGAAACAAGGCAGTAGGATGCTTTTGGAAAGCATTAGCTCGAGTCGCATGTTTTCACAAACAACAAGAGATTAGATTGCATTACGATATTTTGTATCAACATTTATGTATTAGAAATCTCTAACGGTTTATGCGAACTCCAGATATTTTGTATATTTGAATTATGGTAATGTAATATTTTTCAAACGTCTCATATAGAGGTCGTTTGCTTTAATCTTTGTGTTGTGATATTTGATTTGGTCGGCGCCCCCGTGACACCTCATGTTTCCGCTGCCACGTGTTTCTGGGGGGTGCGACAGATTGGTATCAGAGCCTGAGGTTATAGCGAACTAGGATTGCATTAGTGACCTAGACTATAACCATTAGGTTAGTATTCCTTGTTTGGTATGACTGGTTCAGCGATTGCATCATTTGAATTTAATTTAACATAGCCTGATCAACTATGTACAATTAAAGGAGAATTGATGCAAGACCTGACATGGTTATAGTGAACAAGAGTACAGTAGCAGACGTAGACCAAGGATAGAACGGGACCAACCTTTATATGTGCTTATGTGTTAGGCTTCTATGTGTATATATATGTATAACCTTACGTACACTAAACTTATTTGCCACCCTTCACGGCAACCACTCCCACAGCTACGTCACCCAACTCTGAAAACGAGGCTCTAGCCTTACTCACTACTGTGGAGATTTCCATGGTACCTACTCGCCCAACCGAATCGGGCAACGATATAACCAAATAGGACTCACTTGAGGAGAATCCACCTAAGGATTCGCCACCCAAAATAAGTGACGCCTACTTCACCCGCTTCTTTCCGCTCACAACCAAATCACTCGGGAACACATATAGAACTTCAACCATACGATACTTCGTCACTTCGTACTCTTCATACCCACTTTTATTGTAGACCTATGAATCGCGTGCGTTACACACGACTAGAAGGACGGACAGACCTCCTCAAACTAGGCCTTATCCTATTCACACTACCTACTCGAAATAATATCTCCAACACTTGGATAGATTCCAATGACTTAGCTATGACTCGGTTTATGACTTTAACTACTCTGGACATAAACAATCTCAATAAAAACTTAATCATTTCGATCACTACTGCAATGGATGCTAGCAGCTACGGAATTACCAACTATTTTGACCGAACATCTTTACTAAACACTTGTTCATTTCGAAACAATAACATAGTCATGATTGACTACTTCAAGAACACTACTCGGTCATTGTCATGACTACTTTGTGAAACTACGATTTGGCTATCTACAACTCTTGAGACGCGGAGGATCTTCCGACATGAATACCTCTCCATACGCATAGGAACCTATTCATCATACCGTTCTGGTACTAGCTGCTAGGCTACACCGCCACGAGAATAGAATAGACGATATGGATTTTTCACAGACGTAAACTTTCAACCGATTTTTGACAAAACAGAATTTTCAACACCTTTCAAAAACCAGAGCTTCCAACGAATTTTTGTTAAACAGAGTCTTTCAACGTGCTGACAGTTTCCAACGTATTTTGATTGATATTAAGTTTTCAACAGATATTATGATGACATTTTTAACAAATAAAAACCATACCTATAAACAAACACTTGTTTTTCACTCAATTTTTCTCAAAGATCTATGTTTTCTAACGAACGATAACGACTTATACTTTGAAACACATGCGGGTCTTCTAACGATTTACATATTGGAAATATGTTTACAATGATTTATATTGGACGTGATCCAACGAATTACTCATAACTTGCGAATTGTTTACAAACTGGTTTATTGACAGTTTTAACAAACTATTTATTGGAATCCAATTACTACTTTCATTTTTTTTCTTTTATCAAGATTTGATCACTACTTTGTCTCTGTTTTGTGAACTACTTCGTCTCTGTTTTGTTAGCTACTATGAAGCTGTTTTGAGAACTGTTTACGAACTATTTAATGCTCGTTTTCTACGATTTACTACGAACCATTTGAACTCTGTTTTAGGAACTATTTGAACTTTGATTTATGAACTATTTGAACTTCGATTCATAAACTACTTGAACTCTGCTTTATGAACGATTTTGTACTATACTGTGAACTATGTTTGTGAAATTACTTTTACGTATTGTATAATACGACTATGAAACAACTATGATAACAACTATGAGCCCCACTACGATAATAACTACGACTCCAACTACGATTACATCTGTGATTAAACTTTGGAAACTTTGACAACTTTGACAACTTTGAAAACTTGAGACTTGTACTCCGATTTTAGAACTATGCTTTGAACTATGATCTCAACTATGACCTTTTCTTTGATTTCAACTACGATTCCTACAACGAACCACATAGGAATGTTTTCCTACTACGAACCACATAGGAATGTTTTCCTACTACGAACCACATAGGAATGTTTTCCTACTACGAACCATATAGGAATGTTTTCCTACTACGAACCTCATAGGAATGTTTTCCTAATACGAACCACATAAGAATGTTTTCCTACTACGAACCACATAGGAATGTTTTCCTACTACGAACCACATAGGAATGTTTTCCTACTACGAACCTCATAGGAATGTTTTCCTACTACGAACCACATAGGAATGTTTTCCTACTACGAACCATATAGGAATGTTTTTCTACTACGAACCATATAGGAATGTTTTCCTAGTACTACGAACCTTATAGTAAATGACTTTACTACGACTGATTATTTAGGAATAATTGTCCTACAAATAGTACACGGAGATAATTCTCCAAGCGTATACAAATGGATGCGTTGCATCACAACAGCGAACTTTCCTTTTGTGGACTTAGTTAAACGTCAAAATTTCTCACACTTCCGCTAGATCCCACACAAACTATGACTACAAACTAATTTCGGGACGAAATTCTCCTAACAGGGGGAGAATGTGACACCCGACGATTTAGGGTTACTGATTAACCTGCTAGAAACCCTAATTACGTGTGTTTAGCTTAATATTAGGCTAAATACTTGTAATTACTTGTAACTATTTGTGTATTTATGTGAATATACACTCCCGTATTTGATATATATTACGCTTACGTAATTAGTTGTAATTACGCCTACGCAATCTGGTGAAATTGTGCAAAATAACCGGACGGAGTCCGACACAGTATAAATACGGACGTTGGTGAAAAACTTTCTATAAATAACTTAAATCTATTTTTAGAAGTTATTTTTCATTATTTATTATTTTATTAAAATAATATACGGAAAAAAAAAAAAAACCTAGGCGTTTTGGCTAAAACGTCTCAAACGCAACAGAAACGCGCGGAACGCGCCCGAAAATCGAACGGAAGTCAAAATATATTTTTATAATTTAAAATATATTATTTTGTATGAAATTATTATTGAAAACATCGTATAATAGTCCGTCAATGAAAAACGTCTATTTAAAACGCTACGCGATTGAACTCCGTAAAACGTGCACGCAAATCGAGACCGATAAATTAACGAAACATTTTTATAAGTGTTTTCAAGTATCTATATTTAATATTTCAGGTGAAAATATCAAAATTTAATTCGTCATTTAAATACGCTTATTAAACCTTTTACGTATATATAAACGTCTAAACAATCGGGTAAACGAACGGGAAACGTAACTAATTAAATTAGGAACAAGAAAATGACCAAAATACCCTTGAGTGGGCCCCCATGGCCTGCCCCTCCCCCCATGTGCCACCACCACCTTTGCCCTCTAATATTGCATGCAATATCCACTCATTACACTTCACTTATCAAGACCATACACATCTCATGCAACTCCTTTCATTTCTCATTTTCTTTCAAGGTTTCTCATCTCTTTCTTCTCTCAAAAACTGAGATAAACTCAGGGATTTTAACCACCATAAAACACCACAACCACCATAGCACCACCACCAATTTCCCCATCATTTTGCAAAGTTCTTCAAGGAGATCCAAGCTCACAAGTTCCTCATCATCATCTTAGCCTTCTTTCTCCAATACCACCATTGTGAGGACACATCTCTACCTTCATTTATGCTTATTTTAATGTTATAATGTTCATCTAACATGATTATGTCCAAATACCATGTTAAAATACGTTTTTACACTTTATTCAAGAACATGCATAATCTGCCCAGAAAAAGACAGTCCACTAAAATGATCATATCTCGAGCTCTAGGAAGAATTAGACAACGAATTTTTTTTTGAAAGTTGCGTATTGAAAAGGGCTACAACTTTTGTGTTTTACACTTTTTCCATTTCTGTACGTATTTCTGTGAATAAACTAATCTTTGAGTCTGGTCTGGAAGTTTTCGGAAAATGAGTACGGTTCATACGCGAATTTGTTTAAATATGTAAATGGACACTATGGTTGTTGTAAAAATTATATGTTAGACTAGATACATACATGATCAGTTGGGAAAAATCTCAGACCCTAGTTTGGACCATAAGTGGTAGAAATAAAATGGCGAACCAAACCGACAAAAGTCGAAAATATGAAATCTTGAATTTTAGGTTGCATGTTAGAAACCGACACTTTGGATGAACTCCGACATGAACCGACATATTTTATAAGCTTATTAAACTGAAATGTGGGTTGGGTAAAAGTTTCGGGTCAAACCGAGTCGGTTTGACCAAGTCAACAAAAACGGCTCGGTTTCTAAAAACGACAAAACTTACTATTTTTGGAAAGTGGTAACAAAAATGGGTTTGGATGACTTAGTTAGTAACTTGGACCAAAGACTAAACTTAGAAAGTTTCCCGAATTAGAAACCGACACTTAGAACAATTTCTGAAAATATCCTAAGTCTCAAGTAGAGACACTAACCTAGTGATGCTACATTTTGCTAGTGATGATAAGTTTTCCTAGTGATGCCACATTTTCTGAAAATATCCTAAGTCTCAAGTAGAGACACTAACCTAGTGATGCTACATTTTGCTAGTGATGATAAGTTTGACTAACCTTGACCAGTTTGACCAGGTTTGACCAACTTTGACCAGTTTGACCAGGTTTGACCAACTTTGACCAGGTTTGACCAACTTTGACCAACTTTGACCAGGTTTGACCAACTTTGACCAGGTTTGACCAACTTTGACCAGGTTTGACCAAGTTTGACCAGGTTTGACCAACTTTGACCAGGTTTGACCAACTTTGACAAGTTTGACCAACTTTGACCAGGTTTGACCAGGTTTGACTAACTTTGACAAAGTTTGACCAGGTTTGACCAACTTTGACCAGTTTGACCAGATTTGACCAAGTTTGACCAGCTTTGACCAACGAGTTGACCAACTTTGACCTACGGTTTAAGGCTTATACAACTAAAATAATCTATTTGCAACACACGATTTGTACTACTGAATAGTATACAACAAAGCAAACTTAATAATAATGTCTAAATGAATTATTATTACAAACTTTCACCAACGGGTCGTACACGTTTTTGATAAACGAACTTGAACAACTTATTTGGACATAACTAGTTGATGAACTAGCTCTAGGTGGACATTAACCCTCCACCTACACGATTGGCTTAAGTGGACATTAACCCCCACTTATACAATCGCTATAGATGGTCTTGTAAGACATCTACTTACACAACCTTATACGTTTAGGGCGTTAGAAGGTTGCGCTTTGGACTTTGCTTGCTTATTTGATATTTGCTTGCTACTTGCTAATCTAAGGTGAGTTTCATAGCCCCACTTTTTACTGCTTTTTACTTTGGGGTGAGAATACATGCTCTGTTTTATAAACTGTTTTACATATGAACGCAAGTAACGAAAACTCTTATACTGATTGCATGAGTAACTAAACCAAACTACGATGGCCCCTAACAAATATCATAGTACGTTAATATTAAGCGCGAACATTATGGATAGATCTATCGGGACCTGACAATCCGCCATCCGGGTTAGTCGCTCTAACCACTATACGGATGCATAATTTTTCGTACAGCCGAGTGTACTGGTTATACACTCACTGGGGGTAAACAACTACGGTTAAGCTTCGGACTATGAGCTCATGGCAATAGTATACTATGATTTACTTTGGCATTCGTGCAACTTTGATAACTATGAAATCTTGTGGTTCATACTATGATTTTAACTGCGTAAACCTATGAACTCGCCAACTTTATGTTGACCTTTTAGCATGTATTTCTCAGGTTCACATACGCAGTAGGACTTCCCACGGGAAACAAGGCAGTAGGATGCTTTTGGAAAGCATTAGCTCGAGTCGCATGTTTTCACAAACAACAAGAGATTAGATTGCATTACGATATTTTGTATCAACATTTATGTATTAGAAATCTCTAACGGTTTATGCGAACTCCAGATATTTTGTATATTTGAATTATGGTAATGTAATATTTTTCAAACGTCTCATATAGAGGTCGTTTGCTTTAATCTTTGTGTTGTGATATTTGATTTGGTCGGCGCCCCCGTGACACCTCATGTTTCCGCTGCCACGTGTTTCTGGGGGGTGCGACATTATGCGTCACTACGTCTGAGTGACGCATATGTCACGAACCGTCCATACGCGACACTTCTTAAGTGCCGCTAAAACACTATACCGTCACTTCACTAGTGACGCAACCATAACACCTTCGGCAGAAACAACACGACACTTACATAGTGACGCTACCATATAACTTCCAGTAGTAACAAGCGTCAGTAGTAACGAGCGTCACTCCTATAGTGACGCCACCATATAACCTTCAGCAGAAACAAGCGACACTTCGTTAGTGCCGCTATCATCGGTAGAAACTTAACACTTTCAGTAGAAACGAATAACACCTAGTTACTACTGATGACGTCACCGACCCTATTACCGTCACTTCATCAGTGACGCATACATGTATATACCGACACTTGTCGAGTGTCGCCCTATAAACTAATTTACTCACTTATACCGTCACTTTATTAGTGACGCACTGTTTCACCACGACACTTAATACCGTCACTACTATAGTGGCGCCCTGATGAGAAACTATACTTGATAACGTCACTTACCTAGTGACGCACCACCTTAATACCGACACTACTTAAGTGTCGCATACATCATCAAACAGATAACATAACACGACACTACCTAAGTGTCGCATGATACACAGAAGTGACGCATACAAGTGACGCTATAACAGGCTGAGTGAAACTTACATTTTATACAAGTATGGAATATACTTAAAACGTAAACGTACTTTACTCGGCGTTACTTATACATGAAAATACTATACTTTTGAAAGTATACAACTATACTTGGATACGTACAAGTCTATACTAAACTGAACGTGAGATTTCACTCACACACGCGTACGAGATTACACTTGGATATACTTAGGAGATTACACTCCAACGAACTTACACTTGTACATACACGGGATTACATCCGATACGAACTTACAAGTTCACTCACTAGTTACGTGCTGGATTACACGTTAACTGATACGAACATACATACGAATACTTACGAGGTTTCACTCGTACCCTTTGGGGACTAAGCCCATTGGAACGTACACAAACGATACATGTTGTAATACAAACAAACGATCATACGAGTATACTTTACAACTGTGCCACTACTATGAAACACATAATAATAATGGATGGAATTATTATTATACATCGATAACAAATGAACCGTACAACTTTTATACAAATTACGATTTACAAACGATTACAAACTTACAAACAAACTAATGGACATTAACTAGTTTGGGAACAACTAGCATGGATACTTTACAAGTATTCCATTTACTTACTAAACCTTATGCGTATTAGGACGCTAAGGGTTGCTAGTTCGGGAATACTACTTGCTTACTTATTACATCGTCTGCCAGACTCAGGTGAGTCTCACAGCCCCTACTTTACTGTTTTATACTCAGGGGTGAGATGCATTACTGTTTTACATGAACACACAAAACTTACTTGCTGCCATGATTTACATACTGTACGAGAGTAACGATACGCCAATTGCATGAGTTTACGACTAATCCAATGAAATCCTCCTGAATCATAGTTGTTAGTTATGTGATAAGCGCGAGTTTTAGTATATGGATCCATATGGGACTGACAATCCCCGCCCGGGGTAGCAAGCACTACCACGAACCGTTCCTGTAGAAACGGGCGTTTCTTACTCGTTCCGTATGAATGTTTTGGATTACATTCATGAGGGGGTACCGATATTTACTGTACGTTAAGCTTCAACTATGGTGGCTCATGGCGATTGTATCAAACGGTTTGCAAGACTTGCAACCACCCACTTATTAAAACTTAAGTTAATGATGAGCATAACCTGTGATCATTAATTATTGGCTCGCTATGATTTATAAATACAACTTGTGTGTTCAAACTGTTTACTTACTTACAAACCTGTGAGATTCACCAACCTTTTGGTTGACCGTTTTAGTAATGCTTCTCAGGTACACTGCATCAGTAGGGATGCCCAGCAGGATAAGCTTACTTAGCTCGAGTCGCATGCATTACAAGCTTGGAGATTTTCATACATTACTTTTGTACTAGTTGTTATGTATTAGAATCTCTAGGAAATTACTTGAACTCGAGCTTGTATTTTGAAACTACTTATGTATTAATGTATTAACTTTTCGAACCTCTCATTTAGAGTCGTTCACTGTATCCTTTGTGCTTGTGATTATTGATTAGTAACACCCAAAACGTCGCTTCCGCAAACTGTTAAATTTGGGGGTGTTACAGATTGGTATCAGAGCCTAAGGTTATAGTGAACTAGGTTGCATTTAGTGGGCCTAGACTATGACCGTTAGGCAGTATTCCTCATTAGATATAACTGGTTCAGGAATTACAGCATACGAGTTTAATTTAACATAGCCTGATCAACTATGTACAATTAAATGAAGATGATGTGAGTTCTGAAAGGGGTTATGTTGAACCGGAATGCATTAGCTGACTCTGACCTCGAGAGAACCGGGACTTTTACTTGATTGTGCTAGACACACACTAGGCGGTTATGTGATATATATATATATACATAGGCCTCTTTCCCCGAAACGATACTCTCTCTCGACTACTACGAAATTCACTTTCAAATTTCATCGAACAAACGACAACCCGACTCTAGTTGTTCCGTCCTCATTCGACTTTTTATAAATTCACGACTACCGGCTTACGTTTAAAGACTTCCACCCCATTATATCTGACGACCATAGTTACTCGAACGTCCTTCGATATAAAGATCGAGACCCTGATTTCAATTACTATTCCTACTTAATTCGACGTTTATAACATTCTACAACGTACCCCATCGTACCGTTAGGCGTAATCTAATAAAACCATTTTCAACTCAATGTTTCGCTAGACTTCAAATTATACAACCGACTTTTACTATCAAAATTTTATAACTAATGTATTTTTATCAAACATGTTACAAAATTTCTCACAAAAATGTTTTTATAAAGTTTTCAAAAATTTCGAAACTGTATAAACTTATTTATAACTCACAGACTTTGAACAAATTTCAGCCGTTGACGAAATTCTTCGAACTTACTAAATCATTACCGTCAGAATTCTTATCCAAATTCTCACATGTTCTTTATTATTGTTTCAAGGAACATGCCTCCTCGACGACAACTCAACCTTACTGAAGCCGAAGTTGCGGGTATTATTGCCCGTAGTGTGGCTCAAGCCCTAGCTACCCGAACATCAACCCCTGGTAGCGAAGATACAGCTACTAATGGACCACAACCCAAGACCTGCACCTACAAGGATTTCCATAACTGCAAGCCGCTGAACTTTGCAGGAACTGAAGGAGCAATCGGTCTGATTAGATGGACCGAGAAAATCGAATCAGTGTTCCTCATCTGCAACTGCAAGGAAGAGGATAAAGTTAAATTCGCCGCCAGTACCTTTTCTGACACCGCCCTTACCTGGTGGAATACGTATGCGCAAACTGTGAGCATTGCCGATGCTTACAAACTACAGTGGGATGAACTGAAGAATATGCTGAGGGGCGAGTACTGCCCCAGAGACGAGTTGAAACAGTTAGAGCTAGAATTCTGGAATCACAAGATGCAGGGTGATGACATCACCGGCTACACCAACCGATTTCACCAGCTGGCACTTTTGTGCCCATCCATGGTTGATCCTGAGTACAAAAGGATCGAAAAGTACGTTGATGGACTTCCCGAGAGACTTCAAGACTTAGTAACTTCGTCCAAACCGGGAACCATCCAGAGCGCCATTCGTATGGCTCATGAGTTAACGGCCAATTCTGTCCGCCGTGGCTCGACTTCAACCCCACCTGCGAATAACAAACGTAAATGGGAAGTGATTCCCCACTCATCCAACTCGACTTCTGACAAAAAGCCTGCAACAGTCAATGCCAATGACTCAAAGGCTTACAAGGGGAGCAAGCCTTACTGCTCCGAATGTAGTCGTCATCATAACGGCTCCTGTCCCTGTTCTAAGTGCAAGAAATTTGGGCACCTGGCCCAAGACTGCCGAACCAACCCCACTGGTACTGATACTCCTACACCCAAAACTTGCTATGAGTGCAATGGTACCGGGCATTTCAGGAAGGATTGCCCAAAGCTGAAAAACCGAACCAACTACACGAAGAGTAGAGCTTATGTCATAAACGCTAGGGAAGATGACCCGAACCCGAGACTTTGTGATTTACTCAACCCGGGTACGTTCATTATTTGACTACCTGAATCTATTTTCTCATAAATCTCTCGCTTAACGATTTATGTATAACTATGTTTTATTCTGTGTGTTTTCTTTGATCCTAAGTACACAATAGGATTAGGAAACGACCGACTATACGGATTTCAACCATATAACTTGTGTTACACCTTGATTTCCCTGAATTAACTCTTCTCCCAACATCTCACACTGGTTGAGACCGGGAACTCGAATACTTTCATTTGATTCTCAACTGACCAGGTCCCATGGACTAATGGTCGATACTCCTTACAAGTTTTCCCAAACGATACTGATTACTACTTCGAACAAATTTCGGGACGAAATTTTATTAACAAGGGGAGAATGTAACAACCCCAAAATTAGGACCAATTTAAAATTTTCCTAATTACATGTTTATTACTTGTATATAATATGAAATAGGATTATATACGTTAATTACTTATTATATATATATATGGATGGAATATATATATATACGCGTATACGATTCGTAGATATCGTATAAAACAACAATCGTACAAACTTGCGAACATTGTAAAACGATTATTAAATAATGCGAAATTATTTAATTACTTTGATGACTACATTATATTATGTTTATAATATAACGGAAAACATACGTTTTAATTAAAACGTCACCGAACTCTCCGAAAACTCGACCAACCGACAAAACAAACAAAGTTATGAATTACAACTTGAAAACTAGTATTTTGGTAAAATACTACAATTTAATTATCGAGTATTATTTCGTATTTTAAAACGTATATTAAATCGCGTATAAAATTATTTTAACATTTAAACGACCGGGGAAACGAACACCGCACGGAGCGCGTACGCGAGGAAACAAAATTGGTGAGATCCACACATGGTGGACCCCACCATGGGCCGGCCTAGGTGAGGGGGCATTAAGCCCTCACCCCTTTCTCCTTTCCCACACTCAAACACAAACACCCACTCCCTCCATTATTCTCTCTCTCTCTCTCTACGGTTTCTCTCTCTCTCTCTAAACCTTCATCCTCAAAATCCCCTAAAAACACCACAAAAACACCTCGAAGGTCCATACCCGTTTGGAGAAAAGCAATCACGAGAACGAGGGCTACAATCGTATCTTTTCGGATTTTCGTTTCGACAACTTTGTAAGTTTTCCGGCGACCCGAAACTTTTCCGATTACTTTTATTTTGCTAGATTATTGTTCCCTTAACTTAGTAATGTCCAAATATGTAACTTAAACTCGTTTTTGAACATTTTTACGAAAATGTCGGTTTTGGTCATTTTAAATAAAACGACACTACAAACATTAAAAACGACATCCAACAATTTTTATGAACTATACATAACATAATATAACTTGTGTAAAAGTTTCAACTTGAACAGAACTCGCTAAATACGTTTTCGACACAAGCTAAAACCTGACCAGACGCTAGTGTCGCATGGCTCACGCCAGTTATGCGTCACTACGTCTGAGTGACGCATATGTCACGAACCGTCCATACGCGACACTTCTTAAGTGCCGCTAAAACACTATACCGTCACTTCACTAGTGACGCAACCATAACACCTTCGGCAGAAACAACACGACACTTACATAGTGACGCTACCATATAACTTCCAGTAGTAACAAGCGTCAGTAGTAACGAGCGTCACTCCTATAGTGACGCCACCATATAACCTTCAGCAGAAACAAGCGACACTTCGTTAGTGCCGCTATCATCGGTAGAAACTTAACACTTTCAGTAGAAACGAATAACACCTAGTTACTACTGATGACGTCACCGACCCTATTACCGTCACTTCATCAGTGACGCATACATGTATATACCGACACTTGTCGAGTGTCGCCCTATAAACTGATTTACTCACTTATACCGTCACTTTATTAGTGACGCACTGTTTCACCACGACACTTAATACCGTCACTACTATAGTGGCGCCCTGATGAGAAACTATACTTGATAACGTCACTTACCTAGTGACGCACCACCTTAATACCGACACTACTTAAGTGTCGCATACATCATCAAACAGATAACATAACACGACACTACCTAAGTGTCGCATGATACACAGAAGTGACGCATACAAGTGACGCTATAACAGGCTGAGTGAAACTTACATTTTATACAAGTATGGAATATACTTAAAACGTAAACGTACTTTACTCGGCGTTACTTATACATGAAAATACTATACTTTTGAAAGTATACAACTATACTTGGATACGTACAAGTCTATACTAAACTGAACGTGAGATTTCACTCACACACGCGTACGAGATTACACTTGGATATACTTAGGAGATTACACTCCAACGAACTTACACTTGTACATACACGGGATTACATCCGATACGAACTTACAAGTTCACTCACTAGTTACGTGCTGGATTACACGTTAACTGATACGAACATACATACGAATACTTACGAGGTTTCACTCGTACCCTTTGGGGACTAAGCCCATTGGAACGTACACAAACGATACATGTTGTAATACAAACAAACGATCATACGAGTATACTTTACAACTGTGCCACTACTATGAAACACATAATAATAATGGATGGAATTATTATTATACATCGATAACAAATGAACCGTACAACTTTTATACAAATTACGATTTACAAACGATTACAAACTTACAAACAAACTAATGGACATTAACTAGTTTGGGAACAACTAGCATGGATACTTTACAAGTATTCCATTTACTTACTAAACCTTATGCGTATTAGGACGCTAAGGGTTGCTAGTTCGGGAATACTACTTGCTTACTTATTACATCGTCTGCCAGACTCAGGTGAGTCTCACAGCCCCTACTTTACTGTTTTATACTCAGGGGTGAGATGCATTACTGTTTTACATGAACACACAAAACTTACTTGCTGCCATGATTTAGATACTGTACGAGAGTAACGATACGCCAATTGCATGAGTTTACGACTAATCCAATGAAATCCTCCTGAATCATAGTTGTTAGTTATGTGATAAGCGCGAGTTTTAGTATATGGATCCATATGGGACTGACAATCCCCGCCCGGGGTAGCAAGCACTACCACGAACCGTTCCTGTAGAAACGGGCGTTTCTTACTCGTTCCGTATGAATGTTTTGGATTACATTCATGAGGGGGTACCGATATTTACTGTACGTTAAGCTTCAACTATGGTGGCTCATGGCGATTGTATCAAACGGTTTGCAAGACTTGCAACCACCCACTTATTAAAACTTAAGTTAATGATGAGCATAACCTGTGATCATTAATTATTGGCTGGCTATGATTTATAAATACAACTTGTGTGTTCAAACTGTTTACTTACTTACAAACCTGTGAGATTCACCAACCTTTTGGTTGACCGTTTTAGTAATGCTTCTCAGGTACACTGCATCGGTAGGGATGCCCAGCAGGATAAGCTTACTTAGCTCGAGTCGCATGCATTACAAGCTTGGAGATTTTCATACATTACTTTTGTACTAGTTGTTATGTATTAGAATCTCTAGGAAATTACTTGAACTCGAGCTTGTATTTTGAAACTACTTATGTATTAATGTATTAACTTTTCGAACGTCTCATTTAGAGTCGTTCACTGTATCCTTTGTGCTTGTGATTATTGATTAGTAACACCCAAAACGTCGCTTCCGCAAACTGTTAAATTTGGGGGTGTTACATGGATATAGTGTAGAAATTAAAGGCATGATTGGTGTGGTAAAGGATGGGTTAATGATAGTGCAGGAAACTAGGAAAAAAGTTCATGATCTAATTTGGATTGTATGTGGAGCTAAATGCCATTTTCTGAAAATATGGTATTTATTATTACGAATACAGAGAGGTTATGGTTTAAAAAGTGCAAGGTTGACTTTTCCAGGTCAAATTTTCTGTTGGCATGGAAGGGTTGGTCAAAATCAATTTGATATGAGTTATTGGATTGGGTGTGATCTGACTTGGCAAAGTCTACCAGGTAAAACGATGGTAATGGTGTTGGATCAATGGAAATATTGTGGTTGGGCTAATGACTATGTCGTATTATGGGCCATATTATATGGTATTCAAAAGATGAGTGAATGGGCTTGTAAGTATATGTATAGAAAATGGGCTTCAGGAAGTAAAATTGGGCTGCAAGAAGTGCAAAATTGGGAAGGACTGAAATGGGTATTAGATTGGGCTGCGTCCAATAATGTTACACAGAAGCTGGATCAACACTGTTTTGGGCTTATGTTTGCTGCTATTGGGCTGTCATTTGGGTCAGCAGGAATGAAGAATGAAGACAGGAGTTATAGAAATAGAATTAGAGTTTACAGTTTTGATAAATGGTGTAGTTACGATATTTGTATTATGGTTACTTTGGGCACTATTATAGATGGTATAGTTTTTGATGTATATGTTTGGGATGTGCATTAAAAATCATCCCCTTTGGGTATGCCCAAAGTAAGTGTATAAACACTTTATTTTATTTTTTAATATAGGTTTTTTGCCGGGGTTCCGTCCCCGTTAACCAAAAAAAAAAAACCCTAAACCCTAAACCCTAAACAATGTGAGAGATTGAGTACTCAGGACAGATTAGAGAGTTGGGATATGGAAGTTGGGCAGTGTTGTGCTTTTTGTAACAATGTTATTGACTCTCATTTTCATGTGTTTGCTGAGTGTAATTATGCTAAACAGGTTTGGAGGGAATTTAGAGGGCTGGTTAAAATGGATGATACTATTGATGCAATTGTTGGAAAATGTAAGTCTTGGCAGGAGGTTATCATAGCTTTATCTGATATACAGTGTAACAAATCTATTTGGAGCATTGTACAAAGGTTAGTTATAAATTCTATTTTCATTTGGCAAGAAAGGAATTGGAGGTTATTTCAAAAGAAGGAGAGAACCTATAATGTTTTATGTCAAAGGATTAGAGAGGTTGTAAGAATGAGATTAATTGGTTTAAAAGTTAAGCCTTCAATTCATACTAAGGAGGTTGAAAGGAGATGGAAATGTGTACTTAGTAATGTTGATGTTAATGTCCATGATTTATAATGAAGTCACAGATGATGTATTTAAAGGAGGTTTGGTGGGGATGGAGTATGGATGCTTGTATTGTTGATGTTAGTAGTAATGGAAGGGTTAAAATATGGTGTGTTACAAATGGGTGGCTGGTTTGGGTTGGTGCTATAAGGGGGAGAAGGGTAGATGTATTCTCATTTTTTTGCTGTCATGTGTCTATATATATGCCTGTTCATTATATGTGTTTCAATATTTTTGGCAGGTTTGAAAGGGTGTGTGGGTGGTGGAAATATATTACTGTTTGTGTCTTTATGTTCATGAGAATACAATATAGGAGTTGGGTGATTAGTTTAGGTGTGCTGGAGTATAGTACTTGGTCTTTAACCTTGGGAGTGATAAGGTGGTATTGGGTCTTTTATTTCTATATTTATTTTTACCCTTTTATTACTCCTTACTACTATTATATTGTGTCTTTTGAGCCTGGTTCATTTGGATGTGAGATAGCAAGTGATGAGGGGAAACTGCCTGTAATGAAATGGAGTTGCAGAGTTTCATACATTAATGTGTGGTGCCAGGGGTTAAGGATCCTCATCACTGTGCTAGGCTACTATTATATGCATACACATTTTACTGGTATGCTATGTGTGTTTTTTTGGGTTCATTTGGGTGGGTCTGATGTTATAAGGGGAGATTGGGTAGTAATGATTGATATTTTTCAAAATGTGTCTAGATTAAATGCTTTATGCATGAGGGTTATGTGTTTTTTGTTTTGGTGGGTTATATCAAAAATATGTTCAAAAGTCCAGCAATGGTCTCTGTTTATTAAAATATATGTCAATCTAATAGGATTGGTGGATATATGGGTCATGCAGGAGTTTTGCATATTTTTTGAATATTCTGGTGTGATAAGGATTGGTTGCTGGCAAAGGTCTATATATTATCATGTTTCTGTTTTTAAAATTCTTGTTGATCGGTTGCGGTTTTTTGAATGTGAGATGGATAGCCTCAAGGTAAAACATCCTGTAACTAAGTGTAGTAGAAGAGCTTGGTATATTATGATGTCGGGTCAGGTGTTTAGGATCCTTGAGGTTGATTCAGGCTACATGTCTATCCTTAACCACAATTTTTGGTTAAGATGTTATTGGATCATTCTATATACATTTTTATGTGGTATCCAATTCTTTAGGTTTGATGTCAATGATAGGATGTTCTGTTGTTACTTTGAGCTTGATTGTTTTAATTTATTAAGTGTACTGAGGCAAATGGAATGGCTTGAAGATAAGAGTGGTTTGAAGAAAATACGCGTGGTGGATCATTTTTGGTGTATGTATTGCAGTTTGTTGTGGCTTGATATATGCTGGATATGGAATATTATGAGGGGTATAGATAATCTGCAGGTGAAGTGTACATGCAAAGGTATTTGGTTTAAGGATCGAAATTGGGCTATAAATGGTTATCGAGGAAAGCTAGTAGATGATTTAGTTATGCTTTTGGTTTTTATCTGTAAATTGAATTGTATTAGGTTGATGGGTTTTAGGCTTTTAAACGATCTATTTTGGAACATTTCTTGGGCTGAATATGATGGTAATGGGAAGTTGTTATATGGGCCTGTGTATGAATTACCTTTCAAGAAAAAATATGATGGGCTTGGATATTGTGGAATCATAATGAATGGGCTAAATGGTATTATGAATGGATATATGATTTGGGATATGTATGGTCAGAGTTTGTTGCTGGATTATTGGGCTTGTGTTTCATTGGGCTGGGATGTGGATAGAGTAGAGCTTGCTGGATTGGACATAAGAGAGTCACCGAAGATTTATGATTTTGAGTGTGAGTGGAAGGCAATTTTGAAGTTTGATTTATTGTTTGATTGTTATAAGTTTTCATTTAGTATTTTGATTGTTATAGTTAGTTGCGGTTTTGATGTATTTGTTTGGGATGTGCATTAAACATCCTCTTTGGGTATGCCCAAAGTTTGTTTGTAAATAACTTTTAATTTTAATATAGTTTTTCCTGGGGTTCCGTCCCCTTTTATCCAAAAAAAAAAAAAAAAAAAACCCTAAACCCTAAACCCTAAACACTAAACCCTAAACCCTGCTCTGACTTGTAGGGGCGAATTTGGCGATTTGTGCGATTGGCCATTTTTTTCATCGATTCCAGCCTATTTTTTAGATCAAAACCACCTTAAATCACTGATTAATCTCATGAATACATCCTCTAATCCTTCTGCATCACTCAATCATCCTCCAGATCCACCAGATCTGGATGAATCTGAAGTTTTTCAAACCCCGACTCAAAGGTTGTATGAACCACCTCCATCTGTTAAATTGAGCCCAGCTGAAATTCGAGCTAAACTAAGGTCTTCTAAACGTCATTCCATTGATGTTGATAAGAATCAAAACAAGGAGATTCAAAGTATTCAATCAGAGATGCTGGATAAAAAGTCAAAAAATAAAAAGCGTAAACAACAGCTGAAGAAAGGTGTTTCGGTGCAGGGTTATGGTAATTCTGGACATGCTATGAAGAAAACGAAGCCTCCTACTTCTATTCCTAAATTGAAGTTTAATCATGGTGTTTCCAAAAGTTCAGAAGATCTGCTGTCAGAAATGCCGTTTCAAAGCAAAGGTATAACTAATTCAATTAATCAAATGAAAGAGGCTTCTGTAGCTTGTGTTGTTATGAACTCTATGAATGATGAATTATATGATAATCGTGTCTCTTCTATGGAAAGGGTTAGTGGTTGTTTTGAATTTAAAGCTACTGAGATTTGTGATAAAATGGATGAGTCTAAGAGGGTTAAGAAAACACCTACTGTTTGTGTTAAAAACAAGAAGATTAATAGCCCAGATACTCCAATGGATACGTACACTGGTCCATCGTCTTGTTATACTGAGAATTTTAAAAATACTACTGATTCAGTTGTGCGAATACTAAAAAGGGGTGAAATGGATCATAATCTATTGGGTGAGCATCGTAATGTTGTTGGGTCTGGTTCAAAACTGAATTGTGATGATAAGGAGGGAAATGATATTGAGAAGGTTAATAGGAGTGTTAATCCTGTTAATACAGGTGGGCTAAGTGATCAAATGG
The DNA here is from genome assembly GCA_949592205.1 of Helichrysum umbraculigerum. Classification (NCBI taxonomy): domain Eukaryota; kingdom Viridiplantae; phylum Streptophyta; class Magnoliopsida; order Asterales; family Asteraceae; genus Helichrysum; species Helichrysum umbraculigerum. The sequence goes on from CATIUR010000001.1 coordinate 69,935, forward strand.
GTGATGTTGTGATAATGGGTAATGCTTGTAGTGTGAATGATGTTGCTACTAGTAGCAAAATACAGGTTGAACAAGAGCAGAATGTGAATGGAGTTAAAGTGAATGTTTCATTGAATGGTCAACCATCAAATGTTTGGGCAACACAGAGGGTGTCTTTTGCAGAATTAATGAGAAAGAGTAAAGAAGATGAGGAGGTGAAAATGGAGTATATACCACCTGTTAAATTAGCCAATGGTCAGAAAAGAGTAATGTTTACTGTTGATGAGGTTAAAAAGGGTGGTAGTTATTTCAGTTTACAGTTGTATGGATATTTTGTTGGAACCTCAATGGATTATCAAGTAGTGAATGCAAATTTGAGGAGAATGTGGAGGGCTTATGATTTAAAAGAAGTGACAAAGACTGCTGCGGGTTTCTATCTTTGAAAGTTTAAAAGTGAAAAAGGTATGAAAGCAGTTTTGGAGAGTGGTCCATGGTTAGTGGAGAATGTTCCTTTCTTTATTAACCAGTGGGAACCGGGTGTATGGTTAGAAAGAATTGAACCTCAAAAGGTACCATTGTGGGTGTGTATTCACAATATACCAATTGAGTTATGGAATGGTAAAAGTATTGGTAAGCTTGTAAGTGGTATTGGTAGGCCAATATTAATGGATAAAGTAACTATGGATAGGTGCATTAATAAAATAGGAAGGCTTGGATATGCTAGAGTACTTGTAGAAGTATTAGCAGAGGAGGAATTACCAAGTTTTGTAGAGTTTGAATACCCACCAATTGGCAACTTTTCTGCAAAAGTTGGAAGACTTGATGTTAGTTTTCAATGGAAACCACCATTGTGTACTCATTGCAAGGTTTTTGGTCATACATTCAAGCAGTGCAAGAGGAGGCCTGTTACAGAAGATGAAAAAGCTGCTCAGGTATTAAAAGAAGCCTTAAAAGTGAATGTTCATAAGGATGGGGTTGAAGTGCAAGATGGTTATGATGCAGACGGATTTCAGGTGGTGGGAAAGAAGAATCGAATAGTTGAAAGGCTAAATATGGAGTGGAAGAAGAGTATGACTAATGGGCAAAATAACAGAGGTGCTATTCTACAAAAAGGTAGCGTGTTTGATAGAATCAGAAGGGGGAATCAAGCAACATGGGTGCCAATTAAATCTGCTACAGTAACTGGAAGATCAAAACATGTTAGAGAGGTGGATCAAAAAGAAAAAAGGATTGATTTGGGGAAATTAATTAATGACAGATCAATGCCTGTAGATATCTCTTATTTAAAGTCACAAAAGGAGGTGAAAGGAAGTAGTAGAGCTTTTGGACCAGGAGTTTCAACTAATAATCAGGTTAGTTCCTCAAGTAAAAGCTATGAAAAGAAAATTGAGAATCTTGATGGTGACAAAGAGTATTCTGGTGCAATGGATAATTTGAGAAATAAACAGCAGCCTGTATTGGAGTTGAATGGAATTGAAACAACAAATCCGTATAGTGCATTGGCTGATAATGATGGGGAGGAGATGATTGACTCAGATTCTGATGACGATTGGGATACTCAATTTGGAATGTACAATTATCAAATGAAAACTGTTCTTGCACATTTAGAGGCTAAATTGCAACCATCTCCAGCAACAAGAGTGGATTGGAATACAAATCAGATTACATATTTCAATTTAAGATGCGATGAATTTGGGTTAGTTAGATTGGTGGAAGATGATGATGATGTGGCATCTGAAACTAATGGAACTGCCCAATTTATGAAGTTGGATGATTGTGAAATGGATGCCCAAAAAAAGGAGTTTAAGGGGCAAAGCCAAGCAGATGGGACTCAATGAGTGTAAAAATTTTAGCTTGGAATGTTAGAGGTTTGAGCAATACCTCTAATCAAAATCAAGTTGCTCAGTTTATTAGTGAAGGAGATTTTAGTATGTGTGGTTTGTTGGAAACTCATGTGTATAAAAACAACTTAAGTAAAATTGGTAACAGAATGTATGGGCAATGGGAGTGGCTATCAAATAGTACTTGTTGTATTGGAGGTACTAGAATCATAATCGGATGGGATCCTGGTTTACTTAGGGTGATGCTATTAGATCAGCATGAGCAAGCAATGCACTGTTATGTGGAACCCATAGATGGTCAGAAGGGATTCTTTTGTTCATTTATTTATGGGTTTCATAGAATGATTCCAAGAAGGAGATTGTGGGAAAGTTTGAAAATGCACAAGAGAGTAGTCAAAGATAAATCATGGGTTTTAATTGGAGATTTTAATGCAACTCTTCAACTAAATGAACACTCTGCTAGTACTTCTAAAATTACTAGTAGTATGATTGAATTTAGAGAGTGCGCAAGTGAAATTGAGATTGATGATATTGCAAGTTCTGGATTACATCTTACATGGAATCAGACTCCTGGCAGAACTGATGGAGTTATGAAGAAGTTGGATAGAGCAATGGCTAATGGGGCATTTATGGCTGATTTTCCAGGTGCATATGCTCAATTTTTACCATTTTTACATTCTGATCATAGTCCAGTTGTTCTCTCTATTCCTGAGTTGCAAAGAGCAAAGCCAAAACCATTTAAGTTCCCTAATTATTTAACATCAAAGCCTGAGTTTTTGTCTATAGTTAGGGAAAATTGGATGTTAAATGTCAATGGTTATGCTATGTATAGTCTGGTGTCTAAATTGAAGAATTTGAAGAAGCCTTTTAGAAAGCTTAATTACTGCCAAGGTAATCTATTCTTGAAAGTTAAGAATTTAAAGATTGAGCTTGAGAGGATTCAGTGTGCAGTGGAGAAAGATCCTACAAATAGTGAGCTTAGGATGGAGGAAGCTGCATATATAAAAGCATATAATAGTGCAGTCATAGATGAAGAGTTGTTTTTAAAACAGAAAGCTAAGGTGGAATGGCTTAAAGAGGGTGATAAGAACACAAAGTATTTTCATAAGGCTATAAAGGGCAGATTAAGTAAGGGGAGAATTGAGATGGTTGAAGATATGGAGGGTAATAGATTTTACGGGTTAAATGTTGCTGATCAGTTCATTATTCATTTCAAAAATGTGTTGTGTAATATAAAGGGAGTGGAACCAATTGATGAACCAGCACAGTTGTTTACAAAAAAGATTTCTCAAGCGGATGCAGATTTTATGGTTAGATATGTTACAGATGATGAGATAAAAACTGCAATGTTTGATATAGAGGATGATAAGGCACCAGGACCTGATGGGTATTCTTCAAAATTTTTCAAAGTTGCTTGGAGTGTTATTGGTCAAGATGTGTGCAGGGCTGTAAGGGATTTTTTTCAGAATGGTAAATTATTGAAGGAAGTTAATGCAACTGTTATTGCATTAGTGCCTAAAAAACAGACTCCTCAAAAAGTTTCTGACTTTAGGCCTATTGCATGTTGCAATGTGTTGTATAAATGTATAAGCAAAGTGATTTCAAATAGGATTAAAGGTGCACTGAGTTCAATAGTTGATGAAAATCAGAGTGCGTTTATTCCTGGGAGGCAAATAAGTGACAACATTTTGCTTACACAAGAATTGATGAGAGGTTACCATAGAGACAGGGTTGAGGCTAGATGTGCATTTAAAATTGATGTCCAAAAAGCCTATGACACTGTGGAATGGTGTTTTTTGAAGCAGTGTTTACAACAATTTGGTTTTCATCCATGCATGGTAATGTGGATCATGAATTGTGTATCCTCTACCTCTTTTACTATTAGTGTCAATGGGGATCATAAAGGTTATTTCCAAGGAATGAGAGGGTTAAGGCAAGGAGATCCTATGTCTCCTTACCTGTTTACACTTGTTATGGAGGTACTAACACTTATGATCAAAAGACAGGTTAAGGGGAATGAAGGCTTTGAGTATCATTGGAGGTGTAAAGAGTTGGAACTGACACACTTATGCTTTGCAGATGATTTACTCATGTTTTGTCATGGGGATGCTCATTCTGTTTCAGTTTTAAGGAGTGCTTTGGATGAATTTAGTAGAGTGTCAGGGCTTATGCCTAGCATGGAGAAGAGTACAACATTTTTTTAGTAATGTTGATGTTGATGTTCAAGCTGAAATATCTGAAATATTACCATTTAATGTTGGTGTATTTCCTGTTAGATATTTAGGGGTTCCTTTATTATCTACAAGGCTTAAAACTAAAGATTGTGATAGTCTGGTTGATAAGGTGAGTAAAAAGGTGTTTGACTAGAAGACAAAGTCACTTTCTTTTGCAGGAAGAATGCAGCTTATTGCATCTGTTTTGAGTTCCCTTCAGGTGTATTGGTCATCGATGTTTATTTTGCCAAAGAAAATCTCTGGTGATATTGAGAGAATTATAAGAGGTTTCCTTTGGTGCCAAGGTGAGTTTAAAAGGGGAAAGGCTAAGGTGAACTGGAAGGATGTGTGCAAATTGAAGAGGAAAGGTGGTTTGGGTATTAAAGAGCTTCATACTTGGAATGTAGCCTTAATGACCAAACACATATGGAATATTGTTTCCAATAAAGATTCCATATGGGTGAAGTGGGTTAAAGCTGTTAAGTTAAAGACCAGAAATTTTTGGGATTATCAAGCTCCAAAGGATTCTTGTTGGACTTGGAATAAGCTGATGAAGTGTAAAAAGAAGATGAGAAGGTTTATAGTCTGTAAATTAGGGGATGGGTATGATACTTCTGCTTGGTTTGATAACTGGCATCCCCTTGGTCCTCTTGACAGTTTTATTGCAAGAAAAGAGATGCATGATGATGATTTTACTCCTGCTTCAAGGGTATCTGATCTTGTAGTTAATGGTGAATGGGTTGTATCTGATGAATGGAGAGTCAAATATAGTCATAATTTTGATTTTCCACCACCTGTGTTAATTCCAAACAGAAAAGACAGGGTACTATGGAAAACAAATCAAGGGAAAACAATGCCTTTTTCTGTAAAAACAGCATGGAATGATTTTATTGAAGAACATGAGGAGGTGAAATGGGCTAAGCTGGTGTGGTTTAGTCAGTGTGTTCCTAGGCACTCTTTAATCTTGTGGGTTGCTTTGAATGGCAAATTAAGAACTCAAGATAAGTATATGAGAGTAGAGAGGAATAACTGCTTGAAATGCCCTTTTTGCAAAGAGCAAAATGATAGTCATGATCATTTGTTCTTTGAGTGTGGCTATCCTAAGGAAATATGGAATCATTTTAAGGAAATGTCAAGAATTGATGGTGCTCCTGATACTTGGATTGATATAATTCAGTATCTTCAAAATAGGCCCATCAATAAGTCCATTTGGAGTATTATTCAAAGGTTGGTGTTGGGAGCTTGTGTCTACTTTGTTTGGCAAGAAAGGAATCTCAGATTATTTCAAAATAAGTTCAGGCCGGTTGATGGAATGATTGAAATAATCAAAAGAGTTATCAGGCTTAAACTAATGGGATTAAATGTTAGAAGTACTAAACAGTCAATGGAGGCTTCCGAAATATGGGATTTGCATGTTCAAAAAGAGATGAATGGGGTTGATCAAAAAAAGGATGGTCATGATGAGTCAGCTGGAAATGATTGAGAAGATGAAGTATAATTGGTGTGAGTGTAATTCTGATGTTATTTCAGTATTATATTGTTATAATGTTTTAGTTGCAGGTCCAGAGTTGGAATCAAACAACTGGTGGTCCATGGGTCAAATGTATGACTTGAATGGAGTATTTGATTTTGTTCATGGTGGGACTGGTAAGCAGCATATCCATGGAGGCGTATTTGGTATGGTTCATCATGATTATGGATTGGCTTGCAGTTCATGGTGTGGTAAAAAGTTGATGGGAATGTGCAAACTAGCTGCTGCTAATTTTACCTCTGCTAAAATGGTAACTTTTTATGCTGTTGGGTGGTCGTCTACTGGTCACAATAGTAAGTCAACATTTATGCTGAGTAAGCAAGATGTGGGCTTGCTAAATTATTCTTGGTTATGTCCAATGGTAGAGGGGAGTAACAATATAATGATTGCTGGTATGGTACAATTCTGTCCTTATTATTTGGAGTTATGCGGTCTGTTTAAAAAGTCAATATATGGGTATTTTGATTTGATTGATGGTTTGCAAGCATATATGCACAATGATGTAGTTGGTCAGCATAAAAAATCAAAGATTATGAATACTAATGCTAGTGGTGATAGCAGGTTTAATGTTGGTAATAGAATTGGCTTGGTTAATGCTGCTAGCAGGTTAAGTTCTTGTGGGTTGAAATGTATTGTTGATTTCAGTGGTAATAAGGATTGGAGTTGTGGAACAATTGTTGTAGGGTCTGTTAATTATGGTGCAAAATTGAAGTTAATTAGTTGGAAGATTAAGTTTAATCCCTGGATTATTGATAAGTTGATAGGGAATAATTTGTTAGATGAATTTGTATTGAACCATCATTCCAGGTCTGTTATTGACTGCATTTATGATTTGACATTTTATGGTCAAATTAAAAAGTCAACTGCAAATTATTGTTTGACTGATCAAGATGCATGGAATGTGGAAATGGGCTGTCATTTGTGTTATGATATGGATGGGTCTATTAAAAATGAAATTCGGGATATGGATCAAGAGGTTGACAGACTTACAGGATGGGCTGGGCCTAATGGTATGTATGGGCTCAATTGTTGTCAGTGTAATGTATATGAAAATATTGTGCTTAAATGCAAATGTTGGAATGGAATGAAAACTGGTAATGGAGTGAAGATTGAATATTGGATTGGCAAGATGCTTGAAGATATGGAAGGCTTGAAGATTGAAGACACAGAAGACTTGAAGTATGAAGACACAGAAGATATGAAGATGTTTTGTTTATTCTTTAGGGTCTCTTGTAAAAATGATCATAATTGTGATCATTTTAGATTGTTTTTTTGTTCTATTGTTGGTCATTTTAGTTTTCATAGGTATTATTGTACAAATGACCAACATAGGATTTGGATTAGTTTAAGATTAGATATAGGTTTTTTTGTATGTGTTTTAGATGTTCACTAAAAACGTCTCCTCGGGTATACCCGTTGTAAACGTGTAATTCTTTTTTCGATTTAATAAAATTTTGCCGGGGTACCGTCCCCTTTACCCAAAAAAAAAAAAAAAAAACCCTAAACCCTAAACCCTAAACCCTAGACCCTAGACCCTAGACCCTAGACCCTAGACCCTAGACCCTAGACCCTAGACCATAGACCCTAGACCCTAGACCCTAGACCCTAAAAAAAACCCTTCCCGTGTATTTTCTCTGAATGTGTGTGGGCGAAAAAGGCGATTTGTACGGACATCGTCTTTCTCGTTGATTCCGACCAATTAATTCTCCTTCCGACCAATTAATTACACTATAATCTTCATTATTCTTCACTGATTTCAACCATGAATCCATCTGCTTTACCTGAATCGAATTTCAAACCTCCAGATCCCCCAGATTTGGATGAATCTGATATTTTTCAAACTCCGTCTCAAATGTTGTCTGAATCAAATACTCCTGTGAAATTGAGTCCAGCTGAGATTCGTGCAAAGCTTAGGTCATCTAAACGTCAATCAATTGATGTTAATAAGGATCATAATATGGATATTCAAAATATTCAATCGAAAATTTTGGAGAAGACTTCGAAGACTTCCAGGAACAAGAAACGTAAGCAAAAGATGAAGAAAGGGGATGTGATACAGGGATATGTTGATTCCGTGCATGCTATGAAGAAAACTAAACCTCCTTCTTCCATTCCGATGTTGCAGTTCAACCATGTTGTGTCTCAAATTCCTGGTGCACAAGCTCCTGAAGTGCCGTTATCAGAATTTCAAAGTAAGGGTATCTCTAACTCTATTGACCAAATGAATGTGGAATCTGTAGCTCCTGTTGTTATGGATACTTTGAATATAGGAGCACAGGGTAATGTTAATTCTGGTGGGGATAAGATTAGTGATTGTTTTGAATTTAAAACTGCTGGGAATTATGAAAAAGTAGTTGAGGCTAACAATGTTAAGAAATCACCTATTCTTTGCCTTAAGAATAAGAAGGTTGATAGCCCAGATTCTCCTATTGTTGTGGTTACTGATACATCCATTTCTTATGCTGAGAATTTCAAAACTACTACTGATTCTGTTGTTAGAATTCTTAAGAGGGGTGAAGTGGATCATGGAGCAATGGGGGAACATAATAATGTGAATGTTGGCATGGATGTTGGGGCTAATCAATCTGAGGAAATGGTTAGTATTGATACTAGTACTAAAGTTGGCTTTGATGAGAGCTGTGATTTTGATATGGAGAGTAGAGATATAGGTGTGAACAAGAAGAATGATGCTAATTATAATGTAGTGCATGGTCATGGGTCTCAAGTTGTTAGTCATGATAATCAAGCTGAGATGTCTACCGTAAAAGGGAAGTCTAAGATACAGATTCCAAATGTGTGGGCTACTCAAAAAATGTCATTTGCTGAATTGATACAGAAAACAAATGAAGATGATGAGGTCAAAATGGAGTATGTCCCTCCTACTATCCTGCCTAATGGTCAAAAAAGAGTGCAGTTTAGTATGGATGAAGTGCAAAGAGGTGGAAGGCATTTTAGTTTGCAATTATATGGGTACTTTATAGGTACATCTATGGATTACCAAATTGTTAATTCTAATCTAAAAAGGATGTGGAGAGGATATGATTTGAAGGAAGTATCAAAAACAGCAGCTGGATTCTATCTGTGTAAATTTAAAAGTGAACAGGGCATGAGAACTGTACTTGAGAGTGGACCTTGGTTGGTTAATAATGTACCATTTATTCTTAATCAGTGGGAACCAGGGGTCTGGCTTGAAAGGATTGAACCACACAAGGTGCCAATTTGGGTTTGTTTGCACAATATCCCAATTGAACTTTGGAATGGAAAGAGTATTGGGAAATTGGTCAGTGGTATTGGGAGACCTGTGATTATGGATAAGGTGACTATGGACAGGTGTATACATAAGAGTGGAAGGCTTGGGTATGCAAGAGTATTGGTTGAGGCTTTGGCAGATGAGGAATTACCACATTTTGTTGAGTTTGAATACCCCCCTATTGGTCGTTTTCCTGCTAAGGTAGGGAAATTGGAAGTAAGCTATCAATGGAAGCCCCCATTATGCACACATTGCAAGGTGTTTGGGCATTCTTTTAAGGTGTGCAAGAAGAGACCTCAAACTGAAGATGAGGTAGCTGCTAGAATCTTAAAAGATGCATTGAATGTTAAAAAGAATGAGGATAATGTAGTGAATCGGGATGTGAATGATGGATTTCAGCAGGTGGGCAGAAAGAATAAGATTGTAGATAGACTTAATTATAAATGGCAACAGAGTATTACTGGTGGTGATCAAAGTAGTCAACAAAATAACAAGGGAATTATACCTAAAAGAGGTAGTGTGTTTAACCGGATCAGGGGTAATATTCAAAACAGGAGAGTACAATTTCAGAATGTGAATGATGTTAATGATAGTGGCTTGCAAGGAAGCAGGATAGATCTAGTTGAACAACTTGAAAATAGATCTAGTCCAGTGAATATGAGTACAATGAATGGCAGTCAGACTTATGGAAAGGATAATGTCATACAAAAACAAGCAGGAGGTAAATCAGAAGTTAAGCAGGGAAAGACAGAGTATGTGGTTAAAAGGGATAACAGGGGTAAAAAGGAGATGATGAGCAGTAATAGAGATATAAGAACTAATTCAAGTTCATCATTGGCACCTAGTGAAATCCCAACTTCAAACAAATACAGTGTTCTTAATGAGAATGAAGGAGGAATGGAGGAGGATAATTCTGATGATGACTGGGATGTTGCGTACAGTATTTATGGCCATCAAAGAAAAGAAGTGCAAGTATTTTTGGATGGCAAGATCATGCCTGGTGCAGAGCAGTGTTTAAATTGGAGTGCTGGGCAGATTGACTTCTTTAATGCTCACTGTGGTAAAGAGGGATTGGATAATATTCTTGAGCAAGATGATGTGGCTTCAGAAACACATGGAACTGCAAAGTTCATGAATGCTGAATTTAAAGATAATGATGCTATGGAGCAGGGAATGCAAAGCAAGGTACAATTCTCTTTTCCCAATGATAATTAAAATAATGACTTGGAATGTTAGAGGTATAAGTAATGTACCTAATCAAAGGCAAGTTAAAAAGTTTATGAATGAGGGAAATTTTAGTGTTTGTGGATTGTTGGAAACTCATGTTAGTAAAAAGAACTTAAATAAGATTGGTAATAGTATGTTTGGCCAGTGGGAATGGATGTCAAATGCTTCTGTATGCATTGGTGGAACTAGAATTATGGTGGGTTGGGACCAAAATTTTGTTAGTGTTATGCCCTTGGAGATACACTCACAAGCAATTCATTGTTATATTGAACCTGTTGGTGAGGAAAAGGGATTTTTTTTGTTCTTTTGTTTATGGTTACCACAAAATGGTACCTAGAAGGGAATTATGGAGGAGTTTGAAATTGCAAAAGAAAGTTGTAAAGGAACAGCCATATAATGAAGCAATCAGAGATGAAGAATTGTTTTTGAAGTAAAAGGCTAAAGTTGAGTGGTTGAGTGAAGGTGACCAAAATACAAATTATTTTCATAAGGCTGTCAAGGGTAGGGTAAATAGAAACAGGATTGAATCTGTTGAGAATATGCAAGGAGTAAGATATTTTGGGCAGCAAGTTGCAGATCAATTTGTGCTTCATTTTCAGAATGTATTGGGTAGTTGTATTGGAGTCAATCCAATTAATGAACCTGATCAGCTGTTTGCAAGAAAGATATCACATGAAGATGCAAGGTCCATGGTGAGATATGTCACTGATGAAGAAATCAAATGTGCAATGTATGACATTGAGGATGACAAAGCGCCTGGTCCTGATGGGTATTCGTCTAAATTCTTTAAATCTTCATGGCATGTTATTGGTTCTGATGTTTGTAAGGCAATTAGAGAATTTTTTCAAAATGGTAAGTTGCTAAAAGAATTGAATGCAACTGTGATAGCTTTAGTGCCTAAAATTCAGTCACCACAAAAGGTGTCTGATTTTTGGCCTATTGCTTGTTGTAATGTTTTGTATAAATGTATTAGTAAGGTTATTACTAATAGGATTAAGGGTGTTTTGAATGGCATTGTTGATGAAAATCAAAGTGCATTCATACCTGGTAGACAAATTAGTGATAACATCTTACTTACACAAGAATTGATGAGGAATTACCATAGGAAAGTGTCGCACCCCCAAAACGCGTGGCAGCGGAAACATGAGGTGTCCTGGGGGCGCCGACCAAATTAAATATCACAACACAAGATTACAACAAACGACCTCTATATGAGACGTTTTAATAAAAAGTTACATTACCATAATTTCAAATGTTTACAATAAGTCTGGAGTTCGCATAAACCGCTAAGAGATTTCTAATACATAACTGATTATACAAAATACAGCTAAATGCAATCTAATCTCTTGAAATTTGAAAACAATGCGACTCGAGCTAGGCTTTCCATAAGCTTCCTACTGCGGCGGGTTACCTGAGAAATACATACTAAAAGGTCAACATAAAGTTGGTGAGTTCATAGGTTTGTAAACAATCGTTTAGTTATGATCCACAAGATTTCAAGTTGTATCATTCAAAAATGACAGTTAAAAGTATCGTTATTCAACGATAAGTAAAAGTATTGCATAATGCAATATAAGTATACCATTTACATGAGTCTCATAGTCAAACTTAACGTTGTTTGCCTCCGGTAAGTGTACTAATCCGAATACACCTCTAAATCACAAGTAATACTGCGCCCGTGGGTTGGCTAGAGCGACTAGCCCGGACGAGGTTTGTCAAACCCTGATAGATCTATCCAATAATACTCACGCACATATTTTAATGACTATGATGGGTAGAGGACTTTAGTGGATTATTCAGGTCTCATGCAATCCGTACGAAAAATGTTTCAAGTTACTTGTGATCATATAAGCAGTTGTATAAAACTGTTGTATGTATTCTCACCCCAGTTGAAAAACAGTAAAAAGGGGCTATGAAACTCACCTTAGATTAGCAAGTAGCAAGCAAATATCAAATAAGCAAGCAAGCCGGTGTGCAACCTTCTAACGTCCTAAAAACGTATAAGGTTGGGTATAAGTAGATGTCTCAAAAGACCATCTATAGCGATTGTATAAGTGGGGGTCAATGTCCACTTAAGCCAATCGTGTAGGTGGAGGGTTAATGTCCACCTAGAGCTAGTTCATCAACTAGTATGTCCAAATAAGTTGTTCAAGTTTGTTTATCAAAAACGTGTACGACCCGTTGGTGAAAATTTGTAATAATAATTCGTTAAGACATTATTATTAGGATGATGTTATACTTTCATATGTATAGTATGTTTCATGAGTTATAGCATTGCATTGTATAAGTATTAACGTTACTTGAAGTTTAACACTTAGTGAGAAAACTAGTTTTTAAAGATTCTGTTTCATGCGACACTTCATGCGTCACTTGCTAGTTAGGGGCGGCACTTAGGAAGTGCCGCATAATATGCGTTTTCAGATTTAAATAGCGTCACTTAAGAAGTGTCGGATATGGGCGTCACTAAGGCATGGCGGCACTAAGGGTAAGTGCCGCTAATATAATAGTTCAGTCGCTTCAGGCGTCACTTAGGTAGTGTCGGTATTAATAAAGTTTTTATAATAAAGGCGTCACTTATCGAGTGTCGCTATAAATCCTGGGGTCATGCGTCACTTAAGTCTGTTTGGATTTTGCTAAGTCAAAAACGTGGTCAACTATGACGGTTTGACCCGAACCTTTTACTCAAGTCATATTCTAGTAAATAAAGGTTATAAAAGTTATTATTTCATATTGTAGTCGTTTCGAGATGTCGGTTTCAAGTTTACACCTTAGACTTCAAGATTTAATGTTTTCGGTTTATGTCGGGTCATTACGCCAACTGATTTCACCTATCTATAATCCAAATCAAACTTTCAAATTTTTACCAACTGATTTACTAAGTGTCTTGACTAACATATCAAATTTTCAGCTTCTAACAAGTCCATTAACATGGTTAAATAAAGCCGCGTAACAACCGAACACATTTTATCGAAAAACTTCCTGGTCAGTCTTATAAATCGGCTCGTAGAGAAAAATGAGTACGTTTCTGGAAAAAGTGTAAAACATGAATGTTGTAGATCTTTTCGTTACGCAAATTTTAAAAAAAAATTCAACCTCTAACTCTTAACAGATGATTTTATACGAATATTTTCGTGAACTGTCGATTTTTAGGCAGATTCATGCATGTTAAAGTATAAGTTATAAAAACGTATTTTAACATGGTATTTGGACATAATCTTGTTAGATGAACCTTAAAACATGTAAATAAACATGAATGAAAGTAGAGATATATCCTCACAATGGTGGTTTGAAGAAAGAAGGAAAGAATTGAGATGAGGAAGTCTTGATGCCTTGTATTCTTGAATCTCCTTTGTAAAAAGATGAGGATGATGGTGGTGTCTTGTGGTGGATTATGGTGGTAGTATGGTGGTTTTAGGGCTGGGATTTCATCAGGTTTTTAGTGAGAGGAGGATTATAGAGAGAGGTGAGAGCAATGGGGTGGTGTGTTTGAAGGAAAAGTGAGAAATGCATGAGTTTGGAATGGTCTTGTAAGGAATAAGTGATCATTAATTTGCATGGCATTTTTAGTGGGCAATGGGGGTGGTGACCACATGGGGTGGCCGGCCCTCATGGTGGCCCCACAAGGGGTATTTTGGTCATTTCACATTTCTAGCTTAAATCGTTGCGTTTTACGTTCGTTTTACCCGATTGTTTAAACGTTTATTCGTACGTTAAATGTTTAGTTGACGTTTTTATTTAACGATTTGAGTTTCGATATTTCTACTTGAAATATTTAATATAGTACTTGGAAACACTTGTAAAAATGTTTCGTTAGATTATTAGCCTCGATTTGCGTGCACGTTCTACGGCGGTTTAATCGCGTAACGTTATTTTGAGTCGTTTAGATTAACGATATAATTTGGATAAATTTCCATTGAAGTATTATTTAAAATACTTAATTTAGGTTGTCAATTTAATTATTGATGTTCATTTGGTTGTCGAAATAAATTCGTGCGTTTTCTTTGCATTTGAGACGTTTTAACCAAAACGCCTAAGTTTTTCGAGTATTATTTTAACCAAATAATAAGTAATGATAAATAACTTCTAAAAATAGATTAAAGTTATTTATAGAAATGTTTTCACCAACGTCGTATAATTTGTCGGACTCCGTCCGGTTGTTTTGCACAATTTCACCAAATTGCGTAAGTGTAATTTCAACTAATTACGTAAGCGTAATATAATCAATTACGGGGGTGTATATTCACATAAATACACAAATAGTTACAAGTAATTACAAGTATTTAGCCTAATACTAAACTAAACACAAGTAATTAGGATTTCTAGTAGGTTAATCAGTAACCCTAAATCGTCGGGTGTCACATTCTCCCCCTGTTAGGAGAATTTCGTCCCGAAATTAGTTTGTTGCCGCAGTCTGTGGGGTATCTAAGAATAGATGTGGGTGTTTCAGTCGCATTTGGTCTTCCCGTTCCCAGGTGAATTCAGGACCGCGCCTAGAATTCCACCGGACTTTAACGATGGGAATACGACTCTGTTTCAATCGTTTGACCTCACGGTCCATGATTTCTATCGGTTCCTCTACAAAGTGGAGTTTATCGTCGATATGGATTTCGTCGAGAGGAATAACAAGTGTCTCATCAGACAGACATTTCTTCAGGTTAGAAATGTGAAAAGTGTTGTGCACGCTACTGAGTTGTGGTGGTAGCTGCAGTCGATATGCCACCGGACCAATTCTTTCAAGAATTTCAAAAGGTCCGATGTACCTAGGGTTTAGTTTGCCGCGTTTACCAAAATGAATGACACCTTTCCAAGGTGACACTTTTAAAAGTACTTGGTCCCCAACCTGGAATTCGAGGGGTTTGCGTCTCACGTCAGCGTAACTCTTCTGACGGTCACGTGCGGCTTTCAGCCGGTTTTGAATGGTCACGATTTTCTCGGTCGTTTCATGGATGATTTCAGGACCAGTGAGTTGGCTATCGCCGATTTCGGTCCAACAAATGGGTGATCGGCACTTTCTACCATAAAGTGCCTCGAAGGGTGCAGCGTCAATGCTGGTGTGATAACTGTTGTTGTAGGAGAACTCACACAAAGGTAGGTGGTTTTCCCAAGAGTTTTCAAAGTCAATAACGCACGCGCGCAACATATCTTCTAAAGTTTGGATGGTTCGTTCACTTTGACCATCGGTTTGTGGGTGATAAGCGGTACTCATATCCAGACGAGTACCGAGAGCTTTCTGAAGTGTTTGCCAAAATCGAGAGGTGAAGCGGCTATCTCTATCGGAGATGATCGAGATGGGTATGCCGTGTCGTGCTACAACCTCTTTGATGTAGATGCGAGCCAAGCGCTCCATCTTGTCGGTTTCTTTGATAGCTAGGAAATGGGCGGATTTTGTGAGACGATCGACGATCACCCAAATGGTATCGCCACCGCTCGGTGTCTTTGGTAGTTTAGTAATGAAGTCCATAGTTATGTTTTCCCATTTCCATTGAGGTATTTCGGGTTGTTGTAGCAACCCAGAGGGTTTCTGGTACTCGGCCTTAACCTTGGCGCAGGTTAAACATTTGCTAACATAGGTGGCGATGTCGGCTTTCATGTTGGGCCACCAATACCGTTGTCTGATGTCATGATACATTTTATTAGAACCAGGATGTATGGAGTATCGAGATTTGTGAGATTCATCCATCACCAAATCTCGTAGGTTTCCAAAGTTTGGTAACCAAATTCGGTTAGAGAAGTATCGGGTTCCATCGGGTTTGATTTCGAATTGTTTTTCTCGTTGAGTGCTTCGAGTTGAGTGGAATGAATTTGAGAAATAAGATCGTTGTGGATGGTTAAACCAAGGGCTCGAACTCGAAGGGGTTTCACTCGTTCTTTTCGGCTTAGGGCATCGGCAACAACGTTAGCCTTACCCGGGTGGTATCGGATTTCGCAGTCGTAGTCGCTAAGTAACTCGACCCAACGACGTTGTCTCATGTTTAGGTCCTTCTGATCAAAGATATGTTGAAGGCTTTTGTGGTCAGTGAAGATAGTACACTTGGTACCATATAGGTAGTGTCTCCAAATTTTGAGCGCAAAAACAACGGCTCCTAGTTCGAGGTCATGAGTGGTGTAGTTCTTTTCGTGGATTTTCAGTTGCCGGGAGGCGTAAGCGATGACCTTATCACGTTGCATTAACACACAACCTAGTCCTTGATGTGAGGCGTCGCAGTAAACTACGAAATCATCGGTGCCTTCGGGTAAGGATAGGATTGGTGCACTGCAGAGTTTCTGTTTCAGAAGTTGGAAGGCTGACTCTTGTTTGTCGGTCCAATCGAATTTCTTATCTTTCTGAGTCAAGGAGGTTAATGGTTGAGCAATTCGGGAAAAGTTCTCTATGAATCGCCGGTAATATCCAGCGAGACCTAAGAATTGTCGGACCTCGGTTGGAGTAGTTGGTGCTTTCCAGCACTTGATGGCCTCGATTTTTGCTGGATCAACACGTATCCCTTGGCTGTCAACGACATGCCCTAGGAATTGTACTGTTCGCATCCAGAACTCACACTTGGAGTACTTGGCGTATAGCTCCTCGTGTTTGAGTAATTCCAAGATAGTTTTCAGGTGTTGGCCATGTTCGGTTTCGTTGCGAGAGTAGATCAAGATGTCATCAATGAACACGATGACAATCTTATCTAGATAGGGTTTGCACACCCGATTCATAAGGTCCATGAATACAGCCGGTGCGTTGGTTAAGCCAAAAGGCATCACTTGGAATTCGTAATGCCCGTAGCGGGTTCAGAAGGCGGTTTTCGGGATGTCGGCGTCTCGAACGCGAAGTTGGTGATAACCAGACCGAAGGTCGATCTTCGAGTAAAAGCTCGAACCTTGCAATTGGTCAAACAGGTCATCGATTCTAAGAAGTGGGTATCGATTCTCGATGGTTGATTTATTTAGTTCTCGGTCTACCGGTCTCCCCTTGTTTGATCAAAGTTCCACCGGTAATGATGGGAACACTAGCGGTTTTCTAGAGACCATTCCTTTAGGAACAGTGTTTGGACAATCGGTCCATGCTTATGATGATATGGATAATCGGTCCATGCTTATGATGATATGGATAATCGATTTTGACGGTTATGAGATCTATGTGGGAAATGTTCGCTTGCGATGGTGTAAAATCAGTCAATAAATTTCTATGATAATAGTTTGCTTGGAACTATTAAGTCCGTTGAAAACTTGAGTAATTCAAAATATGTTGGAAAAATCTGGTTGTCAATAAGACATTGAAAATTTCTGTCTAGCCAATATAATTGAACGTTAGAAGTTGTAAATAGTTCCGGGTAGTTGTTTGGTGAAAATTCTTTGAAAACTTGAATCGGTAGAAATCTGTTGAAAAATCTCTTGAAAACTCTTGTTATTGTAAAGTGTTGAAAGTTTTAGTTGATTCTTATAGTGGTGTCTCCTTAAACGAAAGGGGGACAAAAGAATGAATTTGATCTTAGTATGAGAGCTAAGATTGTCTCATTCATGATTAAGAGCAATATGTGGCTTCATAGTACGACGGTAAATCAGTACAATGTAATATGATTTGTAACTAATAAGGCGCAAGGTTAATAGGTTGATAGTTTATAGAATTCAAAGTTTACAAAACATGCCGGGCATCGTTACCTCCGGACGAATACATAAGTCTTATACAAAATGTGATGGGGTTTCATACACCCATCGATAGATCATCGAGCTAACACTAGCTATGTTCACCGTTGTTCGAGTCTACTTCTAATCTATTCTAAGTTCAGGTCGTGTGGATAGTAACGTGCTTCGAGCATGTCACTGTATCGCGGGAGTGCAGAGTGGAGTAAGATATTGTCTGTTGAGTGTTGGCACATCCCTTTGATCCACGTTTTTGTTATTTGCTTAAAATGAGTGGCCACTTCCTTCCAGTAGTGAATCCTATCCCTGATTCGGTCGGGAATAGACCTTTTCAGAATCCTCAATTCTTGCTCGTAGGTCTTACACCTAAGCTTGAGCTCCCAATTGCGGCCATCTAAATCTTCGGCCTGATCTCTCACTCTTTCGTATTCCTCGATGCCAATCATTCCGAAATTGGGTTGCTCATTTTCCTCCATAATGATTTCTCCCATTGGTGCTATTTCCTCATCGAGGTATGTGTACTGAATCTGTTCTTCGCAGATTAGGTCGTCGTCTGACAAGTAGTCGTTCTTAGGGGAGTTTGCCATCTCTTTCAGGAAGGCGTTCTATCAAGACAATGAATCAACAATAAGAAGGTTTAGTCAATGTCGTAGTTTCAAAGAGTAGTCACAAAAATGACCGGGTAGTGTTTTCAAAGTAGTCAACCATGATTATGTTGTTTTGAAATGAACAAATGCTTGGTGAAGGTGATTAGATAGTTGATAGATTCATAGTTGCGGGTAGTCCATACAGTAGTGATTAGAATGTTCAAGTCATAGTTTGAAATAGTTTGAAGTAGTTTATAGATTTAGTCGTTGTAAGTATCCCTCGCAATACTAATCCAGTGATGTTTGGAGCAGGCAAAGTCGCGAATCAAGTTATGAGTAAATCGTTTGACAAACGTGTCAAAATGGTTGACATACAAGTCAAAGAGTGATCAATCATGATCAAGTAAAGAGTTGAGTGGATTGTTGAAGTTCATTCAATTTTTGGAAAAAAAATCGTTTTCGATAAGTAGGTGTGTCTGTTCCTCTAGTCGTGTGTAGCACGCATGCCCTATGGGTCTGCGATATAAGTGGGAACGATGAGTGCGTACTAACAGGAGTAAGTTCGTTTAGGTGACGGAGTATCGTACGGTCTAAGTTCTATACGTGTTCCCGTGTGATTTTGTTGCAAGCGGAAAGAATAAGGTGAAGTAGGTGTCACTTGTTTGGGTGGCGAATCCAAAGGTGGATTCTCCTCAAGTGAGTTCGATTCGATTATATCGTTGCCCGATTCGGTTGAGCGAGTGGTACCGCGAAATTCTCCAAAGTGGTAAGTAAGGTTTGTGTTTCGTGTTCGATGTCACGCGACATAGTTGTGGGAGTGGTTGCCATATAGAGTGGCAAGGAGTTTAATATACGGGAAGTTGAGGTCATATATAGCAATATAATAACCTAGCACATAAGCACGTATAAGGTTGGTCCCGTTCTATCCTCGGTCAAAGCCTTCTAATGCATTCCCATCCACCATAACCATTTCAGGTCTTGCATCGATTCTTGTTTAATTGTACATAGTTGATCAAGCTATGTTAAATTAATTTCAAATGATGCAATTGCTGAACCAGTCATAACAAATGAGGAATACTAACCTAACGGTTATAGTCTAGGTCACTAATGCAATCCTAGTTCGCTATAACCTTAGGCTTTGATACCAATCTGTCGCACCCCCAAAACGCGTGGCAGCGGAAACATGAGGTGTCCTGGGGGCGCCGACCAAATTAAATATCACAACACAAGATTACAACAAACGACCTCTATATGAGACGTTTTAATAAAAAGTTACATTACCATAATTTCAAATGTTTACAATAAGTCTGGAGTTCGCATAAACCGCTAAGAGATTTCTAATACATAACTGATTATACAAAATACAGCTAAATGCAATCTAATCTCTTGAAATTTGAAAACAATGCGACTCGAGCTAGGCTTTCCATAAGCTTCCTACTGCGGCGGGTTACCTGAGAAATACATACTAAAAGGTCAACATAAAGTTGGTGAGTTCATAGGTTTGTAAACAATCGTTTAGTTATGATCCACAAGATTTCAAGTTGTATCATTCAAAAATGACAGTTAAAAGTATCGTTATTCAACGATAAGTAAAAGTATTGCATAATGCAATATAAGTATACCATTTACATGAGTCTCATAGTCAAACTTAACGTTGTTTGCCTCCGGTAAGTGTACTAATCCGAATACACCTCTAAATCACAAGTAATACTGCGCCCGTGGGTTGGCTAGAGCGACTAGCCCGGACGAGGTTTGTCAAACCCTGATAGATCTATCCAATAATACTCACGCACATATTTTAATGACTATGATGGGTAGAGGACTTTAGTGGATTATTCAGGTCTCATGCAATCCGTACGAAAAATGTTTCAAGTTACTTGTGATCATATAAGCAGTTGTATAAAACTGTTGTATGTATTCTCACCCCAGTTGAAAAACAGTAAAAAGGGGCTATGAAACTCACCTTAGATTAGCAAGTAGCAAGCAAATATCAAATAAGCAAGCAAGCCGGTGTGCAACCTTCTAACGTCCTAAAAACGTATAAGGTTGGGTATAAGTAGATGTCTCAAAAGACCATCTATAGCGATTGTATAAGTGGGGGTCAATGTCCACTTAAGCCAATCGTGTAGGTGGAGGGTTAATGTCCACCTAGAGCTAGTTCATCAACTAGTATGTCCAAATAAGTTGTTCAAGTTTGTTTATCAAAAACGTGTACGACCCGTTGGTGAAAGTTTGTAATAATAATTCGTTAAGACATTATTATTAGGATGATGTTATACTTTCATATGTATAGTATGTTTCATGAGTTATAGCATTGCATTGTATAAGTATTAACGTTACTTGAAGTTTAACACTTAGTGAGAAAACTAGTTTTTAAAGATTCTGTTTCATGCGACACTTCATGCGTCACTTGCTAGTTAGGGGCGGCACTTAGGAAGTGCCGCATAATATGCGTTTTCAGATTTAAATAGCGTCACTTAAGAAGTGTCGGATATGGGCGTCACTAAGGCATGGCGGCACTAAGGGTAAGTGCCGCTAATATAATAGTTCAGTCGCTTCAGGCGTCACTTAGGTAGTGTCGGTATTAATAAAGTTTTTATAACAAAGGCGTCACTTATCGAGTGTCGCTATAAATCCTGGGGTCATGCGTCACTTAAGTCTGTTTGGATTTTGCTAAGTCAAAAACGTGGTCAACTATGACGGTTTGACCCGAACCTTTTACTCAAGTCATATTCCAGTAAATAAAGGTTATAAAAGTTATTATTTCATATTGTAGTCGTTTCGAGATGTCGGTTTCAAGTTTACACCTTAGACTTCAAGATTTAATGTTTTCGGTTTATGTCGGGTCATTACGCCAACTGATTTCACCTATCTATAATCCAAATCAAACTTTCAAATTTTTACCAACTGATTTACTAAGTGTCTTGACTAACATATCAAATTTTCAGCTTCTAACAAGTCCATTAACATGGTTAAATAAAGCCGCGTAACAACCGAACACATTTTATCGAAAAACTTCCTGGTCAGTCTTATAAATCGGCTCGTAGAGAAAAATGAGTACGTTTCTGGAAAAAGTGTAAAACATGAATGTTGTAGATCTTTTCGTTACGCAAATTTTAAAAAAAAATTCAACCTCTAACTCTTAACAGATGATTTTATACGAATATTTTCGTGAACTGTCGATTTTTAGGCAGATTCATGCATGTTAAAGTATAAGTTATAAAAACGTATTTTAACATGGTATTTGGACATAATCTTGTTAGATGAACCTTAAAACATGTAAATAAACATGAATGAAAGTAGAGATATATCCTCACAATGGTGGTTTGAAGAAAGAAGGAAAGAATTGAGATGAGGAAGTCTTGATGCCTTGTATTCTTGAATCTCCTTTGTAAAAAGATGAGGATGATGGTGGTGTCTTGTGGTGGATTATGGTGGTAGTATGGTGGTTTTAGGGCTGGGATTTCATCAGGTTTTTAGTGAGAGGAGGATTATAGAGAGAGGTGAGAGCAATGGGGTGGTGTGTTTGAAGGAAAAGTGAGAAATGCATGAGTTTGGAATGGTCTTGTAAGGAATAAGTGATCATTAATTTGCATGGCATTTTTAGTGGGCAATGGGGGTGGTGACCACATGGGGTGGCCGGCCCTCATGGTGGCCCCACAAGGGGTATTTTGGTCATTTCACATTTCTAGCTTAAATCGTTGCGTTTTACGTTCGTTTTACCCGATTGTTTAAACGTTTATTCGTACGTTAAATGTTTAGTTGACGTTTTTATTTAACGATTTGAGTTTCGATATTTCTACTTGAAATATTTAATATAGTACTTGGAAACACTTGTAAAAATGTTTCGTTAGATTATTAGCCTCGATTTGCGTGCACGTTCTACGGCGGTTTAATCGCGTAACGTTATTTTGAGTCGTTTAGATTAACGATATAATTTGGATAAATTTCCATTGAAGTATTATTTAAAATACTTAATTTAGGTTGTCAATTTAATTATTGACGTTCGTTTGGTTGTCGAAATAAATTCGTGCGTTTTCTTTGCATTTGAGACGTTTTAACCAAAACGCCTAAGTTTTTCGAGTATTATTTTAACCAAATAATAAGTAATGATAAATAACTTCTAAAAATAGATTAAAGTTATTTATAGAAATGTTTTCACCAACGTCGTATAATTTGTCGGACTCCGTCCGGTTGTTTTGCACAATTTCACCAAATTGCGTAAGTGTAATTTCAACTAATTACGTAAGCGTAATATAATCAATTACGGGGGTGTATATTCACATAAATACACAAATAGTTACAAGTAATTACAAGTATTTAGCCTAATACTAAACTAAACACAAGTAATTAGGATTTCTAGTAGGTTAATCAGTAACCCTAAATCGTCGGGTGTCACAGAAAGCAGTAGGGCAAGCAAAGTGTGCTTTTAAGATTGATATTCAAAAGGCTTATGACACTGTTGAATGGTCTTTTTTGAGAAGCTGTTTAAATCATTTTGGATTTCATCCTATAATGGTAATGTGGATAATGAATTGTCTGACATCTACATCTTTTACCATAAGTGTCAATGGTGATCACAAGGGATTTTTCCAAGGCAAAAGAGGTCTGAGGCAAGGTGATCCTATGTCACCTTACCTGTTTACTCTTGTAATGGAAGTACTTACTCTGATCATTAAGAGGCAGGTTAGGATTGATGAGGATTTTTTGTATCATTGGAAGTGTGAAGAGTTGGAATTGACTCACCTTTGTTTTGCTGATGATCTGTTGTTATTTTGTCATGGAGATCATCATTCTGCTTCTGTTTTGAGGTCAGCCTTGGATGAGTTTGGGAGTGTTTCTGGTTTAAAGATAAATATGGAGAAAAGCACCACATTCTTTAATAATGTTGACAGTGCAGAGCAGGCCCAAATATCTAATGTCATGCCATTTGCTGTGGGAAAACTTCCTGTCAGGTATTTAGGTGTACCTTTGCTTTCCACTATGCTTCATAGAAAAGATTGTATAGTTTTGATTGATAAAGTTAAGAAGAAATTATTGGATTGGAAGAACAAGTCATTGTCATTTGTTGGTAGGCTGCAGCTGATTAATTCTGTTTTAAGTTCACTTCAAGTCTATTGGTCTTCCATGTTCATGATACCTGTTAATGTGACAAATGACATTGAAAGATTGTTGAGAGGATTTCTGTGGTGTCATGGTGAATTTAAAAGAGGGAAGGCAAAAGTAAATTGGGTTGATGTTTGTAGGCCTAAAAGAAAGGGAAGGTTGGGTATAAAATCCTTGCATACTTGGAATGTTGCTTTGATGTCTAAGCACACTTGGAATATTGTGTCTAACAAGAAGTCCATTTGGGTTAGATGGATAAGGACAGAAAAGATGAAGGATAGGAATTTTTGGGATTACAAAGCTCTTGATGATTCATGTTGGAGTTGGAGGACTATTATGGATAGTAGAGATATATTAGGAAAATATATAGTGTGCAAATTAGGTGATGGTAATAATACATCTGCCTGGTTTGATCATTGGCATCTAAAAGGCCCACTGAGCAAGTTCATAAAAAGAATAGATTTATACAGAGAAGGCTTTGATGCAAATGAAAAAGTTTCTGATATTGTTGTGCAGTGTGAGTGGTGTATTCCAGAAGAGTGGAGGAGTAAATTTAACTTGTTATTTGACTTGCCCCCTCCATTGTTAATTCAGAATAGGGTTGATAGAGTTTTTTGGAGAACTAGAGCAGGAAAGTTAATTTATTTTTCTGTAAATGATACATGGAAAGATTTATGTGAGGAGACTGAGGATGTTGATTGGGCTAAGTTAGTGTGGTTTAGTCAGTGTATCCCAAGGCATTCTTTCATTACTTGGGTAGCTTTAAATTGTAAGCTCAGGACCCAAGATAAGTACATGAGGGTGGAAAGTAATTTTGATCTGAAATGCCCTTTTTGTAAATTGCAAGAGGACAGTCATGGTCATTTGTTCTTTGATTGTGATTATCCAATGGAGATATGGTGTAATCTGAAGGAGATGGCAAGAATTGACAATGCACCTAACACTTGGATGGAGATCATTGATTATATGAAAAACAGACCCATTAATAAGTCTGTTTGGAGTATAATTCAAAGATTAATTCTAGGTGCATGTGTGTATTTTGTCTGGCAAGAAAGAAACCTGAGGTTATTTCAGAAAAAATGTAGACCTGTTGAGAAGTTATTAGAGCAGATAAAGAAAACTGTTAGATCAAAGCTTTTGGGTCTGAAAATAAGGTGTTCAAAGCAGTCAATTGAAGCTTCTGAAATGTGGGATCTGGATGTACAGCAGAGTATGAAAGGTGGACCTTCAAATCAAAGGTAATTATGATGGGTAATATCTTTTTAGGTGTTCTGATGGAGGTACAGGATATAGTGCAGCTTATTTGGTTAAAGAGAGGAAAATATCTGGGTATGGTAAGAATGCAAGTGAAAATCCAATGGGTTTGGGTGGTTGGTTTGGGATTATACAGATTGAATATGAGTGTTGGGATGGGTTTCCATGGGGGGACTAAATCTGGGCGTGTGAATAGATTATGTGAGGCTGATTTTGGGTGGATATTTTTGGGTTGGGTTGGTGTTATAAGGGTGAAGTGGGTAGCTGTGCAATGCAACTATAAGTATGTGTATTTTGTTATCTGGGTTGAATTAATTATATGGTTCTTGTCTAAGTCTAAACTCTTTTATTTTGTTACCTTATTTAGAGGTCAGTTGCATTGGGCACTTATAGGTTGTGGGTGGTTTCTCATAAAATTGCTGGAGGTTAGCATTTTAGTTAAACCCTTTGGTGTTATAAGGTGGTTTGAATGTTTTTATTCTGAATTTTATTTTACAATTTTCAAATTTCCTTCACCTCATTATTTAGGAGTTTTTAGGATTACCAATGTGTGGAATCATGCTTTGTTGAAACTGCTTGATGAAAGGTGTAGGTGTAGTTCCTTTGGGCTGAAATGCAGACAAGAGTTTATGAAGCATGGCATGGGTTCTGTCAATTGGTTTACCTGTGAGGAGTGGTATATTATTTTGAGTCTTTCTTGGTCATTATGGGGGGTGGGGTTTGATGGGGTTATAAGGTGGAGTTGGGTAGTATTGGCAACTGTTTTTGATCAATGTTTTAATATGTTATTCTGTCTTTTAATTAAAACTTTTAAGTTTGTACTCATTCACAAGCTTAATTGGTTTTTTATAACATCTGGTATAAGTTGCATAGGAATGGAGAATTTGGGTAATGTGCAGGAGTATGGCACTGTGTTCTTTTTTAAAGGAGCAATAAGGTGGAAAATTGTTCACTTTTTCCTTTGGAAGACTTTTGAGCTTAATCTTTCATTTGGAGGTGAGATAGTGATGTATTTGGTGAACTTTTCTGTGAAGAGTAGTGTGTGTGACACCCCCAAATTTGATGATTTGCGGAAGCTTGATTTGGGTGTCACTAATCAATATACAAAGCACATAAGATATAATGAACGACCACTATATGCGTCGTTTTGAACTTGTATAGATAAAGTAAATGTTTACATCAAAATATTGTTACATTAGCTCGATTCCTGAAATTGAGAGATTACATAGCATAATTACTTTTACAAAATATAATAATGCAATCAAATCTCTAGTTGTATGAATGCTGACTCGAGCTAATAGTTCCTGCTTGTGCAGCCAACCTACTGCTGGGTACCTGTGATAAATACTAAAATGGGTCAGCGAAAACGCTGGTGAGCTCACAGGTTTGTATGTCAATGTATAGTTGTAAGAACCGCAAGATTTATATTGAATTTAAAATGCAATTAAGCAAGATAAGAGTTATACTGTCCATGAGCACATAGTCTGAGCTTAACTGATTTGTCAGGCCCAATTAAGGAAACCTAACTTGGAGTGCCTCCTAAGAGTGCCTAATCAACACTCGTCTTCCCAAATGCTAATACATCCGTTTGACCGATTAGTGCGTGCTAACCCGGATGAGGATTGTCAATCCCATATGATATCATATACTAACATTCACGCTATAAAATACTAGAGACTATGCTTATGGAGGACTTTAAATTGATTAGCTTGAAACTCATGTAGTATTTGAAGTTTGGCACTTGCGTTCTACTTGTAAAACAAAATCGAGTAGTAATATCACACCCCTAGTTGTAAAGCAGTGAAAATGGGGCTATGAAACTCACCTGGTTCTTGAAGCGTTTAATTTAATAAACTCGAAATAATTAGCGGTGAATTGATGTCCAAAGACTTGAAACCTGAATGTGTCCACGACACTTGAATTGTTATTAATTGTATTGGTATCTCGAAAGACTACCATTGAAATTGTTTGTCTAACTTAATGTCCAAATTACCCCGATTTGGTTGATTGTATTGTTACAAGTTACTACGACTTGTTTGATTGAATTATCTACGTTACTATGACTTAGTTGATTCAATTGTGTATTTGAAAATATGTACGGCCCGTTGGTGATTTAGTTGAAATAATAATAATTCTAAAATGTTGACTTTGCTACAGTACTGCTACAGTACTGCTACAGTAAATTTGACTTTTTTGAACAGTAACTTTGACTTCAAAAATTTGAGGTTTGAAGATTCTGTTTTGTGCGACGTAGGGTGCTACGTCGCAGATCCGGACTGCGACGTTGGGCACGACGTCGCTATGTGCGACTTTCGCAATTTAATGCGACGTTGTACGTGACGTCGCTATAGGCGACGTAGTTGATTTCTGCGACGTAAGGGTCTGCGTCGCTAAGTGCGACGTTGGGGTTATAGTGCGACGTAGGTCGCTGCGTCGCTATATGCGACGTTGGGGATATAGTGCGACGTAGGTCGCTGCGTCGCTATATGCGACGTTGGGGATATAGTGCGACGTAGGTCGCTACGTCGCATTTGCTCCATGCCAAATGCGACGTACGGAGTCTGATCGGAGTTTCAACTCCAAAAACGCGTTTTCCGGCCATCGATCGGCATAATATTTTTACCCAACCCATTTTAGGACATTACAAGGTTATACAAACAACTAGCAAGTTATAAAACTTAAAAACGAGAGTTTTCGGAGTTGTGTCGGAAACTTACAAATCGCCGAAATGAAATTCCGGAAAGATAGAAGTGTAGATCGTAGCGTGGTGGTCGTTTATTCTAAAGGGGCTTGAAGATCCGAGGTCGTTTGAGGTGTTTATTTTGCGTTTTCGTTGATTTTTGTTTGGTGGTTTGTTTGAGAGAAATAAGAGAGGAGAGAGAGATAGAAAATGGAAAATGAAAGAAAGTGAAAAAGGTGGGGAGGTGGTTAAGGGATCACCTCCCATTTCCAGTCCGCGCACTGCGCTCCGTGCGGTGTTCGTTTACTCCGTCGTTTATACGTTAAATGTTTATTTTCTTTGTTTTAATATACGTTTTAGAATACGAATAATTACTCAGTATTTTTGTTAAAGTATTTTACTAACTTTTAATAATCACATTATAAAAGGTAATTTGTTTTGTTTGATTTGCGCGTTTACATTTTATTCGCGTTTATATAATTTGTGTGATAAAACTTGGCTACAAAATATTATGGACATAATATTTTTAAGTACAAAAATGTTATTAAAGATCTTTGTATTACTTAAATCAATTGTTCACCAACGTCCGTATTTATTGTAATCGAAATTCACTCGATTTGAAACTCGTACGATTTAAACAAACCGCATAATTGTAGATATATATTCAACAATATATATATAATAATTGATACATTAATTAGCCTAACACAAAACTAATTATATGTATTACACTTGATTAGGCACTAAATTATAGTCCTAAATTGACGGTTGTCACATTCTCCCCCTGTTAGAAGAATTTCGTCCCGAAATTTATGTTGAAGTCGTGTCTGACGTTGAATCGGTGAAGAGTTGAGGATATTTGAGTCGCATCTGGTCTTCCCGTTCCCAGGTGAATTCCGGACCGCGCCGCGAATTCCACCTAACCTTGACAAAGGGGAATACGACTTTGTTTAAGTTGTTTGACCTCACGGTCCATGATTTCAGCGGGTTCCTCAACAAAGTGAAGTTTCTCGTCAACTCGAATTTCATCGAGTGGAATGATAAGTGTCTCATCAGACAGACACTTCTTCGGATTGGAAACATGAAACGTGGGATGCACGCTGCTGAGTTCGGATGGCAGCTGCAATCGATAAGCCACTAGACCAATCCTTTCGAGGATCTCGAATGGCCCAATGTATCTGGGATTCAACTTCCCTCGTTTGCCAAATCGAATTACGCCCTTCCAAGGCGATACTTTGAGTAGTACTCGATCCCCAACTTGGAACTCGAGTGGTTTGCGTCTCACGTCAGCATAACTTTTCTGACGATCACGCGCGGCCTTAAGCTTGTTTTGAATTTCTACGATTCTCTCGGTTGTCTCATGTATGATTTCTGGACCTGTGAGTTGGCTATCCCCAACTTCAGTCCAACAGATAGGTGACCGGCACTTACGACCGTACAGTGCCTCGAACGGTGCAGCTTTGATGCTGGTATGATAACTGTTGTTGTACGAGAACTCGCACAATGGTAGATGTTTTTCCCAGTTTACACCGAAGTCTACTACGCAGGCCCGTAGCATGTCTTCAAGTGTTTGAATGGTTCGTTCACTTTGACCATCTGTTTGAGGATGGTATGCGGTACTCATATCAAGTCGAGTACCCAAGGATTTTTGAAGTGATTGCCAAAATTGTGAAGTGAAACGACTATCCCTATCGGAGATAATTGAGATTGGAACACCGTGTTTGGTCACGATTTCCTTCAAATAGATTCTGGTGAGGCGTTCCATTTTGTCGGATTCCTTGATTGCCAGGAAGTGAGCAGACTTTGTGAGACGATCCACGATCACCCAAATGGAATCGCAACCGTTCGAGGATCTGGGTAGTTTGGTTATGAAGTCCATGGCAATTTGTTCCCATTTCCATTCAGGAAGACTGGGTTGTTGAAGTAAACCAGAAGGTTTTTGATATTCGATTTTGACTTTGGAGCAAGTAAGGCACTTGCTGACATAGGTGGCGATTTCAGCTTTCATGTTCGGCCACCAGTAGAAGTCCTTGATACCGTGGTACATTTTATCGGATCCCGGATGGATAGAATATTTGGACTTGTGAGCTTCATCCATCACCAAGTCTCGTAGGTTCCCACATTTAGGCAACCATATTCGGTTTGAGAAATACCTAATCCCGTTAGGTTTGACTTCGAATTGTTTATTCATGCCCCGCAAGGCTTCATCCTTGACGTTTTCGTGTTTTAAGGCTTCGAGTTGAGCAGTGAGAATTTGAATGTTTAAATTGTTGTGAATGGTCATACTAAGGGCTCGAACCCGAAGTGGTTTCACTCGCTCTTTTCGACTGAGGGCGTCAGCAACAACATTTGCTTTGCCTGGATGATATTTGAGTTCGCAGTCGTAATCGGTAAGCAACTCGACCCATCGACGTTGCCTCATGTTGAGATCCTTCTGATCGAATATGTGTTGAAGGCTTTTATGGTCGGTAAAGATTGTACATCTGGTACCATAAAGGTAATGTCTCCAGATTTTGAGGGCAAAAACGACAGCTCCTAGCTCGAGGTCGTGGGTGGTGTAATTCTTTTCATGAATCTTAAGCTGTCGGGAAGCATAAGCTATGACTTTGTCTCGTTGCATGAGCACACAACCGAGACCTTGATGAGAAGCATCGCAGTATACCACGAAGTCATCGGTGCCTTCGGGTAATGAGAGGATAGGAGCACTGCAAAGCTTTTTTTTTAAGAGTTGGAATGCCGATTCTTGTTTGTCAGTCCAGTCAAACTTTTTATCTTTCTGGGTCAGTGTCGTGAGTGGTATGGCTATCTTTGAGAAATTTTCAATGAATCGTCGATAGTATCCGGCCAGTCCTAGAAACTGCCGTACTTCGGTCGGAGTGGTTGGCGATTGCCAGTCTTTGATAGCCTCGATTTTTGACGGGTCGACGTGAATCCCCTGACTGTCAATCACGTGACCAAGGAATTGAACGGTTTTGATCCAGAACTCACACTTAGAGAACTTGGCGTAGAGCTCCTCGTGTTTAAGTAGTTCAAGGATGGTTCTGAGGTGTTGCGCGTGTTCTTCTTTGTTTCGTGAATATATGAGGATGTCGTCGATGAAGACAATGACAAATTTGTCAAGATAAGGCTTGCACACCCGATTCATAAGATCCATGAATACAGCCGGTGCATTGGTTAGGCCGAATGGCATCACTTGGAATTCGTAATGCCCGTAACGGGTTCTGAAAGCGGTTTTTGGAATATCAGCATCGCGGACACGCAATTGGTGGTAACCGGATCGGAGATCAATCTTTGAATAACAACTCGACCCTTGAAGTTGGTCGAACAAATCATCGATTCGAGGAAGTGGATACCGGTTCTTGACAGTTAACTTGTTCAACTCTCGATAGTCGATACACATTCGAAAAGAACCGTCTTTCTTCTTGACAAATAGGACCGGAGCTCCCCAAGGTGAAGAACTCGGCCTGATAAACCCTCGTTCCAGGAGTTCCTGTAACTGGGTGGACAGCTCCTGAAGTTCGGATGGAGCTAAACGGTATGGTGCTCGGGCCACCGGTGCAGCACCTGGTACAAGATCGATTGAGAACTCGACCTGTCTTGGTGGTGGTAGACCAGGTAGTTCTTCAGGAAAGACTTCCGGAAAGTCTCGAACAATTGGAACATCCTCAAGTCGCTTCTCCTCCGACTTTTTCTCCATGATGTGCGCGAGGATTGATGGATAACCCTTTCTCAGAAATTTCCGGGTTTTAAGACAAGAGATGATGTTAAGCCTCGTCCCTCCGGTCTCCCCCTGTATGACTAGGGTTCTACCGACAGTGAGAGGTATGCGAACAATTTTGTCGTAGTAGATGATTTCGGCGCGATGTTTGGATAGCCAGTCCATGCCTACGATGACATCGAAACTTCCTATCTCAATAGGCATAAGATCTATGGAGAAGGTTTCGTCGGCTAGATTTAAGGTGCAATTAGGTATCACACTATCGGTTTCTATCAACTTGCCATTTGCTAGCTCTACGGTGTACTTAACGTCTAAAGCAACAGGTGTAATGTCAAGTAGAGGGCAAAATTCATCGGAAATAAAACTCCTATCGGCACCAGTATCAAATAGTATGGAAGCAGTTAAATTGTTGAGGAGGAACATACCCGTGACCACATTCGGGTCCAGACGGGCGTCCCCTGAGTTGATCACGAAGGCGGTACTTTTGGCGTTGTTGTTGTTGCGGTGGTTGTTGTTGTTGCCCTTATTCTTCAATTTTGGGCAAGAATCCCTGAAGTGTCCTGGGTTTCCACATTCAT
The DNA here is from genome assembly GCA_949592205.1 of Helichrysum umbraculigerum. Taxonomy (NCBI): domain Eukaryota; kingdom Viridiplantae; phylum Streptophyta; class Magnoliopsida; order Asterales; family Asteraceae; genus Helichrysum; species Helichrysum umbraculigerum. Next base: position 101,519 of record CATIUR010000001.1, read on the forward strand.
AGCAGGATTTAGGTTGTCGGGTATTTCTGTCAGAGGGGTTGTTGTTGGATTTGGGGGTTCGGCAATCCTTAGTCAAATGCCCGTACCTCCTGCAGTTGTTGCAAGGAGTACCGCACTGACCAAAATGGTGGTAGTTACACTTGGGACAATAAGGCCTGTCCCCGGTGTAGCTGCGGGTGGTTTCAGAGTTGGTGTTGTAGACTTGGATGACGTTGTTTTTCTTGTTTGAGTTATGGTGGTGTTCAGTGGATTTGCGTTTGTTGTTGTTGGAGGATGAGGTGTTGGAGGTCTCACGGCTGACAACTAGAGCCATGAGTTCGTGGGCCAATCGAATGGCACTCTCAGTAGTGGTTGGTTTGGATGAGGCGACGTTTCCTTGGATGTTCTCGGGGAGTCCACGAATGTATTTCTTAATGCCCTTACTTTCTGGTTCGACCAAACCCGGGCATAATAGGGCAAACTGCTGAAACTTGGTGGTATATTCAGCAACATCATTTCCCTGCACCTCCAGATGCCAGAATTCTTCCTCCAGCCTGTGCAATTCTTCTTCAGGACAGTACTTTTCTGTCAGTTTCTTCTTCAGTTCGACCCAAGGAAGTCGGTTTGCAATCTCGAGGCCTACAGAGTTTGCGTGGGTTTTCCACCACGTGAGTGCACCTTCCTGAAAGGTGTAAGCAGCGAATTTGACCTTGTTGTTCTCAGTGCAGTCGCAGAGACTGAAAACAGATTCCATGCGCTCAATCCAACGGATTAAGCCAATGGCACCTTCCGTGCCCTTGAAGTATAGCGGTTTACAGCTAAGAAAGTCCTTATAGGAGCAGGGTTTGGGTGGTGGAGTGTTGGTTGCTGTGTCCTCGCTACCGGGTGGTGTTCGGGTAGCCAAGGCTTCGGTCACACTGCGGGCAATGATTCCCGCGATCTCAGCTTCGCTAAGGGTAATTTGACGACGAGGAGGCATGATGCTGAGTAAGAAAGAACAAGGAAATGAAATAAGATACTAGTCCGAGTATGATGAACTAGTGGTGTGTTTGTCATTTCGAGACAAAGCGTTAGAGAGAAAGAGGCCTATATTCATATAATATAATATAGCCTAAAGTTGTAATGAGGTCTACTTACGTATATATATATGTATATCACATAATAACCTATTGAGTGTCTAGCACAGACGTGTTTTGAGTCCCGTTTCTCTCGAGGTCAGAGTCAACTAATGCATTTTTGTTCAACATAACTCTTTCAGATTTCACATCATCTTTCTCTAATTGTACATAGTTGATCAGGCTATGTTAAATTAAAGTCGTATGATGTAATCCCTGAACTAGTCATAACTAATAAGGAATACTGCCTAACGGTCATAGTCTAGGCCCACTAAATGCAACCTAGTTCACTATAACCTTAGGCTCTGATACCAATCTGTGACACCCCCAAATTTGATGATTTGCGGAAGCTTGATTTGGGTGTCACTAATCAATATACAAAGCACATAAGATATAATGAACGACCACTATATGCGTCGTTTTGAACTTGTATAGATAAAGTAAATGTTTACATCAAAATATTGTTACATTAGCTCGATTCCTGAAATTGAGAGATTACATAGCATAATTACTTTTACAAAATATAATAATGCAATCAAATCTCTAGTTGTATGAATGCTGACTCGAGCTAATAGTTCCTGCTTGTGCAGCCAACCTACTGCTGGGTACCTGTGATAAATACTAAAATGGGTCAGCGAAAACGCTGGTGAGCTCACAGGTTTGTATGTCAATGTATAGTTGTAAGAACCGCAAGATTTATATTGAATTTAAAATGCAATTAAGCAAGATAAGAGTTATACTGTCCATGAGCACATAGTCTGAGCTTAACTGATTTGTCAGGCCCAATTAAGGAAACCTAACTTGGAGTGCCTCCTAAGAGTGCCTAATCAACACTCGTCTTCCCAAATGCTAATACATCCGTTTGACCGATTAGTGCGTGCTAACCCGGATGAGGATTGTCAATCCCATATGATATCATATACTAACATTCACGCTATAAAATACTAGAGACTATGCTTATGGAGGACTTTAAATTGATTAGCTTGAAACTCATGTAGTATTTGAAGTTTGGCACTTGCGTTCTACTTGTAAAACAAAATCGAGTAGTAATATCACACCCCTAGTTGTAAAGCAGTGAAAATGGGGCTATGAAACTCACCTGGTTCTTGAAGCGTTTAATTTAATAAACTCGAAATAATTAGCGGTGAATTGATGTCCAAAGACTTGAAACCTGAATGTGTCCACGACACTTGAATTGTTATTAATTGTATTGGTATCTCGAAAGACTACCATTGAAATTGTTTGTCTAACTTAATGTCCAAATTACCCCGATTTGGTTGATTGTATTGTTACAAGTTACTACGACTTGTTTGATTGAATTATCTACGTTACTATGACTTAGTTGATTCAATTGTGTATTTGAAAATATGTACGGCCCGTTGGTGATTTAGTTGAAATAATAATAATTCTAAAATGTTGACTTTGCTACAGTACTGCTACAGTACTGCTACAGTAAATTTGACTTTTTTGAACAGTAACTTTGACTTCAAAATTTTGAGGTTTGAAGATTCTGTTTTGTGCGACGTAGGGTGCTACGTCGCAGATCCGGACTGCGACGTTGGGCACGACGTCGCTATGTGCGACTTTCGCAATTTAATGCGACGTTGTACGTGACGTCGCTATAGGCGACGTAGTTGATTTCTGCGACGTAAGGGTCTGCGTCGCTAAGTGCGACGTTGGGGTTATAGTGCGACGTAGGTCGCTGCGTCGCTATATGCGACGTTGGGGATATAGTGCGACGTAGGTCGCTGCGTCGCTATATGCGACGTTGGGGATATAGTGCGACGTAGGTCGCTACGTCGCATTTGCTCCATGCCAAATGCGACGTACGGAGTCTGATCGGAGTTTCAACTCCAAAAACGCGTTTTCCGGCCATCGATCGGCATAATATTTTTACCCAACCCATTTTAGGACATTACAAGGTTATACAAACAACTAGCAAGTTATAAAACTTAAAAACGAGAGTTTTCGGAGTTGTGTCGGAAACTTACAAATCGCCGAAATGAAATTCCGGAAAGATAGAAGTGTAGATCGTAGCGTGGTGGTCGTTTATTCTAAAGGGGCTTGAAGATCCGAGGTCGTTTGAGGTGTTTATTTTGCGTTTTCGTTGATTTTTGTTTGGTGGTTTGTTTGAGAGAAATAAGAGAGGAGAGAGAGATAGAAAATGGAAAATGAAAGAAAGTGAAAAAGGTGGGGAGGTGGTTAAGGGATCACCTCCCATTTCCAGTCTGCGCACTGCGCTCCGTGCGGTGTTCGTTTACTCCGTCGTTTATACGTTAAATGTTTATTTTCTTTGTTTTAATATACGTTTTAGAATACGAATAATTACTCAGTATTTTTGTTAAAGTATTTTACTAACTTTTAATAATCACATTATAAAAGGTAATTTGTTTTGTTTGATTTGCGCGTTTACATTTTATTCGCGTTTATATAATTTGTGTGATAAAACTTGGCTACAAAATATTATGGACATAATATTTTTAAGTACAAAAATGTTATTAAAGATCTTTGTATTACTTAAATCAATTGTTCACCAACGTCCGTATTTATTGTAATCGAAATTCACTCGATTTGAAACTCGTACGATTTAAACAAACCGCATAATTGTAGATATATATTCAACAATATATATATAATAATTGATACATTAATTAGCCTAACACAAAACTAATTATATGTATTACACTTGATTAGGCACTAAATTATAGTCCTAAATTGACGGTTGTCACAGTGTGAGAAGTTACTCTTATATTATTGGTGATGAGCAGAAAGTTATGACCCATATACGTGCACTAGGCTACCAATTGAGTCATGGTCATTCCTGTTTTTGGAATGATATCAGGAATGCATATCAATGTTGCATTTCTTCTTTCTTAGGACTAGAGTTTGATGTCAGTGTTATATATTGCAGTGGAGCTCATGTAAGCTGGAAATTTGATTTGTATTGTGCATGTTATGATGGCTGCTATGCTGGCAGGCTTATAAATTTGTGGGGGCTGGAATGTTGTTATACCCACAATTGCAAACATGTCAATGGATGGGCAAGGGATGATGGTTGTATGATGTATAAGCAGGGAAGTAATTCTGTTAGTTTGACTTTTCATAGTCAAGATGGATGTGCAGGTGTTTACTACTTAATAGGGTCTAAATATTCCTTGAGTTATAAACTGGTCACAGGAAATATAAAGGTAGTTTTGCTGCAGCAGGGAAAGAATTTTGATAAGCTGGAATGGGTATTATGCTTGTTGAAGTTTGTTGAACAAAAGGTTTGTTATGCTGTGTATAGAGTTTTGGATGTTAATGCTACTTTCTGCTGTGTTAATAGTTTTAATGGGTTGATTGTTCTTAATGCTATTTGCTGTATGGCTACTACTGTTAATGGGGTTAATACTATCAATGATGCCGGTCATAAAGTGAAAAGTCAGTTTCAAAGAGATGTGCTTAATTGGACTGATTATTATGGAATTGGTCTAAGTCAATCAGGTTATTTTGATATGAAGAATGCAGTTTTGACTATTTTGGGTCGAAGAAGTATAAGTCAGAAATATGGTAAAAATGGATCTAGTGGTAATTCTGATATGGGTCACTTTTATCATGAACAGTTAGCTTGGAATAATTTTGTGCTTGTTGCTGGATTGACTTTTACTAGTCAAATACATGTTAGTCAATTTGACTCTTATAAATGGTAGGGTAAGTGTGATAATTTTAAACGTGAAGGGAAATCAGTATATTATGATGGGTTTGATGGTTCATGGGCTCGTAATGAAAGAATTATGATCTGGGAAAAGCCTGGTATAGATTATGGATTGGAATGGGCTGGTAAAAATGTGTATGGGCTGGAAATTAAATCAAAGTGGGCCGAGTATTATAACAGGAAAAGAAAAAGCTGGTATAATTTGCTTTTCGGCCGATTTATGGAATATGATGAAAAAGTACTGGGCTTGCAATGCACAAAGAGTTTATTGGACCTATCAATTGATTTAAAGAGCATGAGAATTGATGTCGAGAAGTTTGATCAATATGGAATTGGATCTATGTATTTTCAGGTTGGGCCGTGGCATGGATATGGGCTGCGAGTTAATGGGCAACAGATTAGAAGTTATTTTCGTGGGCTGCAAAATGTGGATCAAGGATATGGGCATAGTGTTATAGATGATTTAAAATGGGCTCGGAATGCTTATGGGCAGTTGGGAAAAGATGCAAAGTGGGCTGAATACATGATTATGAACAGAGGAAGCGCGGAATTATTTTTGCGGAAGAGTCTGAATTTTTATGATCATTGCTTTTTTGGATTATGCTCTAAAATTTTGATATGTATAGATAGGAAATATATAGTTCTAGTTGCATTACTTATAGATTTTATGGTAGATTCAAATGTATTGGTTTGGGATGTCCATTAAAACTCCCCGTTAGGAATGCCTAACGTAACTTTGTAGATATTTTATTTTATTTAATGTTTTTGCCGGGGTACCGTCCCCTTTATCCAAAAAAAAAAAAAAACCCTTAACCCTAAACCCTAAACCCTATGTGCCTTCTAGTAATAATAACAGGTTTGTTAATAAAAAGAATGGTGTTCAAGGGCAAAAGCAAGGTGATGGTAAAGCTGTTAATGTGAACTTGAGTGGTGGGGGTCAGTCAAAGCAGCCACAAAGTAATGAAAACAGAAGTAATAATAAGGGTAAGGATGTGGATGTAAGTGGGAATGCTACCAGAATTGTAAATGGTAAAAAGTCATTTGTTTCTAATATTGTAATTGTGAAAAAAGGTGAAGGCAGAAATGAATCCATTGAGACATCTAACCCATATTCTATATTGGGTGGAGATGAACAATTTATTGCTGATCAAATGCAGGACACTTTTGATTCTAGATGGAAACTTTGGAAGAGTCAGAAGGAGAATATTAAAAAATACATTTCAAAAGATAAGGTGCCTGATGTGGAGATGTTAAAGACATGGGATGAGAATGAAATTAAGTTCTTTAAGTTTCATTGTGAGTGTGCAGGGGTTGACATTCCTGATGAATAAATTGAACAGATTGAGGTATTTTCTGATGATGATGAGACTTCTAATTTTGTTAATAAAGATAATTTTGATGGTAATGTTATGGCTCAGGATTCTCCTGTGGCTAATGTTGGAAATGATTATCTCAATGTTTAAGTTAGCATGTTGGAACATTAGAGGACTCAATGAGGACTCTAAACAAAAGGAGGTTAGAAATTTAATTCTTGATAATGGATGTAGTATTTGTGGTATTGTGGAAACAAAGGTGTTGACAAAAAATGTGGGTAAAGTTGCTACAAAGGTGTTTGGGGATTGGTATTGGGCTTCTAATAGTGCTCAATGCACTGGTCGAACCAGGATACTAATTGGATGGGATGCAAATGATTTATATTGTAATGTGATGTATCAGACTAACCAACTAATACATTGCAAGCTTGGACAGATAAGTAGTGGCAGAGTTTTCTTTTGTACTTTTATATATGCCTCAAATGATGATATGGAAAGGAGGGAATTATGGAAAGATTTATGTTTACAGAAAAGGGTAATTGGGGATGCTGCTTGGTTAATTTTGGGGGATTTTAATGTCAGTTTGAATCCTGAAGATAAGTCTACAGGTTCTTCTGTTGTTACAAGTCAAATGCAGGAGTTTAGAGATTGTGTGGAGGAAATTGAAGTTGAAGATATAAACCAAGTGGGTTTTCATTTTACTTGGATTCAAAAGTTACATGCAGTAGGTGAAAACAAAGGTATTTTAAAGAAAATTGATAGGGTTTTAGGTTGTAACCAATTTATTGGGAACTATCCTAGAGCCTTTGTTGAGTTTTTGCCTTTTTGTTTGTCTGATCATAGCCCAATGTTGGTGTCTTTTCCTAATCTTGATAGGAAGAAGCCTAAGCCTTTTAAGTTTAATAATCATCTTGTGACTAAGGATGCTTTTTTGCCTTTAGTTAGTGAAATGTGGAATCAACATGTTCAAGGATATTCTATGTTCTCTGTTGTTTCTAAGTTGAAGAAAGTAAAAAAGAAAATGAGATGGTTGAATGCACAGAATGGTGATGTGTTTTTGAATGTGCAGAAATTGAGAAATGATCTTAATAGAATTCAAAATGATATGGTGAATGACCCTGAGAATAATGATGTAAGAAAAGAGGAATGCAGAGTGTATAAAGCTTTTAAAGAGGCTATTTTGGATGAGGAGAGATTGCTTATTCAGAAATGCAAAGTTCAGTGGTTAAAGGAGGGGGATGCTAATACTGCTTATTTTCATAAAGTTATCAAAGGGAGAGTGAACAGGAGCAGAATTGAGGTGGTGGAAGATAAGCATGGTCAAAGGTTTACTGGTAATCAAATACCTGGGCAGTTTATTAAAAATTTTGAAGAACTGTTAGGAATGAGCCAACAGGTTCAAGGTATTCATAGACCTGATGTCTTATTTACTAATAAGATTTCTTTGGCTGAGGCTAATCATATGGTCAGGAATGTTGAGGATCATGAAATTAAAGATGCTTTGTGGAGTATTGATGATTGTAAATCACCTGGTCCAGATGGGTTTACATCTAAATTTTTTAAAGCTGCATGGAAGGTTATTGGTGGTGAAGTATGTAAAGCAATTAAGGATTTTTTTGGGAATGCTAAGTTGTTGGGGGAGGTTAATGCCACTGTTATTGCATTGGTCCCTAAAACTCAATGCCCAAAATCTGTTAATGATTTTAGACCAATTTCTTGCTGTAATGTATTGTATAAGATTATAAGCAAAGTGTTGGCTAACAGAATTAAAATATGTCTTGATGATGTTGTGGATCAGAATCAATCAGCTTTTATACCTGAGAGGCAAATCAGTGATAATGTGCTTCTTGCTCAGGAATTGATGAGAGGATATAATTGGAAGAGGGGTAAGGGTAGATGTGCTTTCAAGATTGATATTATGAAAGCATATGATACTGCATTTCCTCACCATCATTTGCTATTTCTGTGAATGGGTATCAACATGGGTTCTTTAAGGGTAAAAGGGGATTAAGGCAAGGAGATCCATTGTCGCCTTACCTTTTCACCTTGGTTATGGAGGTACTGAATTTATGTGTTAAAAGGCAAATTGAAGAGAAAGGAAATTTTAAGTATCATCCTGATTGTGAAAAGTTGAAATTGACTCATCTATGCTTTGCAGATGATTTATTGATGTTTGCAAAGAGTGATAGGAGATCTGTGAACATGTTGCATGATGCATTGATTGAATTTGGATCTTATTCTGGTTTGAAGCCAAATTTCAGTAAGAGTACAACCTTTTTTGGTAATGTTGGCAGCCCTGTTAAGAATGATATTAATGAGGTAATGGCTTTTGAAGTTGGGAAGTTTCTTGTTAGATATTTGGGGGTCCCTCTACTATCTACTAGACTTCATCAAAAGGATTGTGCTAGCTTGCTGGATAAGATAAAGAGGAGAATAAAGGATTGGAAGAACAAGTCTCTGTCTTATGCTGGTAGACTGCAGTTGATACAATCTGTGTTAACCTCTCTTCAGGTATATTGGTTATCTATGTTTATGTTGCCTAAATCTGTGATTTATGATATTGAAAAGCTGATGAGAAGTTTTCTGTGGGGTGGTGATGAAAAATGTAAGGGCTTAGCTAAAGTTGCTTGGATGAATGTTTGTGTAACAACCCCAAATTTAGGGTAAATTTAAAATTTTCCTAATTACGTGTTTATTACTTGTATATAATATGAAATAGGATTATATACATTACTTACTTATATATATGTATATGGATGGAATATATGTATATATACGCGTACACGATTCGAACAAATATCGTATAAAACAACAACTGTACAAACTTGCGTACACTGATAAAACAATTATTAAATAATGTGAAATTATTTAATTACTTTGATTATTACTTTATATTATGTTTATAATATAACGAAAACGTACGATTTAACTAAAACGTCACCGAACTCTCCGAAAACTCGACCAACCGACAAAACAAAACTAAGTTATGTTTTATAACTTGAAAACTAGTATTTTGGTAAAATACTACAACTTAATTATCGAGTAATATTGCGTATTTTAAAACTTATATTAAATCGCGTACAAAATGATTTTTAACGATTAAACGACCGGGGAAACGAACACCGCACGGAGCGCAAACACGGAGGAGCAAAAGTTGGTGAGACCACACATTGTGGCCCCACCAAAACCGGCCCAAGGTGAGGGGGCATTAAGCCCTCACCATCCTCTCCACTTACACACTCAACATCACCCATTCTCCATCATTTCTCTCCCTCTCTCTCCCCAATCGGCTCTCTCTCTATCTCTCTCTAAAATCACTCTCAAAACACCTTAAAACTACCACTAAATCACCACAAAAGCATAGGCTCGTTTGGAGAAAAGCGATCACGAGAACGAGGGCTACAAACGCATCTTTTCGGATTTTCGTTTCGACAACTTTGTAAGTTTTCCGGCGACCCGAAACTTTTCCGACTACTTTTATTTTGCTAGATTAATGTTTCCCTAGCTTTATAATGTCCAAATTATACGTTAAAACTCGTTTTTGGAACTCGAAAACTTAAACCGAGAACCACCACTGAAAACAGTCCACTTCCAGAATTTTTATAAAATCGTGTGTTCAAAATCAACGAAAACTTTCTAAATAAGAAATCTTCGTCTCTTCGTCGCCTACGACTTTCATGAAGGGCGTTTTGCCCAGAAATACACCCATCTCCGGCTAATACTAGAACTTTGGACTTAGTTCTGTTTGGAACCAAATCTGACCACACTTCACTTTTATTTTTGTTTAAAATAGTAAACGGACATAAGAAAATACCATAAAATGCAGAAATGAACTTTAGATATATGAGAATATGTGTGATTTTTCGTTAGGCTTGAAATGGACTACAAATGGGTTAAATCGAGGGTTGGAACCGAGCCAAGAATCTGAAACAGGAAACCACTAAACTGAGATCAGTCCACTTCTCGAATTTTTATAAAATCATACGTTTGAAACTAGCGAAAACTTCCTAAACATAAAATCTTCGTCTTTTCGTCGGCTACAACTTTCGTGAAGAAGGTTTAGCCCAGAAACGCCCTCGTTTTTCTATAAAAATCAATTTACAAACATATATATTTTGTGTCAAAACTTTGGAAAAGATTAACTAAAAACCGACACCTCGAGGACCTCTAGAACCGAAAACTCAGTTGATAAAGTGATTATTAGCCATAATATGACTTAGGTAAAAGCCTCGGGTCAAGACTCGAACGTTTGACCTCAAAACCGAGCAAACACCAAAACAGCCCCTTTGTGTCGCATCTGGACACATCTTTATGCGACACTACCATAGTGTCGCATGGTTGTGTCGTACCCGTCGCTTGACTGCGACACAGCTCTTATGTCGCACCTTGTTTCCACGACACTTCTCTTGTGTCGCATATTTTCGCTTGATTGCGACACTACGACTATGTCGTATACAGTGTCGTACCCATGTCTGCGACTCAGCCCTTGTGTCGCATAAACTCCAAACCAGAACCAAGTCATACGACACTTCCCTTGTGTCGCATATTGTCTGCGACACTACCCTAGTGTCGCATTATAGTGTCGCATAATGCCCAAAACAGAAAACTAAATATTTTCTAAGTGTTGGAACCACTTTTCAATTACTAAAACGAATACGATACGACTTATACATGAAAACAATATAATTTTGAAAGTATACAACGATACCCGAATACGTACAGGACTATACTAAACTAAACGTGAGATTTCACTCACACACGCGTACGAAATTACACTCGAATTACTTAGGAGATTACACTCCAACGAGCTTACACTTGTACACTACACGGGATTGCACCCGATACGAACTTACGAGTTCACTTACTAGTTACGTGCTGGATTACACGTTAACTGATACGAACATACATACGCATACTTACGAGGTTTCACTCGTACCCTTTGGGGACTGAGCCCATTGGAACGTACACAAACGATACAAGTTGTAATACGAACAAACGATCATACGAGCATACTTTACAACTGTACCACTACTATGAAACACATAATAATAATGGATGGAATTATTATTATACACCGATAACAAACGAACCGTACAACTTTTATACAAACTACGATTTACAAACGATTACAAACTTACAAACAAACTAATGGACATTAACTAGTTTGGGAACAACTAGCATGGATACTTTACAAGTATTCCATTTACTTACTAAACCTTATGCGTATTAGGACGCTAAGGGTTGCTAGTTTGGGATTACTACTTGCTTACTTATTACATCGTCTGCCAGACTCAGGTGAGTCTTACAGCCCCTACTTTACTGTTTTATACTCAGGGGTGAGATGCATTACTGTTTTACATGAACACACAAAACTTACTTGCTGCCATGATTTACTTACTGTACGAGATTAACGATACGCCAATTGCATGGGTTTACGACTAATCCAATGAAATCCTCCTGAACCATAGTTGTTAGTTATGTGATAAGCGCGAGTTTTAGTATATGGATCCATATGGGACTGACAATCCCCGCCCGGGGTAGCACGCACTACCACGAACCGTTACTGTAGAAACGGGCGTTTCTTACTCGTTCCGTATGAATGTTTTGGATTACATTCATGAGGGGGTACCGATATTTACTGTACGTTAAGCATCAACTATGGGGGCTCATGGCGATTGTATCAAACGGTTTGCATGACTTGCGACCACCCACTTATTAAAACTTATATGAACGATGTGCATGACTTGTGATCGTTACATACTGGCTAGCTGAGATTTACAAATACTACTTGTGTGTTCAAACTGTTTACTTACTTATAAACCTGTGAGATTCACCAACCTTTTGGTTGACCGTTTTAGTAATGCTTCTCAGGTCCACAGCATCAGTAGGGATGCCCAGCAGGATAAGCTTAACTAGCTCGAGTCGCATGCATTACAAGCTTGGAGATTTTACTACATTACTTTTGTACTAGTTGTTATGTATTAGAATCTCTAGGAATTTACTTGAACTCGAGCTTGTATTTTGAAACTACTTATGTATTAATGTAATAACTTTTCGAACGTCTCATTTAGAGTCGTTCACTGTATCCTTTGTGCTTGTGATTATTGATTAGTAACACCCAAAACATCGCTTCCGCAAACCGTTAAATTTGGGGGTGTTACAGTTTGTTATCCTAAATCTCAGGGTGGGTTGGGTATTCGATCTATTCATGATTGGAATAAGGTTTTGACCTCTAAACATGTGTGGAACATTGTGTCTAATAAAAAGTCTTTATGGGTACAATGTGTGAGACAATATAAATTGGTGGGTAGAAGTTTTTGGGATATTGAAATGGAATGTGATTCTTCTTGTACTTGGAGAAATTTGATGAAGCTTAGAGACTCTTTAAAGTTGAAGTTTTATCATAGATTAGGTGATGGTAGTACTACTTCTTTGTGGTTTGATTATTGGCATCCAGCTGGTCCACTTAGTTCTATTGTATCTAGAACTGATATGTATAGGTCTAGGTTAGATCTGGAGTGTAAGGTGTGTGATTTGTGGATTGATGGTAATTGGAGTTGGCCTGACCATTTAATTGAGAAATTTGGTAATGTATTGTCCTCCTATTGTCCTAGTTTAGTGAGTGGTATGCATGATAGGATTAAATGGAGGGACTGCATGGGCAGGTTAAAAGATTTCAGTGTTAGTACTGTTTGGGATGATTTGAAACAGTCAAGAGGTGAGGTGCATTGGTCTAAATGGGTATGGTTTTCACAAAATATCCCTAGACATGCTTTTATTCTGTGGGTTGCTATTCATGGTCGTCTTAGTACACAAGATAGATTAGAGAGATGGGAAATTCAAAATGATCAGATGTGTCCATTCTGTAAGCAGGAGAAAGACTCACATAATCACTTGTTCATTGACTGTGACTATTCAAAGCAGATCTGGTATGGTTTTAAAGGCAAAGCTAATTTAGATGGAATAATTAGATCAATTGAGGGTGGTAGTTTCTCATGGTCTGATTTGATTAATTCTTTATCTAGTAAGCCGTGTAATAGAAAGGTGTGGAATGTTATTTGGCGATTAGTTGTGGCGGCTATTGTCTATTTTATATGGCAAGAAAGAAATTGGCGATTATTTCAAGGAAAGGAAAGGGAGGTTAATGTGGTGTTAAAGAGGATTATGGAGGTTGTGAGATTGAGGTTACTTGGTTTAAAAATTTTAGTCACTCCTCAATCTAAAAAAGCTGCTGATATATGGAAGTTTGACTTGCATGATGATAATGTTCATGGAGTGGACTGATGGTTGTATTATGTTGAATGGGGATTATGATGGATATGCTTTGGTTCATGGTGTTGTGTGTTGGCAACCTGCTGTTACATTATGTATGCTTATGGCAGCAAAGTATCAGGGTTGTTTTGGGTGTTGGAGTTGTGATTATGGGCTCGATGGTATGAAGATGGATATGGTTGAAGACATGAAGACGGAAGATAATGAAGATTTGAAGAGTTTTTATTTGTCGGTTTTTAGGAATTATTGTAAAAATGATCATGGTAATATAAATGATCATTTTAGTTTAAATTTTGGTAATAGAGTTGGCCATTTTAGTTTTGGTAGGTTTGATTGTAAAAATGGTCACTTTAAGTTTAATAGTAGTATAATGGTAGTTGTAGGTTATTATGTAAATGTTTGGGACGTTCATTAAAAACGTCTCATCGGGCATGCCCGTTGTAAACGTGTAATTATTTTGTTTTGGTTGGTATAAAATTTTTCCGGGGTACCGTCCCCTTTACCCAAAAAAAAAAAAAAAAAAAAACCCTAAACCCTAAACCCTAAACCCTAGACCCTAGACCCTAGACCCTAGAAAAAACCCTTCCCGTGTATTTTGTCTGAATGTGTGTGGGCGAAAAAGGCGATTTGTACGGACATCGTCTTTCTCGTTGATTCCGGCCAATTAATTCTCCTTCCGACCAATTAATTACACTATAATCTTCATTATTCTTCACTGATTTCAACCATGAATCCATCTGCTTTACCTGAATCGAATTTCAAACCTCCAGATCCCCCAGATTTGGATGAATCTGATATTTTTCAAACTCCGTCTCAAATGTTGTCTGAATCAAATACTCCTGTGAAATTGAGTCCAGCTGAGATTCGTGCAAAGCTTAGGTCATCTAAACGTCAATCAATTGATGTTAATAAGGATCATAATATGGATATTCAAAATATTCAATCGAAAATTTTGGAGAAGACTTCGAAGACTTCCAGGAACAAGAAACGCAAGCAAAAGATGAAGAAAGGGGATGTGATACAGGGATATGTTGATTCCGTGCATGCTATGAAGAAAACTAAACCTCCTTCTTCCATTCCGATGTTGCAGTTCAACCATGGTGTGTCTCAAATTCCTGGTGCACAAGCTCCTGAAGTGCCGTTATCAGAATTTCAAAGTAAGGGTATCTCTAACTCTATTGACCAAATGAATGTGGAATCTGTAGCTCCTGTTGTTATGGATACTTTGAATATAGGAGCACAGGGTAATGTTAATTCTGGTGGGGATAAGATTAGTGATTGTTTTGAATTTAAAACTGCTGGGAATTATGAAAAAGTAGTTGAGGCTAACAATGTTAAGAAATCACCTATTCTTTGCCTTAAGAATAAGAAGGTTGATAGCCCAGATTCTCCTATTGTTGTGGTTACTGATACATCCATTTCTTATGCTGAGAATTTCAAAACTACTACTGATTCTGTTGTTAGAATTCTTAAGAGGGGTGAAGTGGATCATGGAGCAATGGGGGAACATAATAATGTGAATGTTGGCATGGATGTTGGGGCTAATCAATCTGAGGAAATGGTTAGTATTGATACTAGTACTAAAGTTGGCTTTGATGAGAGCTGTGATTTTGATATGGAGAGTAGAGATATAGGTGTGAACAAGAAGAATGATGCTAATTATAATGTAGTGCATGGTCATGGGTCTCAAGTTGTTAGTCATGATAATCAAGCTGAGATGTCTACCGTAAAAGGGAAGTCTAAGATACAGATTCCAAATGTGTGGGCTACTCAAAAAATGTCATTTGCTGAATTGATACAGAAAACAAATGAAGATGATGAGGTCAAAATGGAGTATGTCCCTCCTACTATCCTGCCTAATGGTCAAAAAAGAGTGCAGTTTAGTATGGATGAAGTGCAAAGAGGTGGAAGGCATTTTAGTTTGCAATTATATGGGTACTTTATAGGTACATCTATGGATTACCAAATTGTTAATTCTAATCTAAAAAGGATGTGGAGAGGATATGATTTGAAGGAAGTATCAAAAACAGCAGCTGGATTCTATCTGTGTAAATTTAAAAGTGAACAGGGCATGAGAACTGTACTTGAGAGTGGACCTTGGTTGGTTAATAATGTACCATTTATTCTTAATCAGTGGGAACCAGGGGTCTGGCTTGAAAGGATTGAACCACACAAGGTGCCAATTTGGGTTTGTTTGCACAATATCCCAATTGAACTTTGGAATGGAAAGAGTATTGGGAAATTGGTCAGTGGTATTGGGAGACCTGTGATTATGGATAAGGTGACTATGGACAGGTGTATACATAAGAGTGGAAGGCTTGGGTATGCAAGAGTATTGGTTGAGGCTTTGGCAGATGAGGAATTACCACATTTTGTTGAGTTTGAATACCCCCCTATTGGTCATTTTCCTGCTAAGGTAGGGAAATTGGAAGTAAGCTATCAATGGAAGCCCCCATTATGCACACATTGCAAGGTGTTTGGGCATTCTTTTAAGGTGTGCAAGAAGAGACCTCAAACTGAAGATGAGGTAGCTGCTAGAATCTTAAAAGATGCATTGAATGTTAAAAAGAATGAGGATAATGTAGTGAATCGGGATGTGAATGATGGATTTCAGCAGGTGGGCAGAAAGAATAAGATTGTAGATAGACTTAATTATAAATGGCAACAGAGTATTACTGGTGGTGATCAAAGTAGTCAACAAAATAACAAGGGAATTATACCTAAAAGAGGTAGTGTGTTTAACCGGATCAGGGGTAATATTCAAAACAGGAGAGTACAATTTCAGAATGTGAATGATGTTAATGATAGTGGCTTGCAAGGAAGCAGGATAGATCTAGTTGAACAACTTGAAAATAGATCTAGTCCAGTGAATATGAGTACAATGAATGGCAGTCAGACTTATGGAAAGGATAATGTCATACAAAAACAAGCAGGAGGTAAATCAGAAGTTAAGCAGGGAAAGACAGAGTATGTGGTTAAAAGGGATAACAGGGGTAAAAAGGAGATGATGAGCAGTAATAGAGATATAAGAAGTAATTCAAGTTCATCATTGGCACCTAGTGAAATCCCAACTTCAAACAAATACAGTGTTCTTAATGAGAATGAAGGAGGAATGGAGGAGGATAATTCTGATGATGACTGGGATGTTGCGTACAGTATTTATGGCCATCAAAGAAAAGAAGTGCAAGTATTTTTGGATGGCAAGATCATGCCTGGTGTAGAGCAGTGTTTAAATTGGAGTGCTGGGCAGATTGACTTCTTTAATGCTCACTGTGGTAAAGAGGGATTGGATAATATTCTTGAGCAAGATGATGTGGCTTCAGAAACACATGGAACTGCAAAGTTCATGAATGCTGAATTTAAAGATAATGATGCTATGGAGCAGGGAATGCAAAGCAAGGTACAATTCTCTTTTCCCAATGATAATTAAAATAATGACTTGGAATGTTAGAGGTATAAGTAATGTACCTAATCAAAGGCAAGTTAAAAAGTTTATGAATGAGGGAAATTTTAGTGTTTGTGGATTGTTGGAAACTCATGTTAGTAAAAAGAACTTAAATAAGATTGGTAATAGTATGTTTGGCCAGTGGGAATGGATGTCAAATGCTTCTGTATGCATTGGTGGAACTAGAATTATGGTGGGTTGGGACCAAAATTCTGTTAGTGTTATGCCCTTGGAGATACACTCACAAGCAATTCATTGTTATATTGAACCTGTTGGTGAGGAAAAGGGATTTTTTTGTTCTTTTGTTTATGGTTACCACAAAATGGTACCTAGAAGGGAATTATGGAGGAGTTTGAAATTGCAAAAGAAAGTTGTAAAGGAACAGCCATGGGTAGTGTTAGGGGATTTTAATGCTACTTTGAATGTTGATGAACACTCTGCTGGTCCCTCTTATATAACTAAAAGTATGCTGGAGTTTATGGAATGTTTAAAGGATATTGAGATTGATGATATAAGTATGACTGGAATGAAGTTTACATGGAATCAGACACCAGGTAAAACAGTTGGGGTATTAAAGAAATTAGATAGAATAATGGGGAGTGGTAGTTTTATGGGTGCTTTTACTGAGTCTTATGCACAATTTTTGCCATTCTTACATTCTGATCACTCACCCATGATTCTTACAATTCCTGAAATAAGGAGGGCAAAACCAAAACCATTTCAGTTTTCAAACTTCTTAACCATTAAGGATGAGTTTATACCTATGGTTAAAGGTGTTTGGGCTGAAGATGTTGAAGGATGTGCTATGTTTCAGTTTGTGTCTAGGCTTAAGAGGTTAAAAAAACCATTGAGAAAATTGTCCTTTAAGCAAGGGAATTTATGTGAAAAGGTGCAGAAGTTAAAATGTGAGTTGGAAAGGGTGCAAAAGGAAGTAGAGAAGGATTCCAGTAATCCTGAATTGAGAGTTGAGGAAGCTTTTTATACAAAAGCATATAATGATGCTGTTACTGATGAAGAAATGTTTTTGAAACAGAAAGCAAAGGTGGAATGGCTTAAAGAAGGTGACCAAAATTCAAAATATTTTCACAATGCAGTAAAGGGTCGAATAAATAGAAATAGAATTAATTCTATTGAAAATATGGAGGGTAACAGATTCTATGGAAGTCAGATTGATGAGCAGTTTATAAAGCATTTTGATAATGTGTTAGGCAGCAAGAAGGATGTTGTGTTGGTTGATAATCCTGAACAGTTGTTCATTAGGAAACTTTCTCCTATTGATGCTGCAAACATGGTGGTTCCTGTGTTAGATGAGGAAATAAAATTGGCACTTTTTGATATTGAGGATGACAAGGCACCAGGACCAGATGGATACTCTGCAAAATTCTTTAAGAGTGCATGGGATGTGGTTGGACCTGATTTGTGCAAAGCAGTTAAGGAATATTTCATGAATGGGAAGATATTGAAAGAAATTAATTCAACTGTAATAGCATTGGTTCCTAAAACTGGAACTCCTCAAAAGGTTGCTGATTTTAGACCAATAGCTTGTTGCAATGTTGTGTACAAATGTATAAGTAAAGTGATTGCAAACAGAATAAAGGGAGCTCTTAATATTATCATTGATGAGAATCAAAGTGCTTTTATTCCAGGAAGGCAAATCAGTGATAATATTTTGATTACTCAGGAGTTAATGAGGGGGTATCATAGAGGAAGAGGTGTAGCAAAATGTGCTTTCAAAGTGGATATTCAGAAAGCATATGATAGTGTGGAATGGAATTTTTTAAGAAGATGTTTGGAAAATTTTGGTTTTCATTCAACCATGGTTAAATGGATAATGAATTGTGTGTCAACAACTTCATTTACCATTAACTTAAATGGGAACCATGTTGGTTTTTTTAAAGGGCAAAGAGGATTAAGACAAGGAGATCCCATGTCTCCTTACTTATTCACAATGGTAATGGAGGTGCTAAGCTTGATCATCAAAAGGCAAATTAAGGATGATGGTGGGTTTGAATATCATTGGAAATGTGGAAAACTTGGGTTAACACATATTTGTTTCGCAGATGACCTTTTCCTTTTTTTCAAAGGTAACAGGAATTCAGCTAATGTTTTCAGGAAGGCACTAAATGAATTTAGTCAAGTTTCTGGGTTGGTGGCTAATATGGATAAAAGTACAGTTTTCTTTGGAAATGTGAAGAGGAGGATGAAGTCACAGATATCTGAAGTGATGCCTTTTGATGAGGGTACTTTTCCAGTAAAATACCTTGGAGTTCCACTAATATCATCTAGACTTGAAAAGAAGAATTGTGCAGCTCTGGTGGATAAAGTAAAGAAAAAGGTGCTTGACTGGAAGAACAAATCTCTGTCATTTGCAGGAAGGCTTCAATTGATCAATTCAATATTAAGCTCAATACAGGTATACTGGTCTACCATGTTTATATTGCCTGTTTCTGTAGCTCAGGATATTGAAAAAATTATGAGAGATTTTTTGTGGTGTCATGGGGATTTTAAAAGAGGTAAGGCAAAGGTTAATTGGAAGGAGGTATGTAAACCAAAAGAAAAGGGTGGTTTGGGTATTAAATCATTGCATACATGGAATATTGCATTAATGTCTAAACACATATGGAATCTGGTTTCAAATAAAGATTCTATATGGGTTAAATGGGTCAAAAATGAAAAACTTAAAGGGAGGAATTTTTGGGAATTTAGTGCATCAAAAGATTCATGTTGGAGTTGGAGAAAGATAATGGAATGTAGAGATGTGATAAAGGAATTTATTGTGTATAGCATTGGTAATGGGTTGAGCACTTCTGCATGGTTTGATAGATGGCACCCTGTTGGTACTTTGGATAAAGTTATTAACAGAGGTGAGTTAAGAAGGGTTGGGTTATCACCAAATGCTATGGTTGCTGATATTATTGTGAATGGGGAATGGAATATTCCAACTGAATGGAAAGAAAAGTTTGGGGAATTCTTTAATCTTGCTCCACCATTAATTATGAGGGGTAGATCTGATAGAGTTTTATGGAGACAGAAATCTGGTAAAACTGTGCCATTTTCTGTTAAGAATGCTTGGGCTGATTTAGAAAGGGACTATGAAAAGGTTAAATGGGCTAGACTTGTGTGGTATAGTCAAAGTATACCAAGGCACTCATTTATCTTGTGGGTGGCAATACATGGTAAACTGAAGACTCAGGATAAGTACATGAGGCTGGAGAATCAAGCAAATCAGGTATGTCCTTTTTGTAAATGTCAAAAAGATAATCATGAGCATTTATTCTTTGATTGTGATTATCCAAATGAAGTGTGGTGTGCAATGAAAGAGATGGCTAGATTGGATCATGCTCCAAAAGCCTGGACTGAAGTAATAACTTATATACAAAACAGGCCAATCAATAAATCTGTATGGAGCATAATACAGATGTTGATTTTGGGAGCATGTGTTTATTATGTATGGCAGGAACGGAATTTAAGAATATTTCAAGCTAAGACTAGACCTGTTTCTGAGCTTATAGACCTGATCAAAAAGAATGTTAAGTTAAAGCTCATGAGCCTTAAAATTAGAAATACAAAACAGGCCCAGTATGCAGCTGAAATATGGGGGTTACCATTGGGAAAGGATATGTATAAGAAGTCTAAGTACAGTGGTGATGATGAACATAATGATCAGTGCTAGGACTGATTATGGTAGGAGAATGATGGAGTTTGAATTGATGAGAGCTTACATGCCTAATGTAAATAATATGACTAAGCAATTTAATTATGAAAGTGGAGGAAAGTTGGTTGCTGATTCTGGAATGGACCAGTTATATACATGTTGGTGGAAATGGTTTTTTTGGCAAAGTCAATATAAAAAGTCAACTGGATTTGGTCAAGGGTGTTATGTTGCAGCAAATGGTAATTACAGTGGAAACATGATGTATATCATTATCCCTTGGTTATTGATGAGAAAAATAGGGATTATTGAATTGTATTGCTTAATAGTGTTAGAGACCATTTCTTTACAAATAATGTTATCTTGGACTGCTGTTATCAGTTGTAGGGATAATGTTATTAGATGGTATTTTAGTGTCAAGGAAGCATATGTTTATGTGCTGTTTGACTATTCCTGGGTTATTGATGAGATAAAAAGGGATAGTAGTGTTGACTGGATTCTTGTTACTAGCAGCCATTGTGAATCGTTTGGGCTATCAAATGATTATATGGGTTGTGTAGATTGGGCTGTGTGTAGAATGGGCTGTATGTATTGGGTTGTGTATGCTAATGGGTATTTTAGTGGGCTGTTACTATGAGTGAGTAATGGATCAAAGATGTTTAAAAATATGGGCAAGGGTAAAAGATGTGGATTGGATTTGGGTTAATAGAAACTGGTGTGAGCATTGGGCAGTGAGGATTGAAGAGTATGAAGACTTGAAGACTAGAAGATTGAAGATTGAAGACTTGAAGACGGTTTTATTTTTGTTTAATAGGAATAATTGTAAAAATGGTCATGTTAATGACCATTTTAGTTTGTGTTTTTGTTTTTGGTTTTCTAGTGCTGACCAATTTAGATATTATAGGTATTTTTGTAAAATTAGTTGGCATAGGAAGTGGATTAGATTACGGTTAGTATAGGTTTTTTGTATGTGTTTTAGACATTCACTTAAAAATGTCTCCTCGGGTATACCCGTTGTAAACGTGTAATATTTTTTTCTTTTTTGATATTAATAAAATTTGCCGGGGTACCGTCCCCTTTACCCAAAAAAAAAAAAAAAAAAAACCCTAAACCCTAAACCCTAAACCCTCTCCACTGATGAGAAAATAAGGTTTTCTGAAAAGTAAAAACTTCAAAAGAACCCTCATAACCCATCAAGCGTAAAGTATCATACATAACATAATCATTTAAAGAGGTTATACCTGCCTCATCATCTAGTTGTAATGAAGCTCTAACAGTAGCTTCAGTAACTACAACTCGTGTATCCATAACTTTTGAAATGATTCGCTTAATCCCCTGTTCCTCTTATATCGTCGCATTCACCCAGAAATTGTTGATATGATCATGAGATATTCTGGGTGCCACAGTAAGAGCATGACGAATATGTGAAGCACGAAGGAAATCAATGATTTCCACATTCTCATTTGCCTCAGCAGGTTTCATCAAGAATGCGATCATATTATGATCTTTTCCAATCGGTAGTTGAACAGTAGACGAAGTCGATGCCATGATCAGAAATCAAGAAATCGAAAAGAATCGATGATGATGTACAGAATTGAGAATCTATGAGACTTAGCGCAGTGGTTTGTATGTGTAATTTTGAAAGCGTAATGAAAAACCCTAAGTGTTGAGAGTTAAGTACTGAAATTAAATCAGTTGTAAACCCTAATTTGATCAGATCCCCAATTATAACTAAAACAGTGTTAATTAAGAAAAATAACACGTTCAGTGGTAATTGTGAAAATAACCATCAGTGGTAATCAACACTTGGTTTTTCCAATGCATCATTTACATAATAAAGCTAGCAGTGCTCACTTGTACAAGTAGTACTAACCGACCAAGGCAGTACTGACTTAATACAAGTAGTACTTCAGATCTAGCAAAATCATATAAACAAAGCAGTAGATTTTTTTTTTTTTTTTTTTATACCAAAAGTGAAACTCCAACAAGCAGTAAAACACTAACATAAACACCTGCAGTAATTAAACTCCAAGGCATAGCAATATAACCTGCAGTGTTAATGCAAACAAAAATACAAGTATACAGTGTTAACTATACACAAACAGTGATGAAGTGATTATTACCACTGTTTGTACAAAAAGTAGTAAACAGTGATAACTATACACAATACACTATCAGTGTTTAGTTAACAAATCAGTAATAACCCAAATTGAAACACAGTGGTAATTACTGCAGTGATATTATTCACAGAAAACGGTGATAAAAAAAAATACTTAAGACAAATTGATCATTCCAATACTAGTAACCAAGAATGTGAATCTGCCTACATCAAAAGCTTTAGTAAACAGATCAGCAAACTGATTATCAGTATGAACTTTCAAAATTTGAATAAGTCTTTTCTCATTACAGTCTCTAATAAAATGATATCTAATTTCAATGTGCTTAGTTTTAGAATGTTTGACTGGGTTGTTGATAATACTGATTGCAGAACTGTTATCAATAAAAATAGGAGTATTAAGAAAGGTAAAACCGTAATCTAACATCTGATTCTGAATCCATAGCACTTGAGCACAGCAACTTGCAGCTGCTACATATTATGCCTCTGCTGTAGAAGTAGATACAGTGGTTTGTTTCTTGCATTGCCATGAAACCAATCTATCTCCCAAAAATTGACAACCTCCTGATGTAGATTTCCTGTCCAGATTAGCTCCTCCATAATCACTATCTGTATAAGCTATCAGTTCAAAAGAAGTAAACTTTGGATACCAAAGGCCCAATTTTGGTTGACCCTTTAAATATCTAAATATTCTTTTGACTGCAAGAAGATGTGACAGCTTTGGATTAGCTTGAAATCTTGCACATAAGCATACTGCAAACATGATGTCAGGTCTTGATGAAGTGAGATACATAAGAGACCCGATCATTGATCTGTAGAGATGTTCATCCACACTCTCCCCCTCAAGATATGCATGTAATTTCTTGTTTGTCTCCACTGGTGTGCTTGCAACCTTAGCATCTTTGTACCCAAAACGATCCAGTATATCATTAACATACTTACTTTGATGAATAAAGATTCCTTCTTTCTGTTGCTTCACTTGCAGCCCCAAGAAAAATGTTAATTCCCTCATGGAGCTCATCTTGAACTTTTCATGCATCAGTGATTCAAACTCCTTGCAAAGACTATCCTTTGTTGAACCAAAAATGATATCATCTACATAGACTTGAACCAGTAGTATATCATTCCTAATTCTTTTAGTGAACAAAGTTTTATCTATTGCACTCCTTTTGAAACCATTCTGCAACAGATAATCTGAAAAGGTATCATACCAGGCTCTAGGTGCTTGATGTAAACCATAAAGAGCTTTATCCAGTTTGAAAACTTTATCAGGAAATTTGGAATCTTCAAACCCTGGTGGTTGGCATACATAAACCTCTTCCTGTATAGTGCCATACAGAAAAGCACTCTTAACATCCATCTGATACACAATAAATCCCTTAAATGAAGCATAAGCCAAAAACAATTTGATTGCCTCTATTCTTGCAACAGGTGCAAAAACTTCATCATAATCAATCCCCTCTTCTTGTGAATACCCTTGTGCAACCAATCTAGCCTTGTTTTTGATCACTATACCTCTTTCATCTTTCTTTTTTTTGAAAATCCATTTAGTACCAATTGCCCTCTTCCCTTTGGGCAAATCAACCAATGTCCAAACTTCTTGAATCTTAAACTGAAGCAACTCCTCTTGCATAGCTTCAATCCAACTAGGATCTCTCAAAGCTTCAGTAACTTTCTTTGGTTCTGTTTGAGACAGAAAACAAGCAAACAAAGAAGTATTAACAGCTTCTGTATCAAGATTTACTTCATCCTCATTTGCTAAAGCTTCAAACACCTGACTTTGATTTCTTGTTTTAACAGCAGATTCAATATCTCCTATTACATTCTCAAGTGGATGATCTTTATGAGAAATGTATTTAGATGCTGCTGTTTCTTGAATCTCCAATTCCAAGTAGGTATAATTTCCCTCTGGTCCAGACTCACTACTTGACACTTCTCTTGCAATTCTCTTTGATACAGGAGTAGAGCTCATTAAATGTAAATAATTCAACTGTTCCTGCTCCTTGTCACGTTGCTTTGTTGGTGTCTGATTAACATCCACATCTGCCTTTGAATACTTCTGAGCTGGACTCATATCACTGTCTTCTGCACTGTCTTCCATAACAGGTCTATCAGAATCATCAACATGAGTAAATGATGTTTCATCTGATTTTCCTGATTCCACATTCTGTGTTGTCTTTGGTTGATCAGATTTAAACACTTCTGGGGGATCAGGAGACCAAATTGGAAACAATATGTATTCCAATGAATCATTCTTCTTTACAGCTGGTATTCCTGAGTCAGATCTACTTTCTCCAGTACATGTTCCTGTATTTGTACCTGCACTTGTACCTGCACTAGAATCCACATTTGTATATCTAAAAGCAGTATTAAGTACATCAATATCAAACAGTGATTCAGGTCCTTTTCCTTCAGGATTAACAGTGTTTTCATTAAAAGTGATGTTCATTGATTCTTCTATGATCCTGGTCCTTTGATTGAATACCCTATAAGATTTACTTTGAATAGAGTAACCAACAAATATTCCCTCATCTGCCTTACTCTAAAACTTACCTAAGTGATCTTTGGTATTTAAGATTGTACAAGGACACCCAAAAGATTTTAAGAAACTAACCAAAGGCTTTCTCTTAAATAACAATTCATATGGTGTCTTGTTATGAGGCTTAACAACTAATACTCTATTCTGAACATAGCAAGTTGTGCTAACTGCCTCTGCCCAAAAGGACATAGGTAGCTTTGCATCAGATAGCATGGTTCTAGCAGCCTCAATCAGTGTCATATTCCTCCTTTCAGCCACTCCATTTTGTTGAGGAGTTCTAGGTGCACTAAATTCTCTCTTAATACATTTAACTTCACATAATTTATCCATCTCATGATTTTTAAATTCTGTTCCATTATCACTTCTGATGATCTTTACGCTTTTATCCAATTGATTTTCCATCTTAGTTATAAATGATCTAAGTATTTCACCTGTCTCATTGTTTGTCCTAAGAAAGAAAACCCATGTAAATCTAGTGTAATCATCAATAATCACAAGGCAGTAAGATCTTTTCCCCATACTACTTATACTGGTTGGTCCAAATAAGTCCATATGCAATAAGTATAAGGGTGTGCAGTTTGTGTTCACAGTTTTAGACTTAAATGAGGATTTATGTTGCTTTCCCTTTTGACAAGATACACAATGATCATCACATGAATAAACCTTTTCAGGCAAACCTCTAACAAGCTTGTTTTTGACAAGTTTATTAATGGTTTTGAAATTCATGTGACACATCCTCCTATGCCACAGTTCAGATTCATTTACACTTGCTTTAGAAATAAGACAGTTTAAATCAGGTTGAGGTGTCATATTTACTAAGTCACACTTATATACATTATCTTGCCTTGGAATTCTCATTAAAATCATGTTTTCAGGTATTTTGAATTCCTTGGATAAGATAAGGCATTCAGTGTCAGTAAAATGAACTGGGTTCTTTTTATCTGTGATTTGACTCACACTTAGCAAATTATACCTCAGTTGTTCCACAAAATAAACATTATCAAAACTTAGCTTTTCACTCTGAACTGTTCCTTTCCCTGTGATCCTTCCTCCTTTTGGATTGCTTCCAAAAGCTACATATCCACCATCAAAAGATTTCAAATCCTGTAGCTTTTCTTTGTCTCCAGTCATGTGCCTTGAGCATCCACTATCAATATGCCATAAGCTCTTTGGCTTGCCCTACACAACCAGTCAAAAATAGAATTAATTTCTCTTGGGAACCCAAACCAATTTGGCTTTGGGTTTCCCATGTGCATTCACATACTCAACTTTCTTGAAGATTATTGATTGTGATGCACTGTTGGTATTTGGATCTGTTAAATTATCAGACTTAATAGGTGTCCAAATCCAACTTATTTTAGACTTAACAGTGTTCGTTGGCTTAACAGTTTTAACTGTTTTACCAATCAAAGAGTCAGTGTTAATTTTGTTAACACTGTTTTTGTATTCAGTTACCACTGTTTTAGTCTTTAAGCTTTTGGCTAATTTTGTTATTACTGCTGCAGTAGATTTACCTGTAACATTGTTTAACATGTTAGCCTTTGAGTTTATCTTCTGAACTCTGGCAGTATGATTAACTTTTGATTGAAAATTTTGTTTATTAATCATATTTGCTTTTGTCCATAACTGTTTTCTAATCCTTTGAACATTCTCATGATTATGATAACAGTCATATTGAAGATGACCCATTTTTCCACATATAAAGCAAGACATTCCTTTAATCACAGTAACATTATTACCCAGTTTCTGTGAAATCATTTGATTCCAGTTTCTTTGATTACCTCTGGGTTCTTGATTTTGAAAATTCTGTGAAGAAGAAGTACTTGCTTTACATTTACAATTAACACAGTTATTCACAACAGATTTAACAACAGGTTTAGTAACTGAATTAACTGTATTACTAACATATCCTAACCCATGTTTAGATTTGTTAGTATTCAAGCTCACATTCTCTAAGGCCAGTTTATCCTTTTCCTTAAACATTTTCTTACCCTCTTCTAGTTTATCAGTTTTAAGCTTAGAAACTAGACCAGTAATTGCTCTCTTCACATTCTCACA
This sequence comes from Helichrysum umbraculigerum, assembly GCA_949592205.1. Classification (NCBI taxonomy): domain Eukaryota; kingdom Viridiplantae; phylum Streptophyta; class Magnoliopsida; order Asterales; family Asteraceae; genus Helichrysum; species Helichrysum umbraculigerum. Next base: position 128,702 of record CATIUR010000001.1, read on the forward strand.
TGTTGACTCAGACTTAGATGATTCAGATTTTACACTCTTCTCACTATCAGATGTCCTATCACTCTGATCATCTTCCTCAGTCCAATCACTAATTTCACCTTCTACAAACAACTCATTATCTGATAAAGTTTTAATTGGATCAGCCTTTTTAACCTCATCTGTCATTCCTCTTTTAAGTGAATTGATATCAATTTCACTTTTAGGGAGAAAGTAGATGTGATTATAAGGTGGAGGTACATTATTGTACCCTAATCCAGTCTTAATTTTATCATGAATCTATGAATCAATAAGTTTATTGACACTCTTAGAAGCATATTCTAATTTATTTACATCAAGTCTTATGCTATCTCGTTCACATGTGACCTCAGTAAGTTTCTTAGATAACAACTCAACTTTATCTTTAAAATTGTCTCTCTCCCACCTAGCATATTCAATGTCATATTTAAACTGTGTTGCATTGACTTCATATGCCTTTATTTGATTTTCCAGATTTTCAATGACTGCTATGGTGTGTTTACTTTTGATTTCCCATTGTTTTAGTTCCTCACACACTTTTATATTATGATCCCTGTGGTGTTTAACAGTTTGTTTACAGACAGCAGAACATAATTTATTTTGTACCTCAGTAGGAATTTCTGACTTTTTATCAGATTCTGCAATGGACATGAGACATTGGTTCTTCACCACATGTTCTTCTTGATCACTCCAGTCCCATCCACAGCCATCCATAGACACCAAAGCATTTGCTGAAGCACTCTGAATTGGAATGTTTCTTGTTTGTGTTCCATTGCTTCCAGATCTCTGACCATTACCATTCTGCTCTTGCCTAGGGTTTCTGCATTCTCTGGCAAAGTGTCCCATCTTGTGACAGTTGAAACACTCAATCTTGCTCTTATCAAACCAATTTGCATCATTCCTCTTGTATGCAAAGTTGTTCCTACCAGTCCTCTGCATGAACCTTTTTGCTCTTTGAGTAATCAATGCAATCTGCCACTTAATATCCATCTCCTCTAAATCTTCACCATCAAATTGTTCCAGATCTTCATTAGTAAGTGAAGAATTCACATTACTTGCAAAGAAGTATTCAAATATCTGATCATTTGAACTATTTGATGATGATCCTGCTCCTCCTGAAACATAAGTAGAACCCATTTGACTTGATTCTACCTTTGTTCCAGCCATAGACATAAAAGCAGCATTGTGACTATACCCAGTTGCTTGCTTCTTATTTTCAACCTCAGACTCAAAATTCCTCAGATCATTGTATATATCTTCTAATTCCTTAACTTCAATATCTGAACTCTGCCTCAATCCAACAGTGTAGATTGTCCATTCATCACCTAATGATCTTAAGAACTTTCTGTTAAGATCTTCTTTGTCAATCTTAACCTTGTGATTTTCCAATTCTCCAACTAATTTAGTAAACCTATCAAAGGTTTGAGTTAGAGTTTCAGTTTTCACATGGCTAAAATTTTCAAATTGTTGCTTTAACAGAGATCTTTTGTTCTTTTTGGTGTTATCATTACCACCAAACCTCTTCTCAATTGCCTCCATTAGTACCTTGGGATCCTCACAAGAATCAAATCTGCTCTGATGCTCATTAGGAATGGATAGCAACAGAGTACTAAGAGCCTTGTACTCAGTGGATCTGATCTTTCTCTCTGCATCAGATGTTGGTGGTGGTCTTGGCTGCTTTACACCATCACCATCAAGTGTTACTGGAATACCATTAACAACAACTTCCCACATCTGATAATCTGTGAGAAGCATGTATTGCCTGATTCTGACCTTCCATAGGTCAAACTCATCAGGTTTGAGCATTGGTATCTTTGTTGCTTGAATTCCTTCATTCCCTTCAGTAGCCATTGAAATCAAAACTTAATATAAAAACTAAACCTCAAATACTAATACGAATAATCCCAGATCTTCCGGTCTTCAAAGCTTCACAAGCTCTGATACCACTTTGTTAGTCCCTGTTTAACTTAATAAACAATCGTATATAATAAGCCTTGAATGTATTATTGAGAAGTTGCGGAATCACACTCAATAATATTAAGAAGATCTATGAATATGAATTAATATGATGAACACAATAATATACTGAAAGCTTCAATCTTATTAATGATATAAGATGAATACACTAGACGTATTAGGGTTACAGAAAAACCTTGAAGCTGCGCAAAACGTTAACCTATCTAGGTCTAAAGGATCTCTATTTATAACACATAGAGTCCTATACAATCTCCTACGAATATGGAATAAAATAACTTCCATAACCGACTCATACGTATCACAAAATCATAAACAGTTGTAACTACCATTATGAAGTAAACAGTTGTGACTATTACACATTCAGTGGTAACTGCTTCAATTGTAATATAAGACTAAGTACAAATATATAATCAGTGTTAACTGCTACATATATAACTAACAGTTACAGATACATAAGCAGTTTTAACTACTTACAGACACATAACTATCAGTTGAAATCTATCTTCAATCAGTTGTAACACTCGTCTTCTCTTCAGTCTTCTTCTATCAGTTGTAGCTTTGTAAAGACAGTTGTAACCTTTATCATAAACAGTTTTAATCACTTGTACTCTGTCTTCTCTTTAACTTCAAATCAGAAACAGTTTTGACCCAACACATACGTAATTTAGAACCGGAACTAAATAAGTAGGGTCCTAGTGTTTACACCTAAGTTTATTTGCCCGTTAGCTAAATGTGTCCCCAATAATCATCATTCCAACAATACGCTATCCTAAATCATGGTGAACCACGTCTTTGTTATCTTTAAGTGTTATATATCTGCTAGCCTCCCTTTACTTTTATGCTTTCTTAGTTTTAGTAGTTTAAATAGATAAAACCCCAAAAACAATTACCTTTCAATCATTCAAAACCCTAGCTTAATTACTAAGTTGTCAGAATTAACTATGTTTCAATTCTACCGTCGTCAGGAACGAACCTGGATCATCCTTACCGCATACTCATACCAGGTATTCATACCCAGTATTAGTAAGTAGGACGGAGATTTAGGCTCCCCCGACATTTATAAACTTAAAACCACCACTGGTGCTGCGCCTAGCGGAAAGGTCTGCAACGACGGGAAGCGATTCCTGAACCGACCGCTGGGTGCGCATCAGGTTTTTGGCACTGCTGCCGGGGACGATAATACGATACGGAGCCTATTTAGACAAATTTAGTTTTTAAGCGATCATTTTGGACTTGCATTCACCTTCCTTGTCAGAAGTTACTTTCAGCCCGTAGATTAGCGTAGATTAGATTAGCTTAGCTAAGTTTAGATTAAAACCCTTTCTCACCTCAAATATAATTCTTAAGCCTTCTTCTAATGTCGTCTTTACTAAACACATGGGTAGAAACAATAAAAGATCAAGTGCAAAGTCTCGCTTAAATATTTCAAATTGGATGTAGGATATGTGATGTTCCCCACTTTGATGGAGAATGTGTGGGACATATGATGTTAGGCATAGAAAATTTAGAATCTCAATCAAACTTCTATAGCCCCAATCAACATCAATATCAATCCTTATCACTCAACCCACACTCATCTTACCCTGTTTTTGAACCACAACCGAATGAGAATTCTGACTTGAGAGATACGCCCTTAACCTTTCTGAATACTATTTTCTCACCTCCTTTTAACCCACGCGGACAAATGCTTAGACACAACACTGATATCATAAATGAACAACAAGAAAACTTCCAAGTGGATAATAGGAATCAAGTTAGACCCAACTATAGGCTACAGGGAGATGAAAGGAACACACACACCACATCTAATTCACTCAACATAGACTTGCACCCTCATGAGTTTGGTTACATCCCTCCTTTACCTACACAACCTTCTGAATCCTCACTTCCACCCATTCTTAACCTATCATCATCTGAGACCAACGAAGAGTTCGCCTTAGAAGAACTTTCCGAGCCACTGCAACTTGAAACTTCCGGCCGGAGCGACGAGTATGACGAGGTAGACGAGGAGCTAGAAATGGACAACCCGGAGAAGGATATCTACACAGAAGACTCAGCTTTAGAAGGACTGGAGGAATACGCACCAACTCTAAGCAGTGGTCTCATCCTGAATCAAACCAACATGGTTGATACTATCCCACAACTAGTTGTGGTTGATTATATCCCACATGACCTTTCGGGTGAATCACCCCTTGATCAACCTTCTACCCAAGTTGTCGATGAGAATGTTGTTACAAGATTGGAGACGTTAATGGACTCTGTCCCACCTCCATGCCCAATGTACAACATTATCATCGAATCAAAGACCATAGGAAGTAAGGTGGGTTATGCATCATGGTCTCCCTACAAATCAACTCTCCACCACATTATGATGTATACGTCTAGGAGAAGTAAGGACCCCATTGACCAACTCATTCTGCCCATCCAACTTAAGAAGGTAATAGAAGTTGAGAGATTTGCTATACCTCTGGTAAATCAATTCCCTCACTTTGAACCATCTCCTCATATTGGACATACCCTGGCCTTAACATGCTTTAAATTCTTAGGTATGTATCAATATTATCCATTGTGTCTACTGATGGATGCAAGGAAGCCGCTAGGATTACATGATAAATAGTGCTAGAGTCAAGCTAGTGACTCAAACAAAAACAAGCGCTTCTCGGGAGGCAACCCGTGTCTAACGTAGTTTTAATAGTAGTAATCATAATAGTAGTTAAGTTAGGATAAGTAGTATGCTAACCTGAATAAGTAGCAAATGAAACCCTAAATTGCATGTTCAAAGTTTTATTCATTTTTATGAACAATAAGGATGATTTTTCAAAATAAACTTCAAAACTTTTGTCAAAACCTTCAAAACTTTCTTCTCCCACTTGTTTGAACTTTATTGCAATATTAACTTTTGCCATTATTTAAAAATTCTTAAATATCCTTTCACGTGCAAACATGGGATTAGCAACCTTAGTAATCTTACACTACCCACTCTCATATTTCGAGCATTTGAGGTACTTACATATATTTCTGTGAACATACATAAAAGATCTTTAAATAGTTTATCTGATAACATGATTTGTATGTCAATATGTGTATTATGCTCAAACTCGTTTAAAAATATGTGTTGTGGACATATTTATACTTGGTTGCCTAATTCAATTGCTCGTATTCCCATATCTGTTGTTTGTAGTGAAATTATAGGCAACTAACACTTATATGTGTGAGATTAAACTCTAAGTCATACACTGGTTTGTCTCTTCAAAATACTCACTTTGATAGGTCCTTTACAAACCAGTGAATCTGTGATTTGGAGAATGATCACTTGTTTGTTAGATCATGCTTGTTTATTCTATTAAACAGGGACTGAAGCCTATGGATGAAGAACTTTTGAGTACAATGGAAAGAAGAAAAGGGGAGCTTACAAGTTCATTAAATGAGGAAACTTTAGAGCATTGCTTTTTGGGAGAAGAGATGGCTCTTTTAGACACGTAGATGACCACTTTCTAGTTGTCTATAACTAGGTCATCGAGTAGATCACATCAAGTTTCATCATATGTTTCACATCCTAGAACCATGCTTTACAATTTCCTTGGCTGCTAACATGGTGTTACATGGAACCCAAAATCATCACTACCATCCACCATCACCATATCCACCTACATCACCATCCGGGACCATTTGTTCACCATGTAACCAGGAATGAATACAGAATATATGGGATGTAAGCTAGAGATCTCTTCCGATAAGAACAACATCAACTTCATTTCATCAGTTCATCGGAGAAGATATCGGTGATAAAGATTTATGGTCGTCAGATTCAGCACTTTAGGATCATCTTGAGCAATTAAACTACATCAACAGCACTTGATGATTAAGATCCCCGTCCATTATCTCCACCCAACGTATGGTGTATATCTTGGTTGATTCTGCCTATATCCGAAGGAAGACATCACTTCGGTTCACTTTCTACAATCTATCCTTTTGGTCTTAGTTACTTTTCGTGGAGAAGTTAGTAGAAGGATTGAATGAAGAATATGCCCAAGTGAGCTCGAGTGCACTTCATGAAGATTGACTTTGATCAAGCAGAGACACTGCTGTCAACTCAGTCTACTTTTTAGATCCTCAGCTCACCTATCTGTCGGCATTTTTTGAGGTTGCAAATGAAATATGAAGCAAAGAGATGACGAATGTTCATGAAGAAATTGCATTTTGCAATGAGCCAGCTAAAGAAATTCCAGCTATCGGCAGACTGCAGCTTCTTTCTTAAAACCATCTCTTGCCTCTATCGTAGGGGAGTTACTTTCTATACCTTTTATCTGATTTTGAAATTCCTCGTATCATTACCATATATCCTATATGCCTAAATTCTAAGTGTGGGATTCCATCTCACCATTTTTCAAAACACTTAAAATTGTTCCACTGTTTCAAACCCTAAGTGTGGGATTTTCCCTCAAAAGAAAATCCTCCATCTTAGCAATGAACATTGAGGACAATGTTATTTTAAGTGTGGGATACACGGTATATAATACCGCAAGATTATATTTGCCTGTCCAAAGTAATACCTCCGTTTTCATTCAAAATTTTCAAAATTTTTTGCAAAACCAACCTTAAAGGTTGAGATTTTAATCAACAAAACATTCGAAAACCCAACCTCGACGATGTCCGACATTCATTCGGTTGATTTCGAATGATTTTCAAAAGATTTTAGACTTAGAAGATTCCTTCAAAGAAATGAACTTTCTATCAAATTAAATAAGTTGCTTTGGAAAGTAAGATACGGCAAAAATAAGAACGTATCTTAAACTAAAATTGAGAAATCCTCTAGGCATCGCATGACTTGGTGCATTATACCCCCATTTGTTGTGAGGTATTTGAGCCCATTATAAGCATTCATTTTTAATGCTTCACTTTCATTTCGGAGTGTGCGCCGATGCATGTGTCTTTGAATTAGAACTAGCTCCTGTAATGCGTTTCGAGACCATACCAATGAGTGCCGTACGCGGTATATGTGCGATTAGAGGATCTTGGCATTTATTAGGATTAACCCCTTTCTTTCATATCTTTTCAAGTCAACCCTTCCAACTTTCTTTTTAAGATTGTTAACGATCCGATTAGAAAACCCTTTGCGCCTTAGCCATTTCATTTCAAAACCACAAAACCCTAAAACTTCCCCACTACACAACACTTTCCCACAAACACCATTCCAGCTCGTGAACTTCATAAGGTTATGTAACATCCCAAAGACTAAAAGTAATATTGGGAATAAAGTAATATTAAACACCCCAATATTTGAGGTATTATTTTAGTGTATCCAGAATTATACATCTTTTGAATTAATATTAACTAAATAATAAGATATAATAGAAAACGTATGTCGGTTTTAAAGTTCCAGACAATGATAATCACGGGAATAAAATTAATACAAATATATCTGTTATTATCTATACGTGTACGTATCATATGTATTATTCCAGAAAACAAATCCAGAGGCTTCACAAATGAAGAAAAATCGCTAGAACCCTAACCCTAAATCAAATTCACTTTCAAAACATGATATCAAAGCAAAGAGACTCGAATTCAACAAGGATTAAGCATCTTGAAAACAAGGTAATCATGATTCTCTTCTAAATTCGAATTTAAAATTAGGGTTCATGGGAATTTCGAATTTTATGAAGTATTAATGGATTTTAATACGAAATTAAGCTTGAAATATGTTGAATTGGATTTAGTAAAGCTTATTAGTGATTAAATTAACACTAGAACGAATTAAAAATCAAGAATCTTGAATTGTGTTCTTGGGGTTTTGATGAAATAATGGATTATTGAAATATAAGGTTAGTAATCAAGTGGGTTTTGATGAATTAGTTGAATTAGTTGAATTATATGATTTGTAATCAAGAAAGTTTGATCATAGTGATATGATTTGGTGTAAATACACCTTAATTAGTGATTATATGTAACACCCCCGAAATTCACTGTTTTGCGGAAGCATACATGGGTGTTACTAATCAATATACCAAGCACAAGATATACAGCAAACGACCTCTAAATGAGACGTTTTGTAAATTAGTTACATTTCATAGATATAATGTTTGAAAACTTAGTGTTTTCGTATACAAAATGTAGTTTCCCCTAGAGTCCACGCGTATAGCGGGAGATTCTATTACATAATCGTAATATACAAAAGATAATGCTAAGAATCTCCGTTAATGCAGTTGTGTTGAAATCATGCGACTCTAGCTAAAATCCTGGAGTAATCCTACTCCATCCGGGTACCTGAGAAAACATGCTAAAAAGTGTCAACCAAAAAGGTTGGTGAATCTCACAGGTTTGTAAATAATATCGGCTTTGAACACGAGGTTTCATTAGTAGTGCCCGTAGGCGTAAAATCAGCCATTGCAATCCAGCAATCGTAAAATCAGTATTTGCAATCCAGCAAATGTAAATAAATAAGTTTATACCGTTGCCATGAGGCTCATAATCGAAGCTTAACCCGTAAATAATATGTTTGCTCCCGTGACATGCTCGTAAGTGAGCAAGCATCAGTAACGAATAAGTTGTCACCCGTTTATACGTGTAAATCGGTACGTGGCAGCGCTACTGCCCCGGGTGGGGAGGGTCATTTCCCTAATGGATCCATTAACTACTGTTCGCGCTTAAGTCCATAACTAACGATATATGATGGAGAGACTTCTGTAAATGGTAATTAACTCATGCAATTCCGTTTGGTATAGAAATCAGTTTAGTACTTGTGTTCAGGAAAAATCAGTAGCATGTATCTCCCCCAATAAGATAAAGCAGTAAAAGTGGGGCCGTAAGACTCACCTGAGTCTTTGCAAGTACGTTTATATCAATAAACGAGTAAGTAATATCAACTGTAGGTTCTCCGAACCCGAAACCTTCAAATGCCTAATCATATAAAGTTAAGTAAGTAGATGTCTCGCAAGACCATCTAGGCTAGTTGTTTACACAACTCATTATGTCCAAGTGTTTGTTTAGTAATCCGTTTGTAGTTTGAAAACAAATATGGCCCGTTGGTGACGGTTGGTAATAATGATTCAAAGTGTCATCATTTATAACGCAATTTAGTGTAATTGTAATAGAAAGTATGTTCTATGACGTTTGTTAAGTCGTATGACATAAGTATTTGAAGTTGTGTAAGTTCGACACTTAGTAAAAATCTGACTTTTCAAGGTTCTGGTTTGTGCGACGTAGCATGCGACGTAGCATGCGACGTAGGGTGCGACGTAGGGAGGTACGTCGCATGATGCGACCTTCGCAAATCAATGCGACGTAGATTCGGTTTGCGACGTAAAAGTCTACGTCGCTATGTGCGACGTCCGCAAGTTAATGCGACGTAATAGGCTGCGTCGCTAGTGCGACGTTGGGATATTTGTGCGACGTAGGCCGCGACGTCGCTAAATGCGACGTTGGCCACAAAATGCGACGTTTTGAGCTACGTCGCAGATAGTCCAGCGTCTCTGCGACGTAGCGGTCTGATCGGAATATGGTGGCCGGAAAATCGGTCGAAAAGCTTCCGTTCGGTCCAAATCTTTTACCCAACCCATTTTTGGACATTTTAAGCATATATAAACTATAAAAACGTAAAAATGAGTAAAAACGGAGAGTTTCGGGTTTTGTCGGAAACTTACGAAATGCCGAAATGAAAATCCGGAAAGATAGCGTGATAGATCGTGATGTGGTGGTCGTTTTCTTCCAAAAGGGTAGTATGTTTCGCGTGCGTTTGGTGGTAGTATTTGCGATTTTAAAGGGTTTGGGTGTTTTGGTGAAAAGAAAGAAAAGATAGAGGTGAGAGATAGAAAGAAAAGAGAAATGAGAAAAAGAATGAGTGGGAGGTGGGGTTATCCCCACTTTTCCAGTTCTCGCCCCGCGTTCCGTGTGGTGTTCGTTTCCCCCGTCGTTTAAACGTTATATCAAGCAGTTATATTTTTAAAAGGTGACGGGAAAATGTTTTAATGAAATACCTTGAAATTAATTATAAAAACATTTGTCGAAGTATTAAAATTCTTAACTCGCGTTTAATACATATATGTTAAATTATTTAAATTGTCGTCGCGGTATTATAAATAATGTTTGTTCGCTGAGTATTTTATATAATAAAATACGTTCTCATTATTTAGGTAAGTTTCTGTCACCAACGTCCAAGTAACTGTGTCGGACTCCGTCCGGTTAATTCGTACGATTAATCCAAATCGCGTATGTACACACATATATATATAATTCACCTTATATATATACAAATAGAGTCTGCAATTAGTCCTATTACATACTAATTACAACCAGTTACAAGTAATTAGGCAAAATTAATTATCCTAATTTAGCAGGTGTTACATTCTCCCCTTGTTAAAGAAATTTCGTCCCGAAATTAGCTTGAGTGCACGGACGGTGTGTTGTCTGGGAAGAGATGTGGGTATTTCTGTCGCATTTGGTCTTCCCGTTCCCAGGTGAACTCAGGGCCGCGCCTAGAATTCCACCTGACTTTTACTATGGGAATACGACTCTGTTTCAATTGCTTGACCTCACGGTCCATGATTTCCATAGGTTTCTCGACGAAATGAAGTTTATCATCGATTTGAATTTCGTCGAGCGGTATAATCAGCGTTTCGTCAGACAGACATTTCTTCAAGTTAGAAATGTGGAATGTGTTGTGTACGCTGCTAAGTTCAGCAGGAAGTTGCAGGCGATATGCCACTGGACCAATCCTTTCGAGGATCTCGAATGGTCCGATGTATCTAGGATTTAGTTTGCCTCGTTTCCCGAATCGAATAACACCTTTCCACGGTGCCACCTTGAGAAGTACCTTGTCTCCTACCTGGAACTCAAGGTGTTTGCGTCTCACGTCAGCATAGCTTTTCTGACGATCACGTGCGGCTTTCAGCCGGTTTTGAATACTAACGATTTTCTCAGTAGTTTCTTGAATGATTTCCGGACCCGTGAGTTGGGAATCTCCTAACTCAGTCCAACAGATGGGTGATCGGCACTTACGCCCGTAAAGTGCCTCAAAGGGTGCAGCCTTTATGCTGGTATGATAACTGTTGTTGTACGAGAACTCGCACAACGGTAAGTGATTTTCCCAAGAAGTACCGAAGTCAACTACGCAGGCTCGTAGCATATCCTCCAGTGTTTGAATAGTTCGCTCGCTTTGGCCATCGGTTTGCTGGTGATAAGCAGTACTCATATCCAGACGAGTACCAAGAGATTTCTGTAGCGATTGCCAAAAGTTAGAAGTAAAACGGCTGTCCCTATCCGAGATGATCGAGGTAGGTACACCGTGTCGCGAGATGATTTCTTTGACATAGATGCGAGTCAGACGCTCCATCTTGTCGGTTTCCTTGATGGCCAAAAAGTGAGCAGATTTCGTGAGACGGTCCACGATCACCCAAATGGTATCGCAACCACTCGAAGTTTTCGGTAGTTTGGTAATGAAGTCCATGGAAATCTGTTCCCATTTCCATTGAGGAATTTCAGGTTGTTGAAGCAACCCAGAGGGTCTTTGGTGTTCGGTTTTAACTTTGGAACAGGTTAGGCATTTACTGACGTACAAGGCGATGTCAGCTTTCATGTTAGGCCACCAATACAACCCTTTGACGTCATGATACATCTTGTCAGATCCAGGATGTATAGAGTATCGAGATTTGTGAGCTTCAGCCATCACCAAATCTCGCAAGTTTCCGAATTTGGGTAACCACACCCGGTTAGAGAAGTATCGAGTTCCATCGGGTTTGATTTCGAATTGTTTATCCAAGCCTCGCAAGGCTTCATTTTTCAAGTTTTCATCGTTGAGTGCTTCAAGTTGAGCGGTAAGGATTTGAGCAGGAAGCTCGTTACGAATTGTCATGGAAAGTGCTCGGACTCGAAGGGGTTTCACTCGTTCTTTTCGGCTTAAGGCATCGGCAACTACGTTAGCCTTGCCCGGATGGTATTTGATCTCGCAGTCGTAGTCACTAAGTAACTCAACCCAGCGACGTTGCCTCATGTTTAGATCCTTCTGATCGAATATGTGTTGGAGACTTTTGTGATCAGTGAAGATAGTGCTTTTCGTACCGTAGAGATAATGTCTCCAGATTTTCAATGCGAAGACCACAGCACCTAACTCGAGGTCGTGGGTCGTATAGTTTTTCTCGTGAATTTTTAGTTGTCGGGAGGCATAGGCAATGACTTTTTCTCGTTGCATCAACACACAACCAAGTCCTTGGTGTGAGGCATCGCAGTAAACTACGAAATCGTCGGTGCCTTCGGGTAAGGACAAGATTGGTGCACTGCAAAGTTTGCTTTTCAATAGCTGGAAAGCTGACTCTTGTTTATCAGTCCAATCGAACTTCTTATCTTTCTGAGTCAGTGTGGTTAGGGGAACAGCTATTCTTGAAAAGTTTTCGATGAATCGGCGGTAGTAACCAGCAAGACCTAAGAATTGTCTCACTTCAGTTGGAGTGGTCGGTGACTCCCAGCCCTTGATTGCTTCAATCTTGGCGGGATCAACATGAATTCCTTGGCTGTCAATCACGTGCCCGAGGAATTGAACGGTTCGAATCCAGAACTCGCACTTAGAGAATTTGGCATATAACTCTTCGTGTTTAAGAAGTCCTAGTATGGTTTTCAGATGTTGAGCATGTTCCTGCTCGTTGCGAGAGTAAATCAGGATATCATCGATGAACACAATGACGAATTTGTCAAGATATGGTTTGCACACCCGATTCATAAGGTCCATGAATACGGCCGGTGCGTTGGTCAACCCGAATGGCATCACTTGGAATTCGTAATGCCCATAACGTGTTCGGAAAGCTGTCTTTGGGATATCATTGTCACGGACTCGGAGTTGATGATAACCCGACCGTAGATCAATCTTTGAGTAAACACTCGATCCCTGGAGTTGGTCGAATAGATCATCGATTCTGGGAAGTGGATACCGATTCTTTATGGTTAGCTTATTCAGCTCTCGGTAATCGATACACATGCGGAAAGATCCATCTTTCTTTTTCACGAATAAGACCGGAGCTCCCCAAGGCGAGGAACTTGGTCGAATGAATCCTCTGTCCAGGAGTTCCTGTAGTTGGTTAGACAACTCCTGCATTTCGGATGGTGCTAAACGGTAAGGGGCTCGTGCCACGGGTGCAGCTCCGGGCACAAGTTCGATTTGGAATTCAACTTGTCTAGGTGGCGGAAGTCCGGGCAAGTCTTCAGGAAAGACTTCCGGGAAATCCCGCACGATCGGAACATCCTCAAGTCGCTTCTCCTCCGACTTCTTCTCCGTTACATGTGCGAGGATGGCTTGATACCCTTTTCGTAGATATTTTCTAGTTTTCAGACAGGAGACAATATTCAGAGTCCGTCTGCCGGTCTCCCCTTGTAGGACTAAGGTTCCACCGGAGACAAGAGGTATGCGAACGAGTTTGTCATGACAGATGATTTCAACTCGGTGCTTGGATAACCAATCCATACCGACAATAATATCGAAGCTGCCGATCTCGACAGGGATTAAATCAATGGGAAACGTTTCGTTCGTGAGGTTAAGTGTACAGTTGTGTATGATGCTATCAGTCTCAATCAGGTTGCCATTAGCTAATTCTACAATGTATTTAGCATCTAAGGCAGTGGGGGTAATATCAAGTAAAGGGCTAAATTTCTCAGATATGAAGCTTCTATCGGCACCGGTATCAAATAACACAGAAGCAGTAAGGTCGTTGAGAAGGAACGTACCCGTCACGACGTTCGGGTCTTGTCTGGCTTCCCCAGCCTTGATAACGAATGATCTGCCGCGAGCAGGGTTGTTGTTGTTTTTCAGCTTTGGGCAATCTTTCTTGAAATGCCCTGTATTTCCGCACCCAAAGCAGGCCTTTGGTGCATTAGTGTTGGGGGTGGGAATGTTGGTTCGACAATCCTTGGCTAGATGCCCGAACCGCTTGCAGTTGGAGCAAGGGCAAGAACCGTCATGGTGGCGGTTGCATTTGGGACAGTAGGGTCTGCTCCCGCTGTACCCTTTCTTCTCCGAAGTTCCCGATGAATAAGCCTTAATGTACTCAGGCTTTTTGTTGGAGGTTTGGTTGGATGAGTTAGGGTTACCTTCCCACTTGCGTTTGTTGTTTGCAGATGGGGTTGCAGTTGTACCACGGCGGACAGAATTTGCCGTTAGTTCATGGGCCATACGGATGGCGCTCTGAATTGTACCCGGTTTGGAAGAAGTTACCAGGTCTTGGAGTCTCTCAGGAAGACCATCAACAAATTTCTCGATCCTCTTGTACTCAGGATCGACCATGGTTGGGCACAGAAGTGCCAGTTGGTGGAAACGGTTGGTGTAGCCGGTGATATCATTACCTTGCATCTTATGGTTCCAAAATTCCACTTCTAGTTGTTTCAATTCATCCCTGGGGCAATACTCACCCCTCAACATCTTCTTCAACTCCTCCCACGGGAGTTGGTAAGCAGTAGCAACACTCACAGTCTGGGCATAAGTGTTCCACCAGGTGAGTGCGGTGTCAGTAAAAGTACTAACGGAGAACTTAACCTTATCTCCCTCCGCACAGTTGCAGATAAGAAATACAGACTCAACTTTCTCGATCCAGCGTACTAGACCGATAGCTCCCTCGGTACCTGCAAAGTTTAGAGGTTTGCAGTTCTGGAAGTCCTTGTAAGAACAAGGTTTAGCAGTAGTGGTTTCAGCGGCATCGCTGTTTCTCGAGGAATTTGGTGGAGTATTCCGAGCCAAGGCTTCAGTAACAGCCTGGGTTATAAGGGAGGTGATCTGGGCATCGGTGTACGGTCGTGTCTTTGGCGGCATGATTCTTCAATAAAAGAAATGAAGATACATGAGATTTTGTATGAGCTGGTAATTGTCACAGATGTACATGTATAAAAGCAGTAATACATAACATCAACATGGAAAATGACAATTAATGTGAGTTGAGATAACAAAGGATATCTGATAGATAAAGTGAGTTCAAAAGTTACATCCTACAGAGATATTACAAGGGTGCCGGGAATGGTTACATCCGACTAGTTTATAGAGTAGTGCTAGATAGTCCCTAGATTACGAGATAGATTACAAGACAAAAACTACACTATTCTTAATGTAGATTAATTTGTTCCATAGCGTGCCAAGGCGGTCCACAGTTTCTGCTAGTCGGTTGGTTCATTCTTAGTTACGGTTCCTGGCTTTCGGATTCGTCTTCCGACTCCAGGTTCAGGTCGTGTGGGTGGTAGCGTGCCTCGAGCATGTCCCTGTATCTTTGAGTCGTGGAGCGGTACTTAGTCTCCTCCGTTGATTTCCTGCCCAAACGTTTGATCCATGTTTTGGTCCTACGGGTTAGGTTGGTGGCCACTTTCTTCCAGTAACGGATCTTATCTTTGATTCGTGTAGGGACAGATCGGTTTGAGATTCTCAATCTTTGTTCATAGTCTATGCACTTACGCTTAAGTGCCCAATTTCGGCCGTCAAGTCCCACGGCCTGATCTCGCACTCTTTCATATTCTTCTATGTCGATGCCAGTCATTTCGAAATTCTGATTTTCGTTTCCCTCCAGCATGATTTCTTCTTCTGGTACGATGTCCTCATCGAGATACGTGTACTGGATTTGTTCCTCGTGGACTTGGTCACTATCAGACATGTGGTCGTCCATTTGGGAATTCGCGTCTTTGAGTTCTATAGAAATGACAGAGAGAGGATTTTAGTCCTTGGAAGTACGTTGCTTCCGGGTGTTAGATGTGATTTTCATAAAATCATTAGAGTGCGCCACAAGGTGGTGTGACGGTAATCAAGTCGGTCATGGTCGATGCAAACCGCAGAGAGAATTTCGTAAGTGTCACCAGAGAATCGTCGGCTATCTCTATAGCGAGTGTGTTTACGTGCGAGGCCTATTCATATATATATAATAGCCTAGTAGTATAGTCAGCGAGTGAGGCCTATGTATGTATATACTCGTATATCACATAATAGCCTAGAGTATGTCTAGCACATAACAAGTAAGAGTCTCGGTTCTCTCGTGGTCAGAGTCTACTAACGCATTCCTGTTTGACATAACCATTTCAGACCTCACATCATCTTTCATTAATTGTACATAGTTGATCAGGCTATGTTAAATTAAAGTCGTATGATGTAATTCCTGAACCAATCAAGTCTAATAAGGAATTACTGCCTAATGGTCATAGTCTAGGCCCACTAAATGCAACCTAGTTCGCTATAACCTTAGGCTCTGATACCAATCTGTAACACCCCCGAAATTCACTGTTTTGCGGAAGCATACATGGGTGTTACTAATCAATATACCAAGCACAAGATATACAGCAAACGACCTCTAAATGAGACGTTTTGTAAATTAGTTACATTTCATAGATATAATGTTTGAAAACTTAGTGTTTTCGTATACAAAATGTAGTTTCCCCTAGAGTCCACGCGTATAGCGGGAGATTCTATTACATAATCGTAATATACAAAAGATAATGCTAAGAATCTCCGTTAATGCAGTTGTGTTGAAATCATGCGACTCTAGCTAAAATCCTGGAGTAATCCTACTCCATCCGGGTACCTGAGAAAACATGCTAAAAAGTGTCAACCAAAAAGGTTGGTGAATCTCACAGGTTTGTAAATAATATCGGCTTTGAACACGAGGTTTCATTAGTAGTGCCCGTAGGCGTAAAATCAGCCATTGCAATCCAGCAATCGTAAAATCAGTATTTGCAATCCAGCAAATGTAAATAAATAAGTTTATACCGTTGCCATGAGGCTCATAATCGAAGCTTAACCCGTAAATAATATGTTTGCTCCCGTGACATGCTCGTAAGTGAGCAAGCATCAGTAACGAATAAGTTGTCACCCGTTTATACGTGTAAATCGGTACGTGGCAGCGCTACTGCCCCGGGTGGGGAGGGTCATTTCCCTAATGGATCCATTAACTACTGTTCGCGCTTAAGTCCATAACTAACGATATATGATGGAGAGACTTCTGTAAATGGTAATTAACTCATGCAATTCCGTTTGGTATAGAAATCAGTTTAGTACTTGTGTTCAGGAAAAATCAGTAGCATGTATCTCCCCCAATAAGATAAAGCAGTAAAAGTGGGGCCGTAAGACTCACCTGAGTCTTTGCAAGTACGTTTATATCAATAAACGAGTAAGTAATATCAACTGTAGGTTCTCCGAACCCGAAACCTTCAAATGCCTAATCATATAAAGTTAAGTAAGTAGATGTCTCGCAAGACCATCTAGGCTAGTTGTTTACACAACTCATTATGTCCAAGTGTTTGTTTAGTAATCCGTTTGTAGTTTGAAAACAAATATGGCCCGTTGGTGACGGTTGGTAATAATGATTCAAAGTGTCATCATTTATAACGCAATTTAGTGTAATTGTAATAGAAAGTATGTTCTATGACGTTTGTTAAGTCGTATGACATAAGTATTTGAAGTTGTGTAAGTTCGACACTTAGTAAAAATCTGACTTTTCAAGGTTCTGGTTTGTGCGACGTAGCATGCGACGTAGCATGCGACGTAGGGTGCGACGTAGGGAGGTACGTCGCATGATGCGACCTTCGCAAATCAATGCGACGTAGATTCGGTTTGCGACGTAAAAGTCTACGTCGCTATGTGCGACGTCCGCAAGTTAATGCGACGTAATAGGCTGCGTCGCTAGTGCGACGTTGGGATATTTGTGCGACGTAGGCCGCGACGTCGCTAAATGCGACGTTGGCCACAAAATGCGACGTTTTGAGCTACGTCGCAGATAGTCCAGCGTCTCTGCGACGTAGCGGTCTGATCGGAATATGGTGGCCGGAAAATCGGTCGAAAAGCTTCCGTTCGGTCCAAATCTTTTACCCAACCCATTTTGGACATTTTAAGCATATATAAACTATAAAAACGTAAAAATGAGTAAAAACGGAGAGTTTCGGGTTTTGTCGGAAACTTACGAAATGCCGAAATGAAAATCCGGAAAGATAGCGTGATAGATCGTGATGTGGTGGTCGTTTTCTTCCAAAAGGGTAGTATGTTTCGCGTGCGTTTGGTGGTAGTATTTGCGATTTTAAAGGGTTTGGGTGTTTTGGTGAAAAGAAAGAAAAGATAGAGGTGAGAGATAGAAAGAAAAGAGAAATGAGAAAAAGAATGAGTGGGAGGTGGGGTTATCCCCACTTTTCCAGTTCTCGCCCCGCGTTCCGTGTGGTGTTCGTTTCCCCCGTCGTTTAAACGTTATATCAAGCAGTTATATTTTTAAAAGGTGACGGGAAAATGTTTTAATGAAATACCTTGAAATTAATTATAAAAACATTTGTCGAAGTATTAAAATTCTTAACTCGCGTTTAATACATATATGTTAAATTATTTAAATTGTCGTCGCGGTATTATAAATAATGTTTGTTCGCTGAGTATTTTATATAATAAAATACGTTCTCATTATTTAGGTAAGTTTCTGTCACCAACGTCCAAGTAACTGTGTCGGACTCCGTCCGGTTAATTCGTACGATTAATCCAAATCGCGTATGTACACACATATATATATAATTCACCTTATATATATACAAATAGAGTCTGCAATTAGTCCTATTACATACTAATTACAACCAGTTACAAGTAATTAGGCAAAATTAATTATCCTAATTTAGCAGGTGTTACATTATACATGTTGTTGGAATATGATTAAAGGTTTTTGAAGTATAATTACAAGAATTGAAGTATTAACTTAAAGAATTATGTAATTGATTGAATTATGATTATGAGATTGATTATGATTAAATGGATAAATATGAAATAATCATCTAAGGTGGATATTCAAATAATGAAATAAAGAGAATTATGAAATAAAGAATTTTATGTAATATGATCAATCCAAGATGGGCTATGGATTGATAATGTTGATGTATTAGTTATGATGATTGCTAATTATTAAATGTGTTATTGTATCAATAGGTTATATACTAAGAGATCAAGAATAGTGATTTAGCTATTTGGATGTAATATCATGCAATTGCTTAAAAGGCAAAGGTGAGTGATACGAGGACTACTTGAATAATGATTGTATGTTCCGGATTGCTTACGAGCAGGAGGTTCATACAATCGTTTGGAATATCGTTTGTCTCTTCTAGTTGTTCTTATTGTTTGTTTCTTATAATTGTATCTTATGTGTGTTTTATATTGTACTATGTTTCGTATCTTAAGAAATATTGGTTGTTGACCATAGTTGTGGATTGTTGTTAATAGTTGAA
This sequence comes from Helichrysum umbraculigerum, assembly GCA_949592205.1. Classification (NCBI taxonomy): domain Eukaryota; kingdom Viridiplantae; phylum Streptophyta; class Magnoliopsida; order Asterales; family Asteraceae; genus Helichrysum; species Helichrysum umbraculigerum. The sequence goes on from CATIUR010000001.1 coordinate 147,890, forward strand.
TTAATTGGAAATAATATAGTATTATGTGGATGATTGAATTATGTGGATTATGTGAATTTGTAGGATTATGTGAATTAGGAGGATTATGTGAATTAGAAGGAATATATGGATTTAGTAGTGTAGAAATTGAATATCACGAAATAAGTGCTTGGCACTACTTGGTATCTATTAAGCTTGGTACCCATATGGGATTACTGCCATGCTTACTTGTATCTATTGGATCATGGGTCCATACGAAATATTGTCGAATCTTTATTGTTGTTTAATAGTTTCTATTTAAAAGAAATAAGTAGTTATTGATAAATTGTATCTTGTTTGTGAATTATTTATTTAGTTGCTCGTATACTCACTAAGCTCTACGCTTACTCGTATAAGTTGTTTTATGTTGTAGGTATTTGATTTTGTTGAACCAATTGGATGAAAGGATTCAAGAAGGTAGCGTGGATAGAAACTTGTAATGTTATTAGACAAGTTTCTTATTCTATTGAATTATCGTTTTGTATTACCATTGTATAAATCGCCCAAACTATTATGATTTTGATAAAAGGTGTCATCATTGTATGGAGTCGAATTTGTAAACATTTAACTTTAGTATTTAGATGGGACCAAATGTGATGGGATGATATTCCTAAGCATTATGAATTTATAAATTTGAAATATGCAAGTGTTCTATAAAAAAAAAAAAAAAAAAAAATCTATTGAAATATGGGCGTTTCAAGTTGGTATCAGAGCGATGGTTTAAGAGAGTTAAGTAATCCACAATAAGATTGCTTAAGCTTAAACCTATATGAATTATATGGATTTTTATCCTAATTATGAGTAGTAATAGAATTGATATGATTCCTTGTAGTGAAATATGATGAATTATATATGTTGAAGTAGTAATAGAAAGTTTAATGAAATCTAGTATCTATTACTGTATGATTTGAAGTTATATTGTTGGTTAAGAAGTAAATGGTCTAGTGATTGAAGAATGTATCTTTGACTTGAAAAAGTCAACCTGGAATATGAGGGTGTTAAGTTGGGTAATAGGAATATAATATAGTGGTAATATGGTTAGGTATTGAAATATGTGAAGATTGATCATAGTTTTGGGTGAATTTGTGATCAATGTATCAAATATTGAAATATGGTCCAATTATATGGTTATGAGTCTTCAATGAGGATATTGAGTCAATTTGTATTGAAATATAAAGTTAATGTGATTGTTATGAACAATTTTGGTGAAAGTGTCCAAATGGACCCCTAAACGGGTCAAGGTGTCAAAATTAGTAATGATTCAAGTATGGTAGTTGCGATTATTGCTTTAAGTCATAAATGGATGTAGGAATATGTTGGCAAAAGCCCAGAATCTAAAACCAAGTGGTTTGGAATATGAGTTGTCCGCTAATTTGGTCCAAAATGACCATAATTTGGTGAGACGTCCGTTTTCTCGTAAAATGTGAATTTTGAAAAAGTGTGAAAATGGAAAGTTGCATTTTGATCATATGAATGTGCCTGCAAAATTTCAGAACCTAATTCTTTACGGTTTAAGAAATATGCGTGTTTGAATTTCGTATTTTTGCACTAAGTTGTGCAGGTCTGATCTGGGCTGGCGTACCCGGCGGGTAAGCCTGGTACCCGGCGGGTAAAGTGGTTAACCCGGCGGTTGATTTACCAAAACCGGCGGCTGGTAGAATCTAAATGCGGCAAAATATTTCTGTTAGTGAAAATTTAAATAACCCGGCGGTTTGGACTTGGAACCCGGCGGCTGAGCATGTGTACCCGGCGGGTACTATGTTTGCCCGGCGGGTAAGGGGTAATTTTGTTGAATTTTTGTTTTTAGTCAACCGTTTAGCAATATTCGAAATAATGTTCGACGTAGAATTTCCGTAATAAAATTTCAGTGTCCGATTGAGACGAAATTTACAAGGTCACTCGGAAACGGCCCAACGGTCAAAGCTCATCGCTTTGCCATGAGCCCTGTCAGTTTTCGGCACTTCGGGATCGTTTGGGGCCCGAAAATGACATTTTACTATTTTTCGGACCTTATTTTGAATTTTTGACTTACGTTTCGAATTGGGCTTTTGTTTCTTTAAGCCTCCGGGATCATTCTGTTGAATAAATGTATCATTAGGGCCTGTTTTTACAATGTTATGCGAATTTTGAATATTGATTGAATTAAACGAAATACGAAAATAATTGTATAAGTATTTAAGGAATAGTTGAAAACTTTAATCAATGATTAGGAAATATGGATTGCTTCCTTAGGAAGAATATGGAATATGTGAATTGATAAATATGTTTTATTATGAATTGTGTATTGCGCATTGTGTAGAGATTCTTTGTTACGAAATATTAATTATACGAAATATATGCTAAGCACAATGGTATCTTATGGATTGTAAGTCTGTTTGGGAATCTAATCTCTACCTAAGCTCAATTGTTGTTTGATTTGATTATAGGTGTAATTGTGAAATAAACAATGTGAAATAATGACATGATTAATATATGTCATCATATGTGATTAGTTATTATGTGATTAGAAATATATGTGTCTAATTGACTGATGAATGAATCAGAAGATGAATTCATCAGAGACAAGTTGGAAGGTGAAATAAATGATATTAACTGGAATACGTGAAATTTCTTGCTTATGTGAAATCTATTAATCGAAATAAGTTGGATATATGTGATCAAAATGTTATCAAGTATCTTGCTTGTTATGAATCAATGAATTATGTGTTTTGTGGAAATTATATTAAGGCTAGATGATATAAAGTAGCCTAAGAAGGAATTGTGTATAACATAATCTAAAGACGTCTGGCCAACGTAGTTATATTATGCTATTCACATGGAATTGTTGAGGCTGCCAAATATCAAATAGGCTTGATATAATTTGTAGAGAATAAGTGTAGAATTAGTATTGATTTGTATCGGATAAAGACATAAATATGTAAGCTTATGCTTTATAAATGAATATAGTATCAATATGAAGTGATTTCAGTATGGAATATAGAAATAGTAAACCACTAGACTATAGTCATAATGTGGTACCTATTATACAAGAAATAGATGTTAGTCGAAATAAAATATGTGTTCGCCCTATAATAGTATCTTATTATGAATTTTATTATTAAAAGAAGTATAATGAATCTTAAGTGGGGGAGAATCTAAGTAAGTGACGTATAATAGATTAACAGAAATAGAATTTAATTATGAAATGACATAATATAAAAATATAGTTAAGGAATTATGATTGATCATTGTTAACTGCGGTTAGCACTGATCCTGTATCAGAATTGTTTACGAAATATGATAATCTTGATATTCATACTATGCTGACGTAGCTAATATGATACTACGAAATATATTATTGATAGTACTTATGTTAATTAAGGTAATATGTGAGTACTAGCTTGTTGGCTAGTTATGATTGAAATAAAATTTTCATTGTTGAAATATGTAATGTGGTTTTTATAACCACTAATGTAATCATCATAAAGAAATAAATAGTATGTGTTTCCCTTATATTAAGTGATTATGTGTTTCAAAGTATCTATAGGACTAATAATAACAAATGACCCAGGAAAATGGTCAGTATGAAATAGGATTTATGCACAGTACATGTGCGTGGATAAGAATAGAAGTATGCACATTCATTGAAATGTGAATGTGGAAAGAATTGAAAACATATATCTATATTATAAGTTACTCAAAGGGGTGATGTATGCTATATGTATTAGTTATGATGAAATAATTGATATTATTGCACATTGTACTGGATATTGTACTTTGTGTTAGCAAGAGAAATAGAATTAAAAGCGCAGTTAGGTGCTTAGGATTTATGGATTTAGTTAAAATACACCCTGGATATGTGCAAATTAATGAAATAAAACGTATATGTATAAGAGAATTATTAAGCATACATATCTTGTGTCTATTTGGATAGAAATATATGCTTATGTATCTAAGAAATATGCATAATTTAGCTGCATATGATGAAAGATTATTTATGTAATATATGTATTAAGTTGTCTGGAACTAAAATGAAATATGAATCAAAGAGATTTCATGAATATATGAGAAGTATATGAAATAAACGCTTCCGCACCTGTAGAGAAAGTATCACTGCGAATCTAAGTAAGTGACATTCGTGAGGACACGAATGAAATAAGTGGGGGAGACTTGTAACATCCCAAAGACTAAAAGTAATATTGGGAATAAAGTAATATTAAACACCCCAATATTTGAGGTATTATTTTAGTGTATCCAGAATTATACATCTTTTGAATTAATATTAACTAAATAATAAGATATAATAGAAAACGTATGTCGGTTTTAAAGTTCCAGACAATGATAATCACGGGAATAAAATTAATACAAATATATCTGTTATTATCTATACGTGTACGTATCATATGTATTATTCCAGAAAACAAATCCAGAGGCTTCACAAATGAAGAAAAATCGCTAGAACCCTAACCCTAAATCAAATTCACTTTCAAAACATGATATCAAAGCAAAGAGACTCGAATTCAACAAGGATTAAGCATCTTGAAAACAAGGTAATCATGATTCTCTTCTAAATTCGAATTTAAAATTAGGGTTCATGGGAATTTCGAATTTTATGAAGTATTAATGGATTTTAATACGAAATTAAGCTTGAAATATGTTGAATTGGATTTAGTAAAGCTTATTAGTGATTAAATTAACACTAGAACGAATTAAAAATCAAGAATCTTGAATTGTGTTCTTGGGGTTTTGATGAAATAATGGATTATTGAAATATAAGGTTAGTAATCAAGTGGGTTTTGATGAATTAGTTGAATTAGTTGAATTATATGATTTGTAATCAAGAAAGTTTGATCATAGTGATATGATTTGGTGTAAATACACCTTAATTAGTGATTATACATGTTGTTGGAATATGATTAAAGGTTTTTGAAGTATAATTACAAGAATTGAAGTATTAACTTAAAGAATTATGTAATTGATTGAATTATGATTATGAGATTGATTATGATTAAATGGATAAATATGAAATAATCATCTAAGGTGGATATTCAAATAATGAAATAAAGAGAATTATGAAATAAAGAATTTTATGTAATATGATCAATCCAAGATGGGCTATGGATTGATAATGTTGATGTATTAGTTATGATGATTGCTAATTATTAAATGTGTTATTGTATCAATAGGTTATATACTAAGAGATCAAGAATAGTGATTTAGCTATTTGGATGTAATATCATGCAATTGCTTAAAAGGCAAAGGTGAGTGATACGAGGACTACTTGAATAATGATTGTATGTTCCGGATTGCTTACGAGCAGGAGGTTCATACAATCGTTTGGAATATCGTTTGTCTCTTCTAGTTGTTCTTATTGTTTGTTTCTTATAATTGTATCTTATGTGTGTTTTATATTGTACTATGTTTCGTATCTTAAGAAATATTGGTTGTTGACCATAGTTGTGGATTGTTGTTAATAGTTGAATTAATTGGAAATAATATAGTATTATGTGGATGATTGAATTATGTGGATTATGTGAATTTGTAGGATTATGTGAATTAGGAGGATTATGTGAATTAGAAGGAATATATGGATTTAGTAGTGTAGAAATTGAATATCACGAAATAAGTGCTTGGCACTACTTGGTATCTATTAAGCTTGGTACCCATATGGGATTACTGCCATGCTTACTTGTATCTATTGGATCATGGGTCCATACGAAATATTGTCGAATCTTTATTGTTGTTTAATAGTTTCTATTTAAAAGAAATAAGTAGTTATTGATAAATTGTATCTTGTTTGTGAATTATTTATTTAGTTGCTCGTATACTCACTAAGCTCTACGCTTACTCGTATAAGTTGTTTTATGTTGTAGGTATTTGATTTTGTTGAACCAATTGGATGAAAGGATTCAAGAAGGTAGCGTGGATAGAAACTTGTAATGTTATTAGACAAGTTTCTTATTCTATTGAATTATCGTTTTGTATTACCATTGTATAAATCGCCCAAACTATTATGATTTTGATAAAAGGTGTCATCATTGTATGGAGTCGAATTTGTAAACATTTAACTTTAGTATTTAGATGGGACCAAATGTGATGGGATGATATTCCTAAGCATTATGAATTTATAAATTTGAAATATGCAAGTGTTCTATAAAAAAAAAAAAAAAAAAAAAATCTATTGAAATATGGGCGTTTCAGGTTATGAGTAAAGGATTGCTTAAGATATCTTTCTATTAGTGTCTCATCTTCAAACATCTATCCGTACCTTTCAAAGAGCTTAAAGAAAAATCCAAAAAGAAGATATCGTACAAAAGCGAAGTTAGTACCCATCATGAAGATATTATCCGCAAAAGACAGTACGAAAAATTGGTACTAGTCAAAGAAAGAGAAGTCAAAGGTGTCTCGCTACATGAAGGATCTCTAAGGTCATAAAAAGAAGAAAAAGAAAAGAAAAATAAAAAAAATAAAAAAGAAGGCCTTGGAGAAAACCTAGAATACCTCAAATAAGAAGACTACTCTCCGAAGAAGAAAGATCTATCAGATCTCAAAAAGAAACATCATATTCCACATAGATTATTCCTCTAGGAGATGAGTCTACTCTAGTAGTTATCTTAAGTGAAACTTGCTTTGATCTTTGAAGCTCCGAGTCTGAAGTTCCAAAACCCTAAAACCATTTACCAAACTACCCTTATACATACCCACCTTACCCTCAGTCACACAACCTGATCAAAATGCCTTGGGATAATTAGGACCGTTCTCAAAGGAGTGGTGGAGATTCGATTCTCGACCAAGCTTATGACGATAAGCACTGCATGACTGGCATTGAGCGATTTCATTTCTATTAGATTATAGGTAACCCGATACACTTTGAGTGAATTGAGTGACCCACTTGTGAGAATCGGCCAGTCATGTACATCTACGTTTCGAGAGTTGCAAAGTATGCCAACCAGTATTGATCATTTTTATGTTTAAGTATAGTTAATTTTTGTTGATGCTTACTTTCTGAAAATATTTATCTAACTTAAAGAAAGTAACTTTCTGCAGGAGATATTCTAAGCATCCAAAACAATTTTTTCAAGAATTATTTTCCAAATGAGGTTTGCTTGAGGACAAGCAAAAGCTTAAGTGTGGGATATTTAATGTAGCGCAAAAAGTCACATTTTTACCTATATTATTTACCCCATATTTAGCTCTTTTCTAACAAATATATCTTAAAATCATAATTATTAATCAACTTTCGTTAGAAAGGTATAAACTTGTCGGTCTTTCGAAAATCATGCAAAAAGGTCGGAAAACTAACCGAAATAGGCACCGAATTGAGAAACACTTAAAATCTACTGTAAACTCCATACCAAGACCTCATTCTTATCTTGTTTTGTAGCTATGGAGATTACGAGAGCGTGGATATAAAGAAATCTCAATTTGGATCAAGGACGAGAAAGTTACAAGCCGAACACTACTTCCGAAGACCACAAAACGTATTCCGGACATGCCTGGGCTAAACACCTCCAATTTCTACCAAATTGGTATCATTAGAAGAGTAATGGAATTATGAAAGCGTGGGCGAAAGAATCGGAGCAAACGGACAAGAAATGAAGAAGATACGCGCGATTTAAGCAACGAGACAAGCCGAAAACATCACACGGCCTACCACACGGCCGTGTATTGCTTGGGGATGGCCGTGTACGGCCCTAATATGGTAGTGTACGGCCTGATAAAGGCCGTGTATGGCTCTGGCAAGGCCGTGTATGGCCCTGGGGTGCCCATGTGATTTTCTTGTGCTTTTGTGGCTTGTATCTTGTGCATAAGTGCTTGTAACCCTCTTCGAAGCCCTTGCCTATAAATAGAGGCCTCTCATACCTCATTTCACACACCTTCACCTCATTTCTCATTCTTCACTTTCTCTCTTTCACTTTCTCTCTCTAGGTTTTCTTTAGTTTCTCTCTCTAGGTTCTCTCTCTAGTCTCTCTCTCTAGTTTCTTGCTAGGGTTTTAAACCCTTGGACTAGTGAGAAGATTAGTGGTGGAATCCTTATCTTTTCTTCTAGATTAGTAATGTAATATAATTATAGAGGCTAGCGGTTGTAATGCTTGGATATTATTCGAAGAAATACAAGCCGTTATTCTGTTTGCAACACGTATCGGTATTATCTATCCTTTCTATTATTAATTTGTCATAATGTTCTTGTTTGATGTTTGTGATTTATTAATTTTAGAAATGTTTATTGGTATGCTTTGTGAGTAGTTGCTTGTATGTTTGCCATGATTTAAATAGTTAGGAATGATGTTACATTAATTCTATCTGTATAAATGGGAGTTGTTATACTTTGTTATCAGACTAAGCTTATCCTGAATATAGACTTTATTGTTCACCCTTTCCAGTCTTTCACGTGACTATTGCCCCTAGGATAGGACTTTATAAACCCGAATACTACGTAGATATAGTCATCTGTGTTAAAGTATGAAGCTATGAGACTCCGTAAAACGGCACTGTACTTCGTATAGCGTTGGAAACACCTCGTGTGGCGTACAAATACGTGGAAGCTAAGGAAATGCCGTAGGATCATCTCATCGTGAATTACCTAGAAGCCACCCTTCTAGAACATGGTCTAGGATACATAAAGCTGTGGAAATGCTAAACCTTAAAAGTACTGTACACCGTAAGTATACTTAGATTTATACAAGCTGTGGAAATACTTAATGCACTGTACACTATAAGTATACCTAGGGATGAACGTCTTATTGTAAAGGAGGGTCTAATTCATGACGGAAGTACTTGAGCTTAAAATGTTTGAATAAGGAATTCTGAAAAGAAAGCGAAGACTCATCAGTAGTCTAAGATGCTTAAACCGCTTAATTCCACTTAACCGATAGTTTAGAATAACAAAGTAAACAACCAGTATACAATTAGGTAATAGCAATTTAGACATAGGTGTTAAGAACGGTCAAAGTATCCTTAATGCAGTTTGTTACCTCATGCATGCACCCCGGAATTATTTCCAGAGACTCACTATTCCGTAACAGGGTAATTGAGCAAGGGTCACTGTACCATCACAAGGGCAGTGTTGGGGGGTTGAGCAACCTGTTCTGATCAGAATCACGATAACCTAGGTACTCAGTGACATACTAATTTAGAACCGGAACTAAATAAGTAGGGTCCTAGTGTTTACACCTAAGTTTATGTTGGAATAGGGTCCAATATCATAACTAATTGGTGAAACTATCATTAATGGTAAAGTCCTTTTTGGGTTGCCCTCAATAAACAGTCAAGAGAAAGATGAAGGATAATATTAATAGTATTAATATTATATTTAATTGTTTAATTAATTAATAAAAGTTTATTAATTAGAAATTAAAAGTAATTAAATCTGGCGGAAGATTCCAGAAACTGACTCAACCGCCGGTTGGAAGGTCCAACCGCCGGTTGAGGTTAGGGTTTCTGAGGCGGTGGAATTCGCAGACTTGGACTACAAGTCAAACAGGTCCAACCGCCGGTTGGGAGTCGAATTCAGCAAACTGAAGGGTTTCTTCCACAACAATAAATAGGGACATCCTATACCTTCATAACACACGAATCAGATTCGAATTTTCTAAGAATTTCGAAATTTTACTTTCTCTTGGGTTTTTGGGTGTGAAGCATTAGAGGTATTCTACTTTGGGTACTTGCCTCCAAGTAACGAAGCTCTGCTCGTTGGTCTACGCGTGAGAAATAGGTTTTCTCTTAAGGTTAGTGTTTTCCTTATATTCTCCTTGTACAATTTATTCATTGTACTATGTTGTTAAAGTTAAAGATCCCTTAGGGTTTTAGTTTCCTAATTGCCTTAGATTATTTAAAGTTTTGTTATTCCGCTGTGCATATAATAATCTAGTTAGGGAATAGAAAACCCAACAGTGGTATCAGAGCCATAGCTTAACAAATAGTAGCATGCAATTATCTGCAATAGTATGTAGGTAAAGATAAATTGGAAAGAGAATTATCTAAATAGGTAATATGTATTTACAGTTTAGATATTGAAAATTTTAAATTGTTTAAAAATAGACCACAAATTTTAAAAGGTTTAAAATAGAACTCTAAACTTCAAGAAAAATTATATGTATAATATGATTTATATATATGTATAATTAAAGTCTAAATACATCGTCAGTCAATTGATAAATCGGCTCACCCATAAGGAACAAACTATAAGAGAGGTATAAGGCGGGTCGCTCTGCTTCCCTAAAGAAGTTAGGTTTTTAATAAGCTTCGCGCTGACCTACTTCTCCGCTTCTTTGTGCGTTCGATGGAGCTACCGAGGACTTTTGATAGGATGATGTCAAGATTAAAAGTAGACTTAAAATAGTAAAACAAAATCCCGTTTTAGCTATAGGAAATGATGAATAGTATGCTAACCCATGAAATCCGCACATCTCTCGTATGAACTGTTAATGGAGCGTGTGTGGTTTACCGGCACATTAATATGAGGACATAATGAGAGATGATTGAGACTCGCGATTCTCGATCGTACTCGAGCCGGGGATCACGCGGGGTTTGCATGGTTAATTCACCATCTTGTTCATGATCCTCAGCATACCAGTCATGAATAGTAGATGTGCATAACCGAGATTAACATGCCATTGATAGAAATCAATGAATCTCAAAGATCTAGGAGTTTCATAGAAATGAAATAGATAATGGTATTTTAGTTATATGATTACGGCGACCCTTTTCATAAAACTGAAAATATGGATCCTAGCCTTAATTTAGAAAATTGGGTAAATAATTAAGGAATATTCAAACTAACTAAAACGGTTTTATCTCATAGATGGCAAATTTAAATGGTGCAAATCCTCCCGTCCTCAATCCCGCACATAACTCGAACTTCTCACTACTCTCGGTTCTTGGAAGGGAAAGACTAACCGGTCCAAACTATATGGACTCGATGCGAAACCTAAGGTTTACCTTGAGGTACGAGAACAAGGTGTATGTTCTCGATGAGCAGATTCCCGTAATTGATGAAGAATCAACCCAAGAGGAGATTGAGGCACACCGGAAACATAATGATGATGAGAATAAAGTGTCTTGTATCATGGCATCTTCCATGAGCCCTGAACTGCAAAAGACTTTTGAAAACACTTGGGCTTATGAAATGAACCAACAGCTGAAAGAAATGTTTCAGGCTAAGGCAAGCAAAGAACACCTTGATGTGGTGAAATCCCAATTGGCATGCAAGCCCAAACCTGGAGTTTCTATCTGTGCTTTCGTCTTAGAGATGAAAGGGTACTTTGATAGGTTGGAGTCATTGAACATGGTATTTGACACAGAGTTTTCCATCGCCATAATTCTATCCAGTTTGCCAGCTGTCTACAATCAGTTTGTAATGTCATATCAGATGAATATGTGTAACACCCCCAAATTAATGATTTGCGGAAGCATACTTGGGTGTTACTAATCAATATACAAAGCACAAGATATACAGCAAACGACCTCTAAATGAGACGTTGTAAAACGATTTCATATGAAATAAATGTTTGAAAACTCAATGTTTTCGTATACAAAATGTAGTTCCCTAGAGTCCACGCGTGTAGCGGGAGATTCTATTACATAATCAAAATGTACAAAAGATAATGCTGAGAATCTCCGTTAATGCAATTTAGTTAAAATAATGCGACTCTAGCTATGTCCTGGAGTAATCCTACTCCGTCTGGGTACCTGAGAATACATGCTAAAAGGTCAACATGAATGTTGGTGAATCTCACAGATTTGTAAGTAATATCAGTTTTTGAACACAAGATTTCATCAGTTGTGCCCGCAGGCGTAAATCAAGTATTTGCAATCCTGCAAATGTGAAATATGTAAGTTATACCATTGCCATGAGGCTCATAATCGAAGCTTAACCCGTAAGTGATAAGTTGCTCTCGTGACATGCTCGTAACTGAGCAAGCATAAGTAACGAATAATAGTCTCCCATTTATACAGTACGGTTCGTGGTAGCGCTACTACCCCGGGCGGGGAGGGTCATTTCCCTAATGGATCTATTAACTAGTGTTTGCGCTTAAGTCCATAACTAACGATATATGATGGAGAGACTTCAGTAGAAAGTAAGTAACTCATGCAATCCCGTATAGTAAAATGAATAGTTCGTACTTGTGTTCAAGAAAAGTAAGCAATGTATCTCACCCCGTATGTAAAACAGTAAAAGTGGGGCTGTAAGACTCACCTGAGTCGAGTAGTAAGCAGTAGCAAACAGTGGGTAGTGTGTAGGTTCTCCGAACCCGTAACCTTTAAATGCCTAAACATATAAAGTTAAGTAAGTAGATGTCCCGCAAGACCATCTAGGCTAGTTGCCTACACAACTCGTTATGTCCAATGTTGGTTCGTTATCGTTTGTTCTTAGAAAAACATGGTTGGCCCGTTGGTGACGGTTTGTATTAGTGATTCCAAAGTGTTACTCTTGAAAAATATGTCTCAATTTGTTTATAATGTCGTATCGTAATAACGTTTGAAGTTGTTTAAGTTCGACACTTGGTGTGAAATGTATTTACAAACTCTAAGTGACGGGGGTCCGGGGGCAGCGCCCCTGGTAGCGGGGTCCAAGGGGCGGCAGCCCCTGGCGGGGTCCAAGGGGCATAGCCCCTGGTTGGGGTCGAGCTGCCAAGTCAGCTTGGAAAATTTTTATTTCTACTATATTGCTTTGGTGAAAAACGCATCTGGGATTTGAATTTGGGTAAAATCAAGTGATAAATTTCTAGTCTCGACACTTAGTAAAATTTGAGTTTTCAGGGTTCTGTTTTATGCGACGTTGGGTGCGACGTCGCAGGTCCTAACTGCGATGTTGATCGTGGCGTCGCTATGTGCGACATTCGCAATTCAGTGCGACGTTGTGGGTGGCGTCGCTATATGCGACGTTGTGGTTCTTGCGACATAAGGGTCGATGTCGCTATGTGCGACGTCGGCCAATTAGGGCGACGATAGGGATGACGTCGCTATATGCGACGTTGTGAGGGGTATTGCGACATAATGGTCTACGTCGCAGATAGCCCAGCGTTTCTGCGACATTGTGGTCTGATCGGAAAGTGGTGGACGGAAAATCGGTCGAAAAGCTTCCGTTTGGTCCAAATCTTTTACCCAACCCATTTTTGGACATTTTAAGCATATATAAACAACAAACAAGTAAAAACGAGTAAAATCGATGAGTTTTGGAATTTTGTCGGAAACTTACAAAGTGGCGAAACGAAATTTTGGAAAGATAGAAGTGTAGATCGTTGCGTGGTGGTCGTTATTCTCTAATTAGATTTGCGATTTAAGGTCATTTTGTGGTGTGATTTAAGGATTTAAGGTGGTGGTTTGATGTGGTGGTTTTGAGAGAAAAAGAGAGAAGAAAAGATAGAGAGAGAGAGTGTATTTGGGAAATGGGGTGGAGATTTGATCCCCTCACCCTATTTCGGCCGGTTTATGGTGGGGTCCACCATGTGTGGGTTCCAACAATTTTTGCTCTGTGTAGTCGTGCTCCGTGCGGTGTTCGTTTTCCCGATTGTTTAGTTGATTAATTAATTTTAGTTACTTTTAAATATACCTTTTTAAAATGCGAATAAATCCCCGATAAATTGGGTTGAAGTATTTTATCAAAATACTTTATGTTGTAGTTATAAATTATAGCTTAAACTCGTTTTGGTTTGTCGCGCGTGTTTATATTTTAAATCAAGTAAATTGTTATTTATACTATACGGTTTAAACTGAAATATTATAAAAGTAATATTCTTGAGATATAATAATTTCATTAAATAATGTTATGTTATTTAATTAAATTGTTCACCAACTTCCGTATCTAATTGAATCGAATTACATTCGATTTGGAACTTGTACGATTTAGTCGAATCGCATACTTGTATATATTCAACAATATATTATTTGATACACAAATTAGCCTAACACAGAACTAATTACATGTATTAAAACTTGATTAGGTACTAATTACTAGTCCTAATTCGGCGGGTGTTACAATATGAATGAGAGGGAAGGCTCAATAATGGAACTCCACAATTTACTGCAAACTGCTGAGCAAGGAATCAAGAAAGATGATGTGTCCTCTGGCTCAGCAGCTCCTGTTTTGACTGTTGGTCAAAGTGCAAAGAAATGAAGAAGGTCAAATTCTAATTGGAAAAGGAAGACTGCTGACGTAAAGTCTGTTCGCAAGTCTAAGAAAGGGACCGATTCTGAGATTGCGCCTGTGAGTGACCCAAAGGAAGCAGTGTGCTTCTACTGCAACACAAAGGGGCATTGGAAGCGTAACTGCCCGAAGTACCTGAAGGACCTTGAAGATGGAAAGGTCGAGAAGAGTATTCACTCAGGTATGTTTATGATCGAACTCCATAATACAACAACTTCTAATTCATGGGTTCTAGATACAGGATGTGGTAATCACATTTGCACCGTATTGTAGGGGCTAAAGGAAAGTAGAAGTGTGAAGCATGGAGAGCTCAACTTAGTTATGGGAAACAAGGGAATTGTACCTGTGACGAAGATTGGAAGATTTGAGCTCATGCTGAATTCTGGAGTTAGGATAGATTTAAATAATTGCTATTATTCGTCAGAAATGACTAGAAACATTATTTCATTTTATGCTTTGTATAAAGATGGTTATCATTTTTCTTTTGATAATGGAAATGGAGATATGTTGGTTCATTTAAATGATTGTTTTATTTTTAAAGTTTCTCCTTACAAAGGCATATATGAAAATGTTGAATGTGTTAGCAATGTTATTTTGAATGTTGATTCGTCTAATGAAATTGATAAATCCAAGTTGTGGCATTATCGTCTAGGGCACATAAACAAGAAACGCGTTGCCCAACTCCAGAAAGATGGAGTGTTGAAATCATTCGACCTCAAATCAGATGATGTATGCGAATCTTGTTTATTAGGCAAGATGACTAAATCACCATTCACAGGATCATGTGAAAGAGGCGAAGGATTATTGGATTTGGTACATACAGATGTATGTGGACCATTCCGATGTGCTACAAAAGATGGAAATAGATACTATGTTACATTTACTGATGACTTCAGGAGATTTGGACATGTTTATCTGATCAAACAAAAGTCAGATACTTTTGAGGTATTGTGACAACTCTCCAAATTAGGTATTAATTAACAATTAAGCATGTGCATTCTTACGCTAATTTCCTGATTTAGTTTTAACAAAACTATTTGATGTGATGTAAGCCTAGCAAGCCCGTACTTTAAACAAAAAGTAAAATGTAATACGTAAGTAATTATTAATTACGTACAAATATATCAGAACGAACCCGACAAAAATAAATGACAAAAGTTTCGTGATACAAAAATAATTAATAATATAATTATTAATTACGAGTATTTACATATCTATAACATGTAGATATAAAGGTCTAGATATACGTTTAACATAAAACGTAATATAAAACGAACAGAAATAATTCTAAAACGCGCATACGACGTCAAATCATAAAAGTGCAAATTTCCTCATTCGTTTGGAAGAAGTTAGAACATTACCTCAAAATATGAAATAATAAATTGACTGAAATTTGGCGCATAATTAACTATGCGCAGTAAAATGTACAAAAATGTACATCATTTTAAAATAATGATAACATCATTATTCTGATTATAAATAACGAACCAGTAGAACACCTACAAAATAAAAATATAAAATGTTTATTTTTATATTGCTAAAATTATACCCGTACTCGAATTTGAGGTGCCAAAATTTGGCACCTAACTCAAATAATTGAGGAGACCGCCACTGTTTTTGAAACCATACTCGTTGATCTCTTTGTTCCCTCTCATTTCTTCCTGATCATTTCATTCTCATCAAACATCATCATCAAATCTCTTTCTCTATCTCACTAAGAAAACACAAAGGCATTAACAAGATCAGAGGCAACAACAAGCAGGAGCAACAACATCTTAATCATCATCTTCATCATCCGTTCATCATCCTCACCATATTCCACTTTGTAAGGAACTCTCTTTTTCTTTGATTTATATACTTAAATTTCGTTATATAACTTGTATGTACATCATAATCTAAGTATCTAACACATAAATTGGATGATTTCATGATTGATTCTTGAAATGGGTTTTGAAAACCAAAACTATAAATCAAAAATTAAAAGGTGTAAACTTGTTAAAATATAATGTTAGGATGATAAAAACGTTATATTACATCATTATAAGCTATTGGTAACATGGTAAAAACGATTTGGAACCAAAAGATCGTGTATGTGTTTTGCCCTGTTCGAACAGGCTCTGGAAGTAACATGAATCCGGCGGATTCATGTAGAATCCGGCGGATTCCCCTACAAAACTCGCACACCCCGTAATCGGTTTAAACATTTGTGAACGAGTAAAAGACAAGCTCGAATCCGGTGGATTCACCTAAATCCGGCGGATTCCCAAAGCTTCACATGAACGTTTTGTGAACACAAAAGAATCCGGCGGATTCAACTAAATCCGGCGGATTCACCCATTCTTGACCCGACCCGGCGGCTTGACCCGAAGTTCCGGCAACACCTTCTCTATTAACGAGAATCCGGCGGATTCAAATAGAATCCGGCGGATTCAGATACTGGACTGGGCTTCAGGCTGGGCCGGTGGTCTTTTGGGCCAAGGTAATGGGTTAAACCAAAGATTAAATAAATGGGTTATATAAACGAGTTAACGGACCAAACGAGCTACATTATTATTAGTGGGCCAACAAATCGGGCCGAGCCCAACAAACTATTATTAGTAACATCTAACCGAGACGAAACCGAGACACGGACTTAGGACTTAATTAAACTCGTACGAACGAACGATATATATATAAACGTATATATATGAAATTGGATACACATACATTAACGGAATATTTAAGACTTATTAAAACAAACGTAATGATATTAA
Organism: Helichrysum umbraculigerum; assembly: GCA_949592205.1. NCBI lineage: Eukaryota > Viridiplantae > Streptophyta > Magnoliopsida > Asterales > Asteraceae > Helichrysum > Helichrysum umbraculigerum. The sequence continues at coordinate 164,789 of CATIUR010000001.1, forward strand.
AAACAAACTACTTTCGTTTTATAAAAACAATCGAAGTTTTATAACAAATAAAACTTACAACCTTTTTAAAATACGAAACAACGTATTACAATATATATATATATATATTAAAGGACACACGATATATATAGACACAAACGTATACGTTTTCTTAAACAAATGAAAACTTATATATACGTTAGTATACGTAAACAATGTATTTATTAAACATATATACATACGACACTTAAGAATATATATTCACAAATATATATATATACGAATGAAACAAAACGACATTCCGTTAAATAGACAATTACATATTGGTTTATTTACTTAACCAAGTATACGACAAAAGAAATAATAACAATATTTCTACACAATGTCACCAACAATTACAACGACTTATATTATTAAGAAATCAACCAATTCTTCAAACAAACAAACTGTTAACATAAGTGATTAAAACAAATCAAACGTACTTATGTTAATATATTTATTGTATATAGGTTAACATACCTTGGGCAATTATCTGTTTGGCTGCTAGCTTTCCTACCGAGCAAACTACTGTGAGTTCACAGCCCCTACTTTGCAAATGTTTTATGCTTTTAAACATAGGGGTGTAAACATAGAAACTGCATGCAAACACATGCAGCAAATTATATAAATGCTTTATTGCTTTATAAAACTGTTTGATATGAAATAACATTTTCACAACTGTTTTGGGAATTAGACACTGTATCCTAGTACGGACCCAGACTTGAGATGTGTGCATGAAAGACCTTATGTCATGCAGACTATAACCATTAGCTAGGTGACTCTAGCCACTGAGTATACGAATAGTACTATTGCCGTGACGACCCTCCTGTGGATGGAGCGTATACTTAATTGTCCTTCAGGCAAGCAACATAAGTTTTGGTTGTGGTTTGGTTATAGGGTTAGGTCGCGTTACTTTAACCTGCGAGGTTTAGCTCACCTTTCAGGGGATTATAGTCTAAACATTCCCACTTATTATTTAGGATGAACTTATCCTACAACTGTTTTATACCAGTATACCTACTGGTCATATTTATATGGTGGTAAACTACCAGATATACATTTTGGGTAACAACCCACATAATACTATATTTTAGGGTAACTATCCCTACAATCTTATAAATTGCAAAACTTGCAAACATTTATTTATTGAATAACAATTCAATAATCTAAACATAAATGGTTTAACATACCTTACATTTATACAAAACCTGTGAATTCACTCAACATATTTGTTGACGACTTTCTTTCTATGTTTTACAGGAAATTAGCTACGTAAGTAAGAATCGCATGCATTCAGGATGGACAACCCTGGACTACTTAGGATGCCATATATTTTGGGACAGCTTTTGAGGATTTCCTCTGTATTACTACAGACATTGCAGTTATACTCATGAAATCTTATCTTAACATATGTATTGTAAAACCTAAATGTTTTAAACTTTATTACTACTGTACGACTTACATAGTCGTATTACTTTTGTAATAACTATTTTAAATTGGCATCCTTAATATATTATGTTCTGTATGATCATATGCTCTGATACAATGAATGCACAATTGATACGTCATCACCCCGCTGTTAAACTATTTAAACAAGATGCTTCCGCTAAATCTTAACTTGCTTCCGCTAAACATTAAATAAACACAATTACCGATTTTGGGGGTGTGACAGGTATTCAGAAGATATCAAAACGAAGTGGAGAATCAACTGGGCAGAAAGATAAAGGTTCTCCGATCCGATAGGGGAGGAGAGTACCTTAGTATCGAGTTTCTCGATCATCTTAGAAACTGTGGAATAGTTTCACAATTGACTCCTCCTAGAACACCGTAGCTTAATGGTGTTGCTGAGAGGAGAAACAGAACTTTGTTAGACATGGTTCGATCTATGATGAGTCGAGCAACACTTCCAATAAGTTTATGGGGTTATGCATTAGAAACAGCCGCCCATATCTTAAATCAAATACCCACTAAGAAAGTTTCAAAGACAACTTATGAGATGTGGAAGGGAAAGAAACCTTCTCTTGGTCACATCAAAATCTGGGGTTGTGAAGTTTACGTTAGACGGGAAACTCAGGACAAACTAGACTCCAGATCTGAAAAGTGTCTTTTCGTCGGTTATCCACAAGAGTCATTTGGATATTTATTCTACAGACCCAAGGATAGTGTGGTCTTTGTAGCTCGAAGAGGAGTGTTCCTTGAGAGAGAAATGATATCTAAAGAGGACAGTGGGAGTAAAATTGATCTTGAAGAAATTCAAGAATCTACCGATGAAGAACCTATAATAAACACTGACGTTCAGCAAGAGATGGAGACACCTGTTGAACCTGAAGACATATCCTTACCCGTTCGCAGATCTAGTAGAGTTAGCAATCCTCCTGAGTTCTATTATGGTTACCAAATAGAAGAAGAGGATAAGATAAGTGATAGTACACTGGGTGAATTAGATGAGCCTGCTAACTACAAGGAAGCGATGGCAGGCCCTGAGGCTGCTAAATGGAAGGAAGCTATGAAAAGCGAAATTCAGTCCATGTATGACAATCAAGTTTGGAATTTGGTTGACACTACACCCGGTCTTAAGACGGTGGGTTGTAAGTGGATCTTCAAGAAGAAGACAGACATGGATGGGAAAGTACACACTTATAAAGCTAGATTGGTAGCGAAGGGCTATACTCAAACCTATGGGATTGATTATGAGGAAACCTTCTCACAAGTAGCTAAGATTAAGTCAATTAGGATTATGTTAGCCATAGCTGCATTTCATGATTATGAAATTTGGCAGATGGATGTCAAAACCGCTTTCCTTAACGGGAAACTGACAGAGGATGTGTTCATGTCACAACCAGAAGGTTTTGAAAATGCAAAGTATCCTAATAGAGTGTGCAAGCTTGAAAAGGCTATTTATGGACTTAAATAAGCCTCTCGTAGTTGGAATCTCTGCTTCCACGAAAAGGTCACAGAGTCCTGTATATATGTCAAGTTCAGTGGGAGTATTGTAGTATTCTTAGTATTGTATGTGGATGATATACTGCTCATAGGAAATGATATCCCAACTTTACAAGGTGTAAAGGAATGGTTGGGAAAGTGTTTCGCTATGAAAGATCTTGGAGATGCAGCATATATCCTTGGTATAAAGATTTATAGAGATAGGTCAAAACGTCTCATAGGACTCAGCCAGGATACGTACATAGATAAAATATTGAAAAGATTCAATATGGAGAATTCTAAGAAAGGGAACTTACCCTTGAATCATGGCATTAAGATCAGTAAGGATCTATGTCCAAAGTCTGAACAAGAATTGGATAGAATGAGTAGAATCCCATATGCTTCGGCTATAGGATCGATCATGTATGCCATGACATGTACAAGGCATGATGTCTCATTTGCTTTGAGCTTAGTGAGTCGACATCAGCAGAATCCTGGAGAAGGTCATTGGACAGCTGTGAAGAATATTCTTAAGTATTTGAGAAATACTAAAGACAGGTTCTTGGTTTATGGTGGTGAAGATGAACTTAGAGTAACGGGATATAGTGACGCTAGTTTCCAAACAGACAGAGATGATTGTCGATCACAATCTGGTTGGGTATTCCTACTGAATGGGGGAGCGGTTACATGGAAAAGTTCTAAACAAGATACAGTAGCATACTCTACATGTGAGTCTGAGTACATTGCGGCTAGTGAAGCGGCAAAGGAAGCTATCTGAATGAGGAATTTCATTGGAGATCTTGGAATTGTTCCAACAGTACAAGATCCTATTGCTATATTCTGTGATAATGAAAGTGCAGTCGCCTTGAGTAGAGAACCCAAGGATCACGGAAAGTCGAAGCACATTGAAAGGAAATACCATTTTGTCCGAAGTAAAGTCGAAGAAGGACATGTAATTGTGAAGAGCATAAGATCAGAGGAAAATCCAGCTGATCCGTTCACAAAGCCTCTAGGAAAGTCCAAGCACGATGAACATGCTAGGAGCATAGGTTTAAGAGATAATGTAATGTTTTAGCTGTTAGTTTGAATTTGAAACGTTATAAACAATGATAAAAACTGTAATAGACTTGGTGATTAATAATGGAGATTTTAATGGGAAGGAGTTCTACCATTTACTATTGTTTGTCGTTGTGTTTCAGTTTTGCATGTTTAGACACCACTTCCAGAGTAATAAGTTCTTACTCAAACCTCCTCAGTCGATCACACTATAGGAAGTATGTGGTGAATTAAGACTGTCATGGAGTGTTAGTAGATGTCTATGGAGATTAGACATGGCATGGAGATTGCTGCAACACTCATGGGTACTTAATGGGGATTTAAGTATAGGAGAAACCCGCACTTAAAGAGATCACTTCATGGATTAAATCACAAGTGATTTTAAGATGATAACATCTTCTATTCTTAAAATGGAGATACATGAGTATCTAGCTCTTCGAGTCTGTTATACTTTAGTCTATTCAAACGCTGTGCGTAAATGCCAGTTATAAAGGGTATGCTAGGTATGATATGATGAGTTGACTAGTGCTATGTAGTTGATATTTATTTGTTCCTTTTGCCTAAAATGGATAAGAGATATCATGGGCCCTCTGATGATTAAAAGTTTGACTTAAAAAATGCTAGGCCTGGCCGAGACTAAAGTGATAGTTCAGTAGTCTCATATAGTCGATATAATCGGAAATCGGAAAACATATATGAATCTTGAGATTGATTATAATCCATGTCTCGGTTCATAAGATATCGTGAAACAAAGGAATGGTTGATCACTTATCTAAAGGACTAACTCAAAAGATGAGATCGGAGTTTGGCAGTCGCTTGGATGCACACTTTACATAGTTAATGAGATATAGGCTTAAGACCAATAGTACTTGATGATTTGTCCAAGTGGGAGACTGTTGGAATAATGTCCAATATCATAACTAATTGGTGAAACTATCATTAATGGTAAAGTCCTTTTTGGGTTGCCCTCAATAAACAGTCAAGAGAAAGATGAAGGATAATATTAATAGTATTAATATTATATTTAATTATTTAATTAATTAATAAAAGTTTATTAATTAGAAATTAAAAGTAATTAAATCTGGCGGAAGATTCCAGAAACTGACTCAACCGCCGGTTGGAAGGTCCAACCGCCGGTTGAGGTTAGGTTTTCTGAGGCGGTGGAATTCGTAGACTTGGACTACAAGTCAAACAGCTCCAACCGCCGGTTGGAAGGTCCAACCGCCGGTTGGGAGTCGAATTCAGCAAACTGAAGGATTTCTTCCACAACTATAAATAGGGGCATCCTATACCTTCATAACACACGAATCAGATACGAATTTTCTAAGAATTTTGAAATTCGACTTTCTCTTGGGTTTTTGGGTGTGAAGCATTAGAGGTATTCTACTTTGGGTACTTGCCTCCAAGTAACGAAGCTCTGCTCGTTGGTCTACGCGTGAGAAATAGGTTTTCTCTTAAGGTTAGTGTTTTCCTTATATTCTCCTTGTACAATTTATTCATTGTACTATGTTGTTAAAGTTAAAGATCCCTTAGGGTTTTAGTTTCCTAATTGCCTTAGATTATTTAAAGTTTTGTTATTCCGCTGTGCATATAATAATCTAGTTAGGGAATAGAAAACCCAACAGTTTATTTGTCCGTTAGCTAAATGTGTCCCCAATAATCATCATTCCAACAATACGCTATCCTAAATCATGGTGAACCACGTCTTTGTTATCTTTAAGTGTTATATATCTGCTAGCCTCCCTTTACTTTTATGCTTTCTTAGTTTTAGTAGTTTAAATAGATAAAACCCCAAAAACAATTACCTTTCAATCATTCAAAACCCCAGCTTAATTACTAAGTTGTCAGAACTAACTCTGTTTCAATTCTACCGTCGTGAGGAACGACCCTGGATCATCCTTACCGCATACTCATACTAGGTATTCATACCTAGTATTAGTAAGTAGGATGGAGATTTAGGCTCCCCCGACTTTTATAAACTTAAAACCACCACTGGTGTTGCGCCTAGCGGAAAGGTCTGCAACGACGGAAAGCGATTCCTGAACCGACCGCTGGGTGCGCATCACCCATCTTGCCACCTCTAAGGAAATCTTTGGGTCCATTATATCAACTATAAGTAAATTCAAAAAATATTTGCAAAATATGATTCAATTTAATAGAAATTGTTACCTTCCATTGTTCCAACAAAGACGACTTTGAACTTAAAAACTTCAATTTTACAAATAGCATTGCTGGGTAGAAACTCAAAATGTCAAGAGACCTATTGTAACACCCCCAAATTTAGTGATTTGCAAAAGCATACTTTGGGTATTACTAATCAATATACAAAGCACAAGATATACAGCAAACGACCTCTAAATGAGACGTTTTGTAAAATAATTACATTTCATAATTAAATCGTTTGAAAACATATAGTTTTCTTTACAAAAATATATAAGCCTAGAGTCCGCGTATGTGGCGGGAGATTCTATTACATAATCATAGCTACAAAAGATAATGCCAAAGAATCTCCGTTAAATGCAGTTTGGAAATCATGCGACTCTAGCTAGAAATCCTGGAGTGGTCCTACTCCGTAAGTGTACCTGAGAATACATGCTAAAAAGGGTCAACCAAAAAGGTTGGTGAATCTCACAGGTTTATCAGTAAATAATCAGTTTGAACACAAGACTTCATCAGTAGTGCCCGTAGGCGTATATCAAGTATTTGCAAATCTCGCAAAAGTAAAGTAATCAAGTTATACCATTGCCATGAGGCTCATAATCGAAGCTTAACCCGTAGATAATCAGTTGCTCCCGTGACATGCTCGAAATTGAGCAAGCATAAGTAAACGAAATAATAGTCACCCGTTTATACGTGTAAATCAGTACGTGGTAGCGCTACTACCCCGGGCAGGGAGGGTCATTTCCCTAATGGATCCATTAACTACTGTTCGCGCTTAAGTCCATAACTAACGATATATGATGGAGAGACTTCAGTAAATCGTAAGTAACTCATGCAATTCCGTTTGGTATAATAAACAGTTTAGTACTTGTGTTCAAGAAAAATCAGTAGCATGTATCTCCCCCAATAAGTTAAAACAGTAAAAGTGGGGCCGTAAGACTCACCTGAGTCTTTGCAAGTGCGTTTATATCAATAAACGAGTAAGTAATATCAACAGTTGGTTCTCCGAACCCGTAATCCTCCAAATGCCTAAACACGCAATGTCAAGTAAGTAGATGTCTCGCAAGATCATCTAGGCTAGTTGTTCATACAACCCAATGTGTCCGAAAGTCGGTTCGTTATCGTTTGTATAAAAGTGTACGACCCGTTGGTGACGAGTTTGAAATAATAAACTTTAAGTATTATTATCAATTATTGATGTTTTGCACTTACAAAAGTGTCCCAAAGTGTTTTATAAGTCGTATCGTATAAGGAATTGAAGTTGTAAAAGTTCGACACTTCGTGAAATTTTAGTTAGAAAACCTGATGTTTTATGCGACACTACATGCGTCACTTCTGTGTTCTATGCGTCACTTATGGAGTGTCGGGTATTGGTGTCAGTTTAAGGGTATGCGTCGCTGAGATAGTGTCGTGTATCAGCTTATGCGTCACTTATGAAGTGACGGGTTCCGTAACATAGCGGCACTCAAGGAGTGTCGTGTAAAGTAATGCTTTTCTGACAATTGGGCGTCACTTGAGGAGTGACGTGCAATATAGCGGCACTAAAGAAGTGTCGGGTAAAATGGTATGGCGGCACTAAGGGAGTGACGTTAAATAGTGACGGGTAGCATAGAGGGCGGCACTAGGGAAGTGTCGCTAAGTATAGTATGCGTCACTCTGGAAGTGGCGGTATGAGGTTCGAGTGACGTCATCGGTAGTAACCGAACGTCACTTGTTTCTACCGAAAGTGATAAGCTTCTACGGATAATAGCGACACTTATGAAGTGTCGCATGGTTTCTGCTGAAAGTTATAGGTATGCGTCACTACCGAAGTGACGGTATATGGGTGATAGCGTCACTTAAGTGACGCTAGTACTGTTTTTGGCATTTATGCGACACTAAAGCCTGTTCGACGGATTTCGAGAAAAAAACGTGTTTTTGGGTTTCCGATCGGTCCAATATTTTTACCCAACCCTCATATGAACATGTTAAGCCTATTTAAACCATAAACTAGTAAAAATGATCAAAAACGAGAAATGTCGGGTTTTGTCGGAAACTTACAAAGTGTCGGATCAAAAATCCGAAAAGATAGCGTTGTAGATCGGAAAGTGGTGAACGTTTTTCTCCAAAGTGATGATGAGATCCAAAGTCGTTTAGTGGTAGTATTTGTCGATTTTGATAGATTGGTGGTGATGAAAAGTTGAGAGAAAAAGTGAAAGAGAGAGAGAGAGAAAAGGAAATAATGAAAGAAAAGGAGGTGGGATTGGGAGGTTAAGCTCCCAATTTCGCCCTGCGTTTTCGCCCCGTGCGGTGTTCGTTTATTCCGTAGTTTAAACGTTAAATAATTATTTTACCTATTAATTGGTACATTTTAAAATACACTTATTACGCGATATTTTATTTAAATGTTTTACTAATCAATTTATGTATTGAATTATAAAATGTAAGTTTGTTTATTTAATTTGCGCGTTTTAATATCTAAATTTGTGTACGTTTTGTTTATACGACACGAATGAATAAGAAATATTATCATAATAATATTTTTGACATAAAAGCGTTATTTAATAAAATTGGTCACCAACGTCCGTATTAAATTGAATCGAAATACATTCGATTTAAATTGCGTACGATTTAACCAAATCGCATTTTCGTATATATTCAACAATTTATATAATTCGATACATAAATTAGCCTAACACAGAACTAATTACATGTATTAACAAAGAATTAGGCACTAATTCTAGTCCTAATTTGCCGGTTGTTACATTCTCCCCCTGTTAAAAGAATTTCGTCCCGAAATTTAAGTCGAAGTCGCGTTAGGGGCAGAATCGGTGAATAAGTGAGGATACTTGAGTCGTATTTGGTCTTCCCGTTCCCAAGTGAATTCCAGACCACGCCGCGAATTCCACCTGACTTTGACGATTGGAATACGACTTTGTTTCAGTTGTTTGACCTCACGGTCCATAATTTCGACAGGTTCCTCAACGAAATGAAGTTTGTCATCGATGCGGATCTCGTCAAGGGGTATAATAAGTGTTTCGTCAGACAGACATTTCTTTAAGTTAGAAATGTGAAAGGTAGGGTGCACACTGCTTAGTTCAGAGGGCAGCTGCAATCGATATGCCACTGGACCTATTTTCTCGAGGATCTCAAAAGGTCCAATGTACCTGGGGTTTAATTTTCCGCGTTTGCCGAATCGGATTACACCTTTCCAAGGCGATACCTTTAAGAGTACTCGATCCCCAACTTGGAACTCGAGTGGCTTGCGTCTCACGTCAGCATAGCTTTTCTGACGATCGCGCGAGCTTTCAGTCGGTTTTGGATTCCAACGATTTTCTCTGTGGTTTCATGTATGAGTTCAGGACCAGTGAGTTGACTTTCTCCCACTTCAGTCCAACAGATCGGTGATCGGCACTTACGACCGTACAGTGCCTCAAAAGGTGCAGTTTTAATGCTGGTGTGATAGCTGTTGTTGTACGAGAACTCGCACAACGGTAGATGTCTTTCCCAATTTGTACCAGAATCAACTACGCAGGCTCGTAGCATGTCTTCCAGCGTCTGAATAGTTCGTTCGCTCTGGCCATCGGTCTGAGGATGGTACGCGGTACTCATATCGAGACGGGTACCCAGTGATTTTTGGAGTGATTGCCAGAAGCGAGATGTGAAACGGGCATCCCTGTCAGAGATAATCGATAGAGGGACACCATGTTGGCAAACGATTTCTTTGATGTAAATTTGTGTAAGGCGTTCCATTTTGTCGGTTTCCCTGATTGCTAAGAAATGAGCCGATTTGGTGAGACGATCGACGATCACCCAAATGGTATCGCAACCGCTCGCCGATTTAGGTAGTTTGGTTATGAAATCCATGGTAATTTGCTCCCATTTCCATTGAGGAATTTCAGGTTGTTGGAGCAATCCGGAAGGTCTTTGGTGCTCGGCCTTGACCTTGGAACAAGTTAGGCATTTGCTGACGTACAAAGCAATGTCAGCTTTCATATTCGGCCACCAGTAAAACTCCTTGATGCCGTGATACATTTTGTCGGATCCCGGGTGGATAGAATATTTGGACTTGTGAGCTTCATCCATCACCAAGTCCCGAAGGTTTCCGAAATTAGGCAACCAGATTCGGTTAGAGAAACACCTAACTCCGTTGGGTCTGATCTCGAATTGTTTATCCATGCCTCGCAAGGCCTCGTTTCTTAAGTTATCGGGTTTCAGGGCTTCGAGTTGGGCAAGATGTATTTGGGTGGTGAGATCGTTATGAATGGTAATACTGAGTGCCCGGACTCGGAGTGGTTTTGTTCGTTCCTTACGACTGAGAGCATCAGCAACCACGTTTGCTTTACCCGGATGATATTTGATCTCACAGTCGTAATCGGTGAGTAATTCAACCCATCTACGTTGCCTCATGTTAAGATCTTTCTGGTTGAAAATGTGTTGGAGGCTTTTGTGGTCGGTGAATACAGTGCTGCGGGTACCATAAAGATAATGTCTCCAGATTTTTAAGGTGAACACCACGGCCCCTAGCTCGAGGTCGTGAGTTGTGTAGTTTTTCTCGTGAACTTTAAGTTGTCTGGAGGCGTAAGCAATGACCTTGTCCCGTTGCATCAACACGCAACCGAGACCTTGGTGAGAAGCATCGCAGTATACCACGAAGTCATCGGTGCCTTCGGGTAGAGATAGGATAGGTGCACTGCAAAGCTTGGATTTCAACAGTTGAAATGCCGACTCTTGTTTATCGGTCCAATCAAATTTCTTTTCCTTCTGAGTCAGCACGGTGAGGGGTTTGGCAATTGTTGAAAAGTTTTCGATGAAGCGGCGGTAGTAACCGGCCAATCCCAAAAATTGGCGTACCTCGGTGGGAGTGGTTGGCGCTTGCCAATTCTTGATTGCCTCGATTTTTGACGGGTCTACATGAATTCCCTGACTGTCGATAACGTGTCCAAGGAATTGAACGGTGTTTATCCAGAACTCACACTTATAGAATTTGGCGTAAAGCTCCTCGTGTCTAAGTAGTTCTAGGATGGTTCTGAGGTGTTGTGCGTGTTCCTGTTCGTTTCGCGAATAGATAAGGATGTCATCGATAAAAACAATAACAAACTTGTCGAGGTAAGGTTTGCACACCCGATTCATAAGGTCCATGAATACAGCCGGTGCGTTGGTTAGGCCAAAGGGCATTACTTGGAATTCGTAGTGCCCGTAACGGGTTCTGAATGCGGTTTTTGGGATGTCAGCATCGCGAACACGCAACTGATGATAACCGGATCGAAGATCAATCTTTGAATAACAGCTTGATCCTTGGAGTTGATCGAACAGATCATCGATTCGAGGTAGTGGGTATCGGTTCTTGACGGTTAGTTTGTTCAACTCTCTGTAGTCAATACACATTCGGAATGAACCGTCTTTCTTTTTGACAAATAAGATCGGAGCTCCCCAAGGTGAAGAACTCGGTCTGATGAATCCTCTATCCAGGAGTTCCTGTAACTGAGTGGACAACTCCTGAAGTTCGGATGGGGCTAGGCGGTACGGTGCTCGGGCCACCGGTGCGGCACCCGGCACGAGATCAATCGAGAACTCGACCTGTCTAGGTGGAGGTAAACCAGGTAGTTCTTCTGGAAAGACTTCGGGAAAGTCTCTAACGATTGGCACATCTTCAAGTCGCTTCTCCTCCGACTTTTTCTCCGTGATGTGCGCGAGTATTGCTGGGTAACCCTTTCTCAGAAATTTTCGGGTTTTTAAACAGGAGATTAAGTTTAGTCTCGACCCACCAGTCTCCCCCTGTATGATCAAGGTACTACCGGCGGCGAGAGGAATTCGGACGATTTTATCATGGCAAACAATTTCGGCCCGGTGCTTGGACAACCAGTCCATACCCACGATGACATCAAAACTTCCTAGTTCAACAGGCATTAGATCGATTGAGAAGGTTTCGTTTGCGAGGTTTAAAGTGCAATTAGGTATCACACTACTGGTTTCTATGATTTTACCATTTGCGAGCTCTACTGTGTACTTAACATCTAAGGCCGAAGGGGTGATATTAAGTAGTGGGCAAAACTCATCAGATATGAAACTTTTATCAGCACTGGTATCAAATAATACTGAAGCAGTAAGATCGTTGAGAAGAAACGTACCCGTTACAACATTCGGGTCTTCCCTAGCTTCCCCAGCTTTGATGACAAATGCTCTGCTACGAGCTGGGTTGTTGTTCCGTTTGTTGCTGTTGTTGTTGTTGTTGTTGTTGTTTCTCTGCTTAGGGCAATTATTCTGAAAATGCCCGGGACTTCCGCACCCATAACAAGTCTTCGGGGTACTGGTGTTTCGACAATCCTTGGCCAGATGCCCAAAGCGTTTGCAGTTTGTGCAAGGGCAGGAACCGTCGTGGTGACGATTGCATTTGGGACAGTAGGGCCTGCTTCCAACGTACCCTTTCCTTTCAGAAGTGCCAGATGAATAAGCCCTAAGGGGCTCAGGCTTTCGGTTGGTGATTTGGTTGGATGAGTTGGGGTTTCCTTCCCACTTTCGTTTGTTGTTTGCAGGTGGGGCTGAAGTTGTGTTACGGCGGACAGCGTTTGCCGTGAGTTCATGGGCCATACGGATGGCGTTCTGGATAGTACCTGGTTTGGATGAAGTCACCAGGTCCTGGAGTTTCTCGGGCAGTCCATCAATGTATTTCTCAATCCTCTTGTACTCAGGATCGACCATGGTTGGGCACAGAAGTGCCAGCTGGTGAAAACGGTTGGTGTAACCGGTGATATCATCACCTTTCATCTTATGGTTCCAGAATTCCAGCTCCAGCTGTTTCAGTTCATCCATGGGGCAATACTCACCCCTTAACATCTCCTTCAACTCCTCCCACGGGAGTTTGTAAGCATTGGCAACGCCCACAGTTTGGGCATAGGTGTTCCACCACGTGAGTGCGGTGTCGGTAAAGGTACTAACAGAGAACTTAACTTTGTCCCCCTCCGCACAGTTGCAGATAAGAAACACTGATTCAACTTTCTCTATCCATCGTATCAGACCGATAGCTCCCTCGGTACCTGCAAAGTTTAGAGGTTTGCAGTTCTGGAAGTCCTTGTAAGAACAAGGTTTAGTAGCAGAGGTTTCAGCGGCATCGCTGTTTCTCGAGGAATTTGGTGGAGTATTCCGAGCTAAGGCTTCAGTAACAGCCTGGGTTATAAGGGAGGTAATCTGGGCATCGGTGTATGGTCGTGTCTTTGGCGGCATGATTCTTCAATAAAAGAAATGAAGATACATGAGATTTTGTATGAACGTGTAATTGTCACAGATGTACATGTATAAAAAGCAGTAATACATAACATCAACATGGAAAATGACAATTAAAGTGAGTTGAGATAACAAGGGATATTTGATAGATAAAGTGAGTTCCAAAAGTTACATCCTACAGGGATATTACAAATGGTGTCGGGAATGGTTACATCCGACTAGTTCATAAAGTAGTGGTAGATAGTCCCTAGATTACGAGATAGATTACAAGACAAAAACTACACTAATATTAATGTAGATTAATTTGTTCCATCAGTGCGACAAGGCGGTCCACGGTTTCTGCTAGTCGGTTGGTTTGCCTGGCATTGTCTTCAACCAAGGCCAGTCGTTGTGCTAGTGTTCGCGAGTGATCCGCAGTCTCCTGTGAACGCTGTTCACATTCTTCTAATCGGTTTCTTACAAGTTCATCCGCACCTAATTCGGCGGTCATGGAATCCTGAATTATGCTTACAGAGAGGTTGGTATCCTCTTGTTCTCGCTGTAGTTGTGATATGCGGTCGAGAGCTTGACGAAGCAGGTAAGTCATTCGGTGTTGTTCCAGTTCCAGGTTTTCGAGTCTTTGCTCCTGACGGCGGAATTGGGTAGCCAATACTGGCAACGTGAGATGTGCCGAGTTCTGAGAGTTATGTACAGGATAAGGGCTGGTTCGGGGCGACCTTGTGTTCCTCCTGGCTACTCGTGGGTTCCGTGACCCACGTGAGTGAGAGTGTGTCGGATTAGGTGGTGTGTTTGCCATTCCTGTGGCAGAGTGTAAGTAAGACAAGGCTAATATATATACATATATAATATCCAGCCTAGTGTCTAGCACGTATCAAGTAATGGTCTGGTTCTCTCGTGGTCAGAGTCAACTAACGCATTCCTGTTCGACATAACCATTTCAGACCTCACATCATCTTTCCTTGATTGTACATAGTTGATCAGGCTATGTTAAATTAAAGTCGTATGATGTAATTCCTGAACCAATCATGCCTAGTAAGGGAATACTGCCTAATGGTCATAGTCTAGGCCCACTAAATGCAACCTAGTTCACTATAACCTTAGGCTCTGATACCAATCTGTAACACCCCCAAATTTAGTGATTTGCGGAAGCATACTTTGGGTATTACTAATCAATATACAAAGCACAAGATATACAGCAAACGACCTCTAAATGAGACGTTTTGTAAAATAATTACATTTCATAATTAAATCGTTTGAAAACATATAGTTTTCTTTACAAAAATATATAAGCCTAGAGTCCGCGTATGTGGCGGGAGATTCTATTACATAATCATAGCTACAAAAGATAATGCCAAAGAATCTCCGTTAAATGCAGTTTGGAAATCATGCGACTCTAGCTAGAAATCCTGGAGTGGTCCTACTCCGTAAGTGTACCTGAGAATACATGCTAAAAAGGGTCAACCAAAAAGGTTGGTGAATCTCACAGGTTTATCAGTAAATAATCAGTTTGAACACAAGACTTCATCAGTAGTGCCCGTAGGCGTATATCAAGTATTTGCAAATCTCGCAAAAGTAAAGTAATCAAGTTATACCATTGCCATGAGGCTCATAATCGAAGCTTAACCCGTAGATAATCAGTTGCTCCCGTGACATGCTCGAAATTGAGCAAGCATAAGTAAACGAAATAATAGTCACCCGTTTATACGTGTAAATCAGTACGTGGTAGCGCTACTACCCCGGGCAGGGAGGGTCATTTCCCTAATGGATCCATTAACTACTGTTCGCGCTTAAGTCCATAACTAACGATATATGATGGAGAGACTTCAGTAAATCGTAAGTAACTCATGCAATTCCGTTTGGTATAATAAACAGTTTAGTACTTGTGTTCAAGAAAAATCAGTAGCATGTATCTCCCCCAATAAGTTAAAACAGTAAAAGTGGGGCCGTAAGACTCACCTGAGTCTTTGCAAGTGCGTTTATATCAATAAACGAGTAAGTAATATCAACAGTTGGTTCTCCGAACCCGTAATCCTCCAAATGCCTAAACACGCAATGTCAAGTAAGTAGATGTCTCGCAAGATCATCTAGGCTAGTTGTTCATACAACCCAATGTGTCCGAAAGTCGGTTCGTTATCGTTTGTATAAAAGTGTACGACCCGTTGGTGACGAGTTTGAAATAATAAACTTTAAGTATTATTATCAATTATTGATGTTTTGCACTTACAAAAGTGTCCCAAAGTGTTTTATAAGTCGTATCGTATAAGGAATTGAAGTTGTAAAAGTTCGACACTTCGTGAAATTTTAGTTAGAAAACCTGCTGTTTTATGCGACACTACATGCGTCACTTCTGTGTTCTATGCGTCACTTATGGAGTGTCGGGTATTGGTGTCAGTTTAAGGGTATGCGTCGCTGAGATAGTGTCGTGTATCAGCTTATGCGTCACTTATGAAGTGACGGGTTCCATAACATAGCGGCACTCAAGGAGTGTCGTGTAAAGTAATGCTTTTCTGACAATTGGGCGTCACTTGAGGAGTGACGTGCAATATAGCGGCACTAAAGAAGTGTCGGGTAAAATGGTATGGCGGCACTAAGGGAGTGACGTTAAATAGTGACGGGTAGCATAGAGGGCGGCACTAGGGAAGTGTCGCTAAGTATAGTATGCGTCACTCTGGAAGTGACGGTATGAGGTTCGAGTGACGTCATCGGTAGTAACCGAACGTCACTTGTTTCTACCGAAAGTGATAAGCTTCTACGGATAATAGCGACACTTATGAAGTGTCGCATGGTTTCTGCTGAAAGTTATAGGTATGCGTCACTACCGAAGTGACGGTATATGGGTGATAGCGTCACTTAAGTGACGCTAGTACTGTTTTTGGCATTTATGCCACACTAAAGCCTGTTCGACGGATTTCGAGAAAAAAACGTGTTTTCGGGTTTCCGATCGGTCCAATATTTTTACCCAACCCTCATATGAACATGTTAAGCCTATTTAAACCATAAACTAGTAAAAATGATCAAAAACGAGAAATGTCGGGTTTTGTCGGAAACTTACAAAGTGTCGGATCAAAAATCCGAAAAGATAGCGTTGTAGATCGGAAAGTGGTGAACGTTTTTCTCCAAAGTGATGATGAGATCCAAAGTCGTTTAGTGGTAGTATTTGTCGATTTTGATAGATTGGTGGTGATGAAAAGTTGAGAGAAAAAGTGAAAGAGAGAGAGAGAAAAGGAAATAATGAAAGAAAAGGAGGTGGGATTGGGAGGTTAAGCTCCCAATTTCGCCCTGCGTTTTCGCCCCGTGCGGTGTTCGTTTATTCCGTAGTTTAAACGTTAAATAATTATTTTACCTATTAATTGGTACATTTTAAAATACACTTATTACGCGATATTTTATTTAAATGTTTTACTAATCAATTTATGTATTGAATTATAAAATGTAAGTTTGTTTATTTAATTTGCGCGTTTTAATATCTAAATTTGTGTACGTTTTGTTTATACGACACGAATGAATAAGAAATATTATCATAATAATATTTTTGACATAAAAGCGTTATTTAATAAAATTGGTCACCAACGTCCGTATTAAATTGAATCGAAATACATTCGATTTAAATTGCGTACGATTTAACCAAATCGCATTTTCGTATATATTCAACAATTTATATAATTCGATACATAAATTAGCCTAACACAGAACTAATTACATGTATTAACAAAGAATTAGGCACTAATTCTAGTCCTAATTTGCCGGTTGTTACACCTATATACTTATAAATGGAGCATGGTCAAATGGGTTAATATAAAGGTTTAACTGATAAGCAAAGGAGCTCAAATGCTAATTAATACCTTTCGTACGGAAAAATCGGCATGCCTGTGCAAATAGCAGCAATAAAGTTACAGCATGACCGTTTATTAAAATAAATGCACAAATTAGAGATTATGCATCAAATATTGTGAAAGTTACCTAATTTACACCATGACCAACTCTTTTACCATTACATCATACAATTGGAAGGCCTCTTTAGGATAACCTGTAATTCAATAGATGGAATAATCGGCACCAATAAAGACAAATGAACATATAAGATTAATAGCGACGTGAGTCAAGATTGATTCCTTACAAAGAAAGATATGTACTACTAATGCACATAGAGGTTTCTAAGTGAAAAGCACCTACTTCAAACAGTAATCATACAAAGTCCTTCTATTTGGAGATCATACAGAACCCAAAAATCAAGTTAAGATCTTAGTAAGTCAAGTACTTTATGAAGCTACATGTGCCAGGAAAATAGGCATATACAGTCTCACATTGAAACAACATTCGTGTTTTACGTAGATTTGTCCATCAAAAGTGAATCTTAAAACTGTAACACTGCAAGATAAACAAATCTTTTCCGCATATACTAAAGGAACTTTGGGAAAAAGATAGTAGTGTGCATTCCATATTACTTTAATTATTAGGCAAACATGATATTATTCAAGACATTGTACATACACCTCTAAAATACATAATAAAATCTTGTAAACAATAAATTAGTAAAAAGTCAAGTCGATCGCAAACTTTGAATTTACCCATAGCTAGAAATTGAATTCGATAACAGGGAGCACACACACAGTTCCCCTGTGCACGGTAAGACAGTAGCGATTGACCAATCAGTCCTTTTGCGCATATAATAAGATCATCCAGCAGCCAAGAGAGTGTGTCTTAGTCTTAAATTTCCATATCTACATATCCCATATTCCAAAATAATTAGCGGTTGCTACTAAAATTAATACTTCCAGCTGAGTCAGAAAGGACTTCTGTAGATTGTCTCATTGTCATACTAAAATTATATGTAAGCATTCCATTAATGGTTTACTACTACTAAAATTACTTTACATACCATAGCCATCGTTTTACCAAATCCTTCCAACAACCGTCCCATGTAAAGAAACGACGTATCCTATGAAAACACGGCATGTGTGAATACAAAACTTAGATTCTAGTATAGATAAAAAAGAAGAAGAAAAGCAATAATTACTTAATTAGTACCCCTATTATCCAAAAAGTAAAGCTCTTTATTCCATAAAATTGTAACAGTAAGACATATATGACATTCCTAATTTCCTTTCCATAATTGATGCTGTTAGAAACACCTCAATCGTCTTACCAAAAAACAGATGCCATCATTTAACCAAATCCTTCCAACAACCGTCCCATGTAAAGAAACGACGTATCCTATGAAAACACGGCATGTGTGAATACAAAACTAAGATCCTAGTAGTTATAGATAAAAAAAAGAAGAAGAAAAGCAATTGAGTGATGATTAGGAGCTTACTTGGGAAAATGATATACAAAGCAAGCCAATATATTAGGGATAGCCAGAATCATCAAAGACTTCGGTTACTCCCCTGTCGATTTCGAACAACTCTTCATTATTAATTATATCTAAGAAAACTATATACATATAAGCAACTATATCCATTATCCAAACTCCAAAGATTACTTTAATTACAAAACATATACGACTATATACGCAATCCATCTAAATCTCAAAGTAGAATATGTAAACCTGATATGAGCGATTTTACTCGGGTGGAGACCGAAGAGTGTCGCCGCCATGTTAATTGGTGATTTCGTTTTATCAGGGAAAAGGGGGTTTTTGTTTGTTTATAGGGTTTGTTGAGTCACTGGTCGCTGACCATGATAAGTCACTGGTCGCTGATCAACTCAATAATACACAACTCGATGAAGAAATGATTTATGTCAAAGCTGCTGTTGCTGAAGTTAACATTTGATGATCGCTATTTATTCTACTCCAGGATTTAACATGCTGAGGAAGATTAAAACTCAACTTTGTGAGTCGTTGATCCAAGCAGCGAGAGTTTTATATCTTCATATTGAATAAGGCAAAAGTCACTGCCCAAATAACAGCTAGTTGCTGAAGAACAATATTTCAAGTCATTCTACAAGAGCATGTTAGCTCGCAGTGAGTGAGGAGAGTTACTGCATCTTTAGTGATTATTCAATAAAGCCTCTTAAATTAAAAGTACTTGTACTTATATACATCAACAAGAGTTTCTTGTACTTGAAGAATGTCTGAAGGATTACGTGGTAGCAAGTGATTGGTTTTAAGGAAACGAGATATTTGCGGTAACAGAATTGGGACCCGCAGAATGTCGGCTTATCAGAGATCAAGCCAATCTGTGACAACCGTCAATTTAGGACTATAGTTAGTGCCTAACCAAGTGTAATACATGTAATTAGTTCTGTGTTAGGCTAATTAATGTATCAATTATTATATATATATTGTTGAATATATATCTACAATTATGCGATTTGTTTAAATCGTACAAGCTTCAAATCGAATGAAATCCGATTACCATAAATACGGACGTTGGTGAACAATTTTATTAAGTAATACAAATATTATTTAATAACTCAATTTATTCAAAAATATTATTTATAATAATATTTCGTATCCAAGTTTTATCACACAATTTATATAACGCGAATAAAATGTAATTGCGCAAACAAAACGAGACAATTCACCATTTATAATGTAATTATTAAATGTTTAGTCAAAGGCTTTAACAAAAATACTGAGTAATTATTCGTATTTTAAAACGTATATTAAAACATAGAAAATAAATATTTAACGTTTAAACGACGGAGTAAACGAACACCGCACGGAGCGCGGGGGTTCAGGCTGAGAGTGGAACTCCCAACCAAAACCCCCTCCTTTTCTTCATTTTCTTTCATTTCTCACCTTCCATCTCTCTCTCTCCTCTTATTTTTCTCTCAACTAAACCACAAACCAAATTCAACAAAAATCGCAAAATAAACATACTAAACGACCTCGAATCTTCAAGCCTCTTTGGAAATAAACGACCACCTCGCGACGATCTACACTTCTACCTTTCCGGATTTTCATTTCATCACTTTGTAAGTTTCCGACAAATTACGAAATCTCTCGATTTTACTTACTTTTCATATATTATTGTTTAGATAAGCTTAATATGTCCCTATGAGGGTTGGGTAAAAGAATCAGACCAAACGGAAACCCGAAAACACGTTTTTGGCTCGAAATCCGTCAAACAGGTGATAGTGTCGCATGGACGAACCCAGATATGCGACACTACCAGCGTCACTCCTTAAGTGCCGCTATACTTTCGATACCGACACTCCTTAAGTGTCGCCTAAGCTCAAATGTTGGCCTCTGACCGTCACTACTGAAGTGACGCCTATATATACCTAGCGACACTTGTTAAGTGCCGCCATATCCTTTTAGCCGACACTACATACCGTCACTAGATAAGTGACTCCCTATATTCCGTACCGACACTTCATAAGTGTCGCCCATAATTCCGTTTTGATCTATACCCGTCACTCTACAAGTGACGCCATACTATTTTACCCGACACTTCGTTAGTGTCGCTATGATACACGTCACTTCTTAAGTGACGCCCAAATGACCGAAATCATTATTTTACACGACACTACATAAGTGCCGCCGTTATGCTGAACCCGTCACTCCTGAAGTGACGCATACTACTTCACACGACACTACACTAGTGACGCTATCATTCCAAGTCTGACACTCTACACGACACTTCCTTAGTGTCGCATGAACTGCCTTAGTGACGCCTATAGTGACGCATAAAACAGCAGGTTTTCCAACTATTTTTACACCGAGTGTCGAGATTTTTCAACTTCAAGTACTTATTCAATACGACTTTTAGAACATAATGAGACTTGTATTTCAAGTGTAACACTTCAAAAACAAGACGATAACAACAACACATTTATTTCAACTAATCACCAACGGTCCGTACGCGTTTTCAAAACATACTTCAAAATCAAACAAGTCGTTGTAACTTGTACTAATTTATTCAAACAAGTCGTTGTAACTTGTATCAACTTATTCAAACAAGTCGTTGTAACTTGTATCAACTTATTCAAACAAGTCGTTGTAACTTGTATCAACTTATTCAAACAAGTCGTTGTAACTTGTATCAAATTAATCAAACAAGTCGTAGTAACTTGTAACAATACAATCAACCAAATCGGGGTAATTTGGACATTAAGTTAGACCAACAATTCCAATGGTAGTCTTTCGAGATACCAATACAATTAATGACAATTAAAGTGTCGTGGACACATTCAGGTTTCAAGCCTTTGGACACCAACTCACAGCTAATTACTTCAAGTTTAATTGCTTAACATTTCAAGACTCAGGTGAGTTTCATAGCCCCATTTTCACTGCTTTACAACTAGGGGTGTGATATTACTACTCGATTTTGTTTTACAAGTAGAACGCAAGTGCCAAACTTCAAATACTACATGAGTTTCAAGCTAATCAATTTAAAGTCCTCCATAAGCATAGTCTCTAGTATTTTATAGCGTGAATGTTAGTATATGATATCATATGGGATTGACAATCCTCATCCGGGTTAGCACGCACTAACCGGTCAAACGGATGTATTAGCATTTGGGAAGACGAGTGTTGATTAGGCACTCGTAGGAGGCACTCCAAGTTAGGTTTCCTTAATTGGGCCTGACAAATCAAGTTAAGCTCAGACTATGTGCTCATGGACAGTATAACTTTTATTTTGCTTAATTGCATTTTAAATTCAATATAAATCTTGCGGTTCTTACAACTATACATTGACATACAAACCTGTGAGCTCACCAGCGTTTTCGCTGACCCATTTTAGTATTTATCACAGGTACCCAGCAGTAGGTTGACTGCACAAGCAGGAACTATTAGCTCGAGTCAGCATACATACAACTAGAGATTGGACTGCATTATTATATTTTGTAAAAGTAATTATGCTATGTAATCTCTCAATTTCAGGAATCGAGCTAATGTAACTATATTTTGATGTAAACATTTATTTTATCTATACAAGTTTAAAACGACGCATATAGTGGTCGTTCATTATATCTTATGTGCTTTGTATATTGATTAGTGACACCCAAATCAAGCTTCCGCAAATCATTAAATTTGGGGGTGTCACAGATTGGTATCAGAGCCTAAGGTTATAGTGAACTAGGTTGCATTTAGTGGGCCTAGACTATGACCGTTAGGCAGTATTCCTTATTAGTTATGACTAGTTCAGGGATTACATCATACGACTTTAATTTAACATAGCCTGATCAACTATGTACAATTAGAGAAAGATGATGTGAAATCTGAAAGAGTTATGTTGAACAGGAATGCATTAGTTGACTCTGACCTCGAGAGAAACGGGACTCAAAACACGTCTGTGCTAGACACTCAATAGGTTATTATGTGATATACATATATTTACATGAATAGACCTCGTTACAACTTTAGGCTATATTATATTATATGAATATAGGCCTCTTTCTTTCTAACGCTTGTCTCGAAATGACAAACACACCACTAGTTCATCATACTCGAACTAGTATCTTATTTCATTTCCTTGTTCTTTCTTACTCAGCATCATGCCTCCTCGTCGTCAAATTACCCTTAGCGAGGCTGAGATCGCGGGAATAATTGCCCGCAGTGTGACCGAAGCCTTGGCTACCCGAACACCACCCGGTAGCGAGGACACAGCAACCAATACTCCACCACCCAAACCTTGCTCCTATAAGGACTTTCTTAGCTGTAAACCGCTATACTTCAAGGGCACGGAAGGTGCCATTGGCTTAATCCGTTGGATTGAGCGCATGGAATCTGTTTTCAGTCTCTGCGATTGCACTGAGAACAACAAGGTCAAATTCGCTGCTTACACCTTTCAGGAAGGTGCACTCACGTGGTGGAAAACCCACGCAAACTCCGTAGGCCTTGAGGTTGCTAACCGACTTCCTTGGGCCGAACTGAAAAAGAAACTGACAGAAAAATACTGTCCTGAAGAGGAATTGCACAGGCTGGAAGAAGAATTCTGGCATCTGGAGGTGCAGGGAAATGATGTTGCTGATTATACCACTAAATTTCAGCAGTTTGCTTTATTATGCCCAGGTTTAGTCGAACCAGAAAGTAAGGGCATTAAGAAATACATTCGTGGACTTCCCGAGAACATCCAGGGAAACGTCGCCTCATCAAAACCAACTACTACTGAAAGTGCCATTCGATTGGCCCACGAACTCATGGCTCTAGTTGTCAGCCGTGAGACCTCCAACACCTCATCCTCCAACAACAACAAACGCAAATCCACTGAACACCACCACCACTCAAACAAGAAAAACAACGCCATCCAAGTCTACAACACCAACTCTGAATCCAACCGCAGCTACACCGGGGACAGACCTTATTGTCCCAAGTGTAACTATCACCACTTTGGTCAATGCGGTACTCCTTGCAACAACTGCAGGAGGTACGGGCATTCGACTAAGGATTGCCGAGCCCCCAAATCCAACAACAACCCCTCTGACAGAAATACCCGACAACCTAAGTCCTGTTATGAATGTGGAAACCCAGGACACTTTAGGGATTCTTGCCCATAATTGAAGAACAAGGGCAACAACAACAACCACCGCAACAACAACAACACCAAAAGTAGCGCCTTCGTGATCAACTCAGGGGACGCCCGTCAGGACCCGAACGTGGTCACGGGTATGTTCCTCCTCAACAATTTAACTGCTTCCATACTGTTTGATACTGGTGCCGATAGAAGTTTTATTTCCGATGAATTTTGCCCTCTACTTGACATTACACCTGTTGCTTTAGACGTTAAGTACACCGTAGAGCTAGCAAATGGCAAATTGATAGAAACCAATAGTGTGATACCTAATTGCACCTTAAATCTAGCCGATGAAACCTTCTCCATAGATCTTATGCCTGTTGAGATAGGAAGTTTCGATGTCATCGTAGGCATGGACTGGTTATCCAAATATCGCGCCGAAATCATCTGCTATGACAAAATTGTTCGCATACCTCTCACTGTCGGTAGAACCCTAGTCATACAAGGGGAGACCGGAGGGACGAGGCTTAACATCATATCTTGTCTTAAAACCCGGAAATTTCTGAGAAAGGGTTATCCATCAATCCTCGCGCACATCATGGAGAAAAAGTCGGAGGAGAAGCGACTTGAGGATGTTCCAATTGTTCGAGACTTTCCAGAAGTCTTTCCTGAGGAACTTCCTGGTCTACCACCACCAAGACAGGTTGAGTTCTCAATCGATCTTGTACCAGGTGCGGCGCCTGTGGCTCGAGCACCATACCGTTTAGCTCCATCCGAACTTCAGGAGCTGTCCACCCAGTTACAGGAACTCCTGGAACGAGGGTTTATCAGGCCGAGTTCTTCACCTTGGGGAGCTCCGGTCTTATTTGTCAAGAAGAAAGACGGTTCTTTTCGAATGTGTATCGACTATCGAGAGTTGAACAAGTTAACTGTCAAGAACCGGTATCCACTCCCTCGAATCGATGACCTGTTCGACCAACTTCAAGGGTCGAGTTGTTATTCAAAGATTGATCTTCGATCCGGTTATCACCAATTGCGTGTTCGCGATGCCGATATTCCAAAAACCGCTTTCAGAACTCGTTACGGGCATTACGAATTTCAAGTGATGCCATTCGGCCTAACCAATGCACCAGCTGTATTCATGGACCTTATGAATCGGGTGTGTAAACCCTACCTTGATAAGTTTGTCATTGTCTTCATCGATGACATCCTCATATATTCACGGAGCAAAGAAGATCATGCGCAACACCTCAGAACCATCCTTGAACTGCTTAAACACGAGGAGCTCTATGCCAAGTTCTCTAAGTGTGAGTTCTGGATCAAAACCGTTCAATTCCTTGGTCATGTGATTGACAGTCAGGGGATTCACGTTGACCCGTCAAAAATCGAGGCTATCAAAGACTGGCAATAACCAACCACTCCGACTGAAGTACGGCAGTTTTTAGGACTGGCTGGATACTATCGACGATTCATTGAAAATTTCTCCAAGATAGCCATACCACTCACGACGCTGACCCAGAAAGACAAAAAGTTTGATTGGACTGATAAACAAGAATCGGCATTCCAACTCTTAAAACAAAAGCTTTGCAGTGCTCCTATCCTCTCATTACCCGAAGGCACCGATGACTTCGTGGTATACTGCGATGCTTCACATCAAGGTCTCGGTTGTGTGCTTATGCAACGAGACAAAGTCATAGCTTATGCATCCCGACAGCTTAAGATTCATGAAAAGAATTACACCACCCACGACCTCGAGCTAGGAGCTGTCGTTTTTGCCCTCAAAATCTGGAGACATTACCTTTATGGTACCAGATGTACAATCTTTACCGACCATAAAAGCCTTCAACACATATTCGATCAGAAGGATCTCAACATGAGGCAACGTCGATGGGTCGAGTTGCTTACCGATTACGACTGCGAACTCAAATATCATCCCGGCAAAGCAAATGTTGTTGCTGACGCCCTCAGTCGAAAAGAGCGAGTGAAACCACTTCGGGTTCGAGCCCTCAGTATGACCATTCACAACAATTTAAACATTCAAATCCTCACTGCTCAACTCGAAGCCTTAAAACCCGAAAATGTCAAAGATGAAGCCTTGCGAGGCATGGATAAACAATTCGAACTCAGACCTAACGGGATTAGGTATTTCTCAAACCGAATCTGGTTGCCTAAATTTGGGAACCTACGAGACTTGGTGATGGATGAAGCTCACAAGTCAAAATACTCTATCCATCCGGGATCCGATAAAATGTACCACGGTATCAAGGACTTCTACTGGTGGCCGAACATGAAAGCTGAAATCGCCACCTATGTCAGCAAGTGCCTTACTTGCTCCAAAGTCAAAATCGAATATCAAAAACCTTCTGGTTTACTTCAACAACCCAGTCTTCCTGAATGGAAATGGGAACAAATTGCCATGGACTTCATAACCAAACTACCCAAATCCTCGAATGGTTGCGATTCCATTTGGGTGATCGTGGATCGTCTCACAAAGTCTGCTCACTTCCTGGCAATCAAGGAATCTGACAAAATGGAACGCCTCACCAACATTTATCTGAAGGAAATCGTGACCAAACACGGTGTTCCAATCTCAATTATCTCCGATAGAGATAGTCGTTTCACTTCACAATTTTGGCAATCACTTCAGAAATCCCTGGGTACTCGACTTGATATGAGTACCGCATACCATCCTCAAACAGACGGTCAAAGTGAACGAACCATTCAAACACTGGAAGATATGCTACGGGCCTGCGTAGTAGACTTCGGTGTAAACTGGGAAAAGCATCTACCATTGTGCGAGTTCTCGTACAACAACAGTTATCATACCAGCATCAAAGCTGCACCCTTCGAGGCACTGTACGGTCGTAAGTGCCGGTCACCTATCTGTTGGACTGAAGTTGGAGATAGCCAACTCACAGGTCCAGAAATCATTCATGAGACGACCGAGAGAATCGTTGAAATTCAAAACAAGCTTAAGGCCGCGCGTGATCGTCAGAAAAGTTATGCTGACGTGAGACGCAAACCACTCGAGTTCCAAGTTGGGGATCGAGTTCTACTAAAAGTATCACCTTGGAAAGGCGTAATCCGATTTGGCAAACGAGGGAAGTTGAATCCCAGATACATTGGACCATTCGAAATCCTCGAAAGGATTGGTCCAGTGGCTTATCGATTGCAGCTGCCATCTGAACTCAGCAGCGTGCATTCCACATTTCATGTTTCAAATCTGAAGAAGTGTCTGTCTGATGAGACACTTATCATTCCACTCGATGAAATTCGAGTTGACGAAAAACTTCACTTTGTTGAGGAACCCGCTGAAATCATGGACCGTGAGGTCAAACAACTTAAACAAAGTCGTATTCCTATCGTCAAGGTTAGGTGGAATTCGCGGTGCGGTCCGGAATTCACCTGGGAACGGGAAGACCAAATGCGACTCAAGTATCCTCAACTCTTCACCGATTCAACGTCAAACCCTACTTCAACATAAATTTCGGGACGAAATTCTTCTAACAGGGGGAGAATGTGACAACCGTCAATTTAGGACTATAGTTAGTGCCTAACCAAGTGTAATACATGTAATTAGTTCTGTGTTAGGCTAATTAATGTATCAATTATTATATATATATTGTTGAATATATATCTACAATTATGCGATTTGTTTAAATCGTACAAGCTTCAAATCGAATGAAATCCGATTACCATAAATACGGACGTTGGTGAACAATTTTATTAAGTAATACAAATATTATTTAATAACTCAATTTATTCAAAAATATTATTTATAATAATATTTCGTATCCAAGTTTTATCACACAATTTATATAACGCGAATAAAATGTAATTGCGCAAACAAAACGAGACAATTCACCATTTATAATGTAATTATTAAATGTTTAGTCAAAGGCTTTAACAAAAATACTGAGTAATTATTCGTATTTTAAAACGTATATTAAAACATAGAAAATAAATATTTAACGTTTAAACGACGGAGTAAACGAACACCGCACGGAGTGCGGGGGTTCAGGCTGAGAGTGGAACTCCCAACCAAAACCCCTCCTTTTCTTCATTTTCTTTCATTTCTCACCTTCCATCTCTCTCTCTCCTCTTATTTTTCTCTCAACTAAACCACAAACCAAATTCAACAAAAATCGCAAAATAAACATACTAAACGACCTCGAATCTTCAAGCCTCTTTGGAAATAAACGACCACCTCGCGACGATCTACACTTCTACCTTTCCGGATTTTCATTTCATCACTTTGTAAGTTTCCGACAAATTACGAAATCTCTCGATTTTACTTACTTTTCATATATTATTGTTTGGATAAGCTTAATATGTCCCTATGAGGGTTGGGTAAAAGAATCAGACCAAACGGAAACCCGAAAACACGTTTTTGGCTCGAAATCCGTCAAACAGGTGATAGTGTCGCATGGACGAACCCAGATATGCGACACTACCAGCGTCACTCCTTAAGTGCCGCTATACTTTCGATACCGACACTCCTTAAGTGTCGCCTAAGCTCAAATGTTGGCCTCTGACCGTCACTACTGAAGTGACGCCTATATATACCTAGCGACACTTGTTAAGTGCCGCCATATCCTTTTAGCCGACACTACATACCGTCACTAGATAAGTGACGCCCTATATTCCGTACCGACACTTCATAAGTGTCGCCCATAATTCCGTTTTGATCTATACCCGTCACTCTACAAGTGACGCCATACTATTTTACCCGACACTTCGTTAGTGTCGCTATGATACACGTCACTTCTTAAGTGACGCCCAAATGACCGAAATCATTATTTTACACGACACTACATAAGTGCCGCCGTTATGCTGAACCCGTCACTCCTGAAGTGACGCATACTACTTCACACGACACTACACTAGTGACGCTATCATTCCAAGTCTGACACTCTACACGACACTTCCTTAGTGTCGCATGAACTGCCTTAGTGACGCCTATAGTGACGCATAAAACAGCAGGTTTTCCAACTATTTTTACACCGAGTGTCGAGATTTTTCAACTTCAAGTACTTATTCAATACGACTTTTAGAACATAATGAGACTTGTATTTCAAGTGTAACACTTCAAAAACAAGACGATAACAACAACACATTTATTTCAACTAATCACCAACGGTCCGTACGCGTTTTCAAAACATACTTCAAAATCAAACAAGTCGTTGTAACTTGTACTAATTTATTCAAACAAGTCGTTGTAACTTGTATCAACTTATTCAAACAAGTCGTTGTAACTTGTATCAACTTATTCAAACAAGTCGTTGTAACTTGTATCAACTTATTCAAACAAGTCGTTGTAACTTGTATCAAATTAATCAAACAAGTCGTAGTAACTTGTAACAATACAATCAACCAAATCGGGGTAATTTGGACATTAAGTTAGACCAACAATTCCAATGGTAGTCTTTCGAGATACCAATACAATTAATGACAATTAAAGTGTCGTGGACACATTCAGGTTTCAAGCCTTTGGACACCAACTCACAGCTAATTACTTCAAGTTTAATTGCTTAACATTTCAAGACTCGGGTGAGTTTCATAGCCCCAT
The DNA here is from genome assembly GCA_949592205.1 of Helichrysum umbraculigerum. Taxonomy (NCBI): domain Eukaryota; kingdom Viridiplantae; phylum Streptophyta; class Magnoliopsida; order Asterales; family Asteraceae; genus Helichrysum; species Helichrysum umbraculigerum. The sequence goes on from CATIUR010000001.1 coordinate 194,123, forward strand.
TTTCACTGCTTTACAACTAGGGGTGTGATATTACTACTCGATTTTGTTTTACAAGTAGAACGCAAGTGCCAAACTTCAAATACTACATGAGTTTCAAGCTAATCAATTTAAAGTCCTCCATAAGCATAGTCTCTAGTATTTTATAGCGTGAATGTTAGTATATGATATCATATGGGATTGACAATCCTCATCCGGGTTAGCACGCACTAACCGGTCAAACGGATGTATTAGCATTTGGGAAGACGAGTGTTGATTAGGCACTCGTAGGAGGCACTCCAAGTTAGGTTTCCTTAATTGGGCCTGACAAATCAAGTTAAGCTCAGACTATGTGCTCATGGACAGTATAACTTTTATTTTGCTTAATTGCATTTTAAATTCAATATAAATCTTGCGGTTCTTACAACTATACATTGACATACAAACCTGTGAGCTCACCAGCGTTTTCGCTGACCCATTTTAGTATTTATCACAGGTACCCAGCAGTAGGTTGACTGCACAAGCAGGAACTATTAGCTCGAGTCAGCATACATACAACTAGAGATTGGACTGCATTATTATATTTTGTAAAAGTAATTATGCTATGTAATCTCTCAATTTCAGGAATCGAGCTAATGTAACTATATTTTGATGTAAACATTTATTTTATCTATACAAGTATAAAACGACGCATATAGTGGTCGTTCATTATATCTTATGTGCTTTGTATATTGATTAGTGACACCCAAATCAAGCTTCCGCAAATCATTAAATTTGGGGGTGTCACACAATCAAGCAGCGACATGTGTCATTCCAAGATCCTATTTCTTAGGAGATATTTTAGGAGCTCTTGTAGTATATATAGTTCAACATAATGTACTTTAGAGGTTTGCCGTTGCAAACGTATTATTCACTTGTTTGTCAGTGAATACAGTTTGTCTAAGTACTTATCATCGAGCAGCGAGTAAATAGTTTGTTTGTTTGCCAGCAACTGTTCTACTCTTATCTGTAATAGTTTTAGCTAAGTATTTGATTTGAATTAGCCTTGGCTAATTCATTCCGCAATCAACACTCAGTGATTTTATGATTAATAAAGATCACAATTGAGCTACTATTGCATATTTACTTTGATATTGTCATATCTACTTTTCTCATACTCTGTTTGTGTTAAGACAATTAAAAACTGGTTAAACAACTTGAATAAAATCAGAAAAAGTTTTTAATTGTATTCAACCCCCATTTCTACAATTAAACTTTACTTATTGCGATTCCATATCACTAACTGATAGTGATTTCGGGACTCTCAATTAGTATCAGAGCAGAGCTGGTTTAATTTAATTAACCAGATCTGCAATGGAATCAGTAAAGTACAGTTGTGTTGACTCTGAGTATCAAAAGGGAAATGGTTCTACTACCAAACCTCCAGCGTTTGATCCCTCTAGGATTGAAACCTGGATGTCCCGGATGATGATGTTTCTTGATCTTGTTGATGATCGTCTTTGCAATATCATAACCAATGGTCCCCATATTCCAACCACAATTATTCCTGCTATTATAGCTACTGCTACTACTCCTGCCATACCAGAAATGGTTATGTCTAAGAGAGAGGAACAGTGGACGGATGAGGATAGACGATTGGTTAGATTAGATAAACAAGCTAAAATCTACATAGGCATGTCACTTCCCGATGAACTGTTTGAATCAATCAGGCTTTGTAAAACTGCAAAAGATATGTGGGATACCCTTAGGAATATATATATTGGAACTCCTGATATTATTCGCTGCAAGGAAGTAAATCTCACTCGCCAGTATGAGCTGTTTGCAATGGAACCCAACGAGTCACTATCTTCTACTTATACCAGATATCAGTCACTGATGAACAAAATGGAAAAGGCTGGTATAGGAAAGGAGCAGAGATTTATTGTTGAAAAGTTCTTGGAATTGTTGCCAAGGAAAGTTTGGGGAACTATTGCTACCTGTACAAGACAGAGGAATGATTATACAACTCTTAATCTAACTCAAGTCTATGGTATTTTGCTCAACTGGGAGCAGTCTGAAAAGCAAGCTGATCAAAGTGAGCACATTCGTGCAACACTTGGAAGTCAAAAGATATCAAATGCCCTTGTAGTTGAACTTGAAGAAATTGATCAGAGACAAAAAGCAAAAGTTTCTAGAGAAGCTGGAAAGAAACAGAAATCAAAGTCGCTGATAGCTGATGATGAAGGTGAAGGAGCTGAAGAACAGTCAGAGTATGAATATGATGAGGGTCTAGAGAAGCTGGAAAGAGACATGGCAATGATGGTTGCAAATTTCAGAAGGAACACCAGATCAAGAAGATTTGCTGGTGCTCCATCATCTAATAATTTCAAATCATCTTCAGTTACTGAAAAAGATAATGTTTTTGAGTCTCTGATCGTTGACTTATCAAATGCTCATGACATTCAGAAAAGACAGAGATGTGAGACCAGTGACTTAATGTGACACCCTCAAATTTCGGTTTGCGGAAGCTGTCGGGTCGGGTGTCACTAAATCAAATATCACAGCATAAGATACATAATGAACGACTCTAAGTGAGACGTTTGAAAATAATTATACATTTCCCAAAAATAGCACGTTTACAACGTTATGAGTTTGACAGTAAATTCCAAATACATAATTTGAAAATACTAAAGTAGATGCAGAGTAGTCCCAATTGTTGAAAATATACGACTCGAGCTAATTAAGCCTTGAAGCAATCCTAATCCTGCTGGGCAACCTGAGAACACATGCTAAAACAGGTCAGCTATAAAGCTGGTGAGTTCATAGGATGGTTAGTTGAAAACATAAAGTAATAAAACAATTTATGTTTTGTATAGTTGTTTCCAAAATCAGTGATTTTTGATATGTAATACGTTGAAATTTGTAACACCAATGTGTAAAAGTCTAATCGAGGTATTCCATACCTAATTAGTTTGAATTATAAGTCTACCATTGAAATTATTTGTCTAACTTAAAGTCCAAAATACCCCGTTTTGGTTGATTGTATTGTTACAAGTTACTTAGACTTGTTTGTTTGAAAATAATACAAGTTCAACAACTTGTCTGATTGAAAAATGATACAAGTACAACGACTTGTCTGCTGAAAATGATACAAGTACAACGACTTGTCTGCTGAAAATGATACAAGTACAACGACTTGTCTTCTGAAAATGATACAAGTACAACGACTTGTCTGCTGAAAATGATACAAGTACAACGACTTGTCTTCTGAAAATGATACAAGTACAACGACTTGTCTGCTGAAGTTGTGCCCACTGCAATACCGTGGCATCGTTTTGTACCCACTTTACCGTGGTATCGTTTTGTGCCCGCTGCAATACCGCGGCATCGTTTATGAAGTGCTCGAAAGCATAGTTGAAATGTAGAGCTAGTAGTACTACGACATACTAGCTATTGCAAATAAGTGTCGACCGTACAACGACGCGTCCGACTTGAATGATTGGGTTAGTATGATTGTATGTATACTAATATACATAAGTAATATTAAAGTTAGCACCAAGTGCTCATGATAATATATGAACATGTAGATATATATATATATATATAAATATATATATTTGTCGAATGAGTAAACGTAAGTAACAATCATGACACGCAATGAAAATAATTGATTGTATCTAAATACCTATAAGCAAATATTTAGATATTAAGTAGTACGCTGGTCCTAGGTATGAATATTCATCACCTAGTTGAATTGTATTAGTATAAAGGATCTATACTAACATATGATGTTATCGTATACTTCTAGCCTAAAGCCTAGCAAGTATATTAGGGTTCTGAATTGTATTGGCAATATTAGTTCCTAAAAGAGAAACTAATTCTGTAAATATATATATGTTGTCTAGTGTAGGTAGAACTAACCAGTTCTAATGTATTTGATAATATTGTCCCGTGACAATATGGCCAATGAATAGTGATAACTATATCAAGTTATGACTAGGTAATTGTTTTCCAACTATCTGATAGTGTATGATTGTGACCTATCTAGGTTAGGTCCTGATATTGTTTCAAAACAAGCTGTTGGGTGTAATTCCTAAGTATTACACATTTGTATTACATACAGTAATAAAATTGATTGTGAATTATAAAAGATTATTAATATAATTCGAAAACAGTTGTTGTGCATGTGTTTCACCCCAAAAACAGTAAAACAGTTGAAAAAGTGGGGCTATGAAACTCACCTGAGGAGCTAGCGTCCTAATGCAGCGAATCGTATCGATAATAATCTCCTAGTGTCCTAAACACGTGAGATTTCGTGTAAGTGAATGGATATTTATATAAATCATCCAAGTTTGTTATTTATTTGGGTTGTTTGTACTTGACGAGTTTGTTATATCTTTACGTTTGAACTTCGTAAAGAAATTGCGTGTCGTTTATCTCGTATTGAAATTATATTTAGAAAATATAATTAAGTTGTTTTCGTATAACAAGTGTATATAAACGTGTCTCGGTTCATATATAAGTTGCGTATACGTTTCCGGATAAGTTTGACGTTTTAAAAGTGAGTTTTTAGTTCAAAAACTGATAATAGCGACACTTCATGCGTCACTGAGGGGTTTATAGCGTCACTAGGCTAGTGACTCAGAAGTTTGGAAAATTCAGCATTTTAGCGACACTTAATTAGTGCCGCTATGAGGTTAGTGACGCATATAGCGTCACTTAGGAAGTGACGCAGAGGGCTTAGTGACGCAGTTCGTTTCTACCGAAAGTGGTGGTTTCTGCTGAAGATAGCGACACTCGAGAAGTGCCGCATGTTTCTGCCGAAAGTTATGAGTGCGTCACTATAGAAGTGACGGTATAAATGTTTTAGCGGCACTCAGGTAGTGTCGCTATAAGGGCGACTGATAGACATAGCGTCACTTAGGAAGTGACGCGGTACTGTTTTTGGTCTGTGGGCGACACTCCCATCTGTTCGACGGGTTTTCACCCAAAACCACGGATCGAGCTCAAAAACTCCAAAATCGACATCAACAAACTTATATAATGATGATATATGATGAAACAAGTGATATAAACATGTATTTAGGTGTAGATCGAAGGTTTTCTTACCAAATAAAATGAGATCCGAAAATGGAGAAAATGATGACGAAATCGGATGATGTTGATGATGAAGATGATGATGTTGCAGCTGATGATGACGATGGTGATGGTGGTGACGTGCGGCGGTGGTGGTGATGGTCCGATGGTGGTGATGATGGATGGTGTTGTATGGTGGTGATGAGAGGAGAGAAAGAGATAGAGAAAAGATGAAAAAAAAATGAGAAGAAAGAAATGGGGAAAGGGGAGGCCGGCTCACCCTTTTTGGTGGGTTGGTTTCCCCCAATTCGCGGTATAAAATACCCGTGTTTTCGTACCCGTTCGCAAAATAAATTTATTATTTTGTTTTTATAATTTCATTTGTATGTTTCGTAATGTTTTGAAAATATTTTTGGAACAAAGTTTTATAACTTTATTTCGCGTTGTCCCAACTAAATAGGACGCGTTTTTAAATCCAAAACTAATGATAATTTTGTACGCTTAATGTTTTTGTCTAACTGTGTGACGTTTATTGTAACTAATAAAATATTAGTTTTGAAATTTTGACACCGAAGTTTGGACGCGTAAATTTTCGTTATTTGGGCCAATTTATTATTATATATATTTATATATATATATATATAATCTTTGGATACTAACGATTTGTAGCGTATAAATACGAATATTTGAAGTTGTAAAATTGGCGCGAAAATTACTTTTTGACGAGGTGTCACATTCTCCCCCTGTTAATAAAATTTCGTCCCGAAATTTCGTGTGAAGTCGTGGTCGCGTGGAGTCTGGGGAGCAATGTACGAAATAAGGAGTTTGTCGAATAGATTGTAGACATACCACGTCTATGACGGGCTGAGGAGCAGTCAATCCATGACTGTGTCGAGGTTTATCGCTGTAGGCATATTCTGACCGTATTATCTGTTTGGTGTATGATTGTTTGGTAAATCGTCCTATCAGGACTAAGTGTTTGGTGGACGTGCAGTAGACCAGTCTGCTAAAAGCAAACATCGAGTCTTATGTGGGCCTAGGTCAACTAGCCCTAAAATGTAATCAACATTAGGTCGATAAAATAATATCGGGGATAATAAGTACATGTTGAACGAATCTATAATTGAAGAGTTATGTTTTCGAGGAGAGGTTGTACTTACATTATTGTTGGAGATTTATTTGATTTATTCGGAGTCGATAAGGTGAATTTTGCGTCTTTTTGGGCAGTCCTTCTTGTAATGACCAGGTTCCTTACATTTGAAGCATATCCTTCGAGAGTCGGGATTGGCAGGAACTCTGCAGTCCCGGATTACGTGTCCATATCGTTGGCATCTTTCGCAGGGTAATCCGCAATATCCGTCATGATGACGTTTGCAGCCGTGACAAAATGGTTTGTTACCCGCATAGCCTTGTCTGTTGTTGGGTTCAGCAGCGTAGGACCTCAAGGGTTCAGGTTGATTCGTTGGAATTTGGCTAGAGCTGGAACTTCCATTCCCTTTTTCTTGATTGTTTTCTGTCGCAGGTGGCCCGCGTCGAACCACCTGTGCCATGAGTCTGTGAGCCATGCGAATAGCCTCTTCAATAGTAGTGGGTTTAGAGGCGGTGACCATTCCCTCAATTAGCAACGGGAGTCCCCCAATGTACCTCCCGATTCGTTTGTTTTCAGGGTTTACTATGTTTGGACAAAGGGATGCTAGTTGTTGGAAGCGATTGGTATATGTTTCGATGTCGTTGTCTTTTACGGTGAGATACCAAAGTTCGTCCTCAAGTTTGTGAAGTACTTCGATGGGGCAATACTTGTCCTTCATGATTTGTTTCAGGTCTTCCCATGGAATTTCGTGAGCAGTGTCGATTCCTATATTTCGGGCGTGAAAATTCCACCAGGTAAAGGCATCATCCTGTAGGGTGGATGTGGCATACATGACTTTGCAGTCGTCGGGGCAGTTGCACATGTGGAAAATAGATTCCATTCTCTCGAACCATCGAATTAATCCGACAGCTCCTTCAGTCCCGACGAAGTTTGGAGGTTCGCACCTCAGGAAATCCCTAAAAGTGCAAGGCTTTACTTGGTTCTGAGCAGCTAGGGTTGCAGTCACTGCTTGATTAATGATTTGATCTTGCTCAGCTCGAGTGAAAGTTGGTCGTTTAGGAGGCATGATTCTTGAGCAAGAATGAAATGACAAAGTGTGAGATCTTTAATCAAAGATGATGATTATTACAATGACATAAGTAGCTAACTTGAGTTGGAATTTATGATACACGGGATCCTACGATCCTTGACGTTGAAGTTTTTGATATTGTAGGTGGCAGGCGTATCACTGCCCTTTTGTATTGTTGGTACAACAGTTTAAGTAACCGTTGTCTAGTTTTCTTTAGTTAAGTTATCATGAATCTCATGTTTTTCGAGTGTTTTGACCAGTTGAGTTGTAGTTTCTAGGTGCGGTCGTACCATGACCGGGTTGTGTTTTCTATGTAGTCAATCCAAGACCATGTTGTTGTGAGTGTCCAACGGACTATATCGTAGTACTAGAATATTATACGGCCATTCATGCCTGTGTATGTGACAACTACAGTGTCCTTGGTGATGTTGAAGCAGGGTCCACCATCACAACCCATGTGTGTGGTGACATCATTGTGTATTTATTGATTGAAGCATTACATGCTTAATTGGTATTATATACATATATGGTGTACACGTAACTATACAAGTATACGTACATAATAAGAGTCAAGTGTGGCACCTCGTGCCCAGTTAAGTAAATGTATATGTATATATGTAAGTCGTACATGTAACCATAACAAGTCTACATGCATAGTTGAAGTAGCACCTAGTGCTATAATGCAGTGCTATCAGCACAGTGATTGAAATACTAATGTTTTGTAATTGTAGTACCAAAGTACCATGAAACGCAGCACCACGTGCTGTAATGAAGTGCCCGCGGCATTAAAATTGTAGTACCCATGTACTATGAATGTAGCATCAACATGCTACAATTTGTAGTGTTGACCTACTATGAGGTCAGCATTAACGTGTCCATATTGTGGTATTAACATACCATGAAATCGTAGCACTACGTGCCATGTGTTGTTTGATTTGTAGCCCCAAGGCCAAAATGTGTTTGTTGATTTGTTTTAAATTTCGTGAACGTTTAGCATGTGCGGGTTTCCATTCCCATTGAATACGTTTGTACCTCCTTCCCGAGGTTCAGTGACATATGTGATGTCCTCCTATGCGTACATAAGGAGAAAAGTGTCGAGTCGTGATAGTCAGGAAGACGGCGATGTGCCTCTTCGCGAGTATGTATTGGTTCAGCGGATTTGATGGTATATATATACTCAATATATATATAAGTACGTAAAAGTTTTACACATGTAAGGCCTATTCATATATACCTACAGTACATATAATAGCCTAGGGTGTCTAGCACATAACAATCAGAGTCAACTACGCATTCCTGTTTCAGTATAACCCCTTTCAGATCTTACATCATCTTTATTTAATTGTACATAGTTAGCTACGTTATGTTAAATTAAACTCATATGATGTAATCCCTGAACCAGTCATACCTAACGAGGAATACTGCCTAACGGTCATAGTCTAGGCCCTCTAAATGCAACCTAGTTCACTATAACCTTAGGCTCTGATACCAATCTGTGACACCCTCAAATTTCGGTTTGCGGAAGCTGTCGGGTCGGGTGTCACTAAATCAAATATCACAGCATAAGATACATAATGAACGACTCTAAGTGAGACGTTTGAAAATAATTATACATTTCCCAAAAATAGCACGTTTACAACGTTATGAGTTTGACAGTAAATTCCAAATACATAATTTGAAAATACTAAAGTAGATGCAGAGTAGTCCCAATTGTTGAAAATATGCGACTCGAGCTAATTAAGCCTTGAAGCAATCCTAATCCTGCTGGGCAACCTGAGAACACATGCTAAAACAGGTCAGCTATAAAGCTGGTGAGTTCATAGGATGGTTAGTTGAAAACATAAAGTAATAAAACAATTTATGTTTTGTATAGTTGTTTCCAAAATCAGTGATTTTTGATATGTAATACGTTGAAATTTGTAACACCAATGTGTAAAAGTCTAATCGAGGTATTCCATACCTAATTAGTTTGAATTATAAGTCTACCATTGAAATTATTTGTCTAACTTAAAGTCCAAAATACCCCGTTTTGGTTGATTGTATTGTTACAAGTTACTTAGACTTGTTTGTTTGAAAATAATACAAGTTCAACAACTTGTCTGATTGAAAAATGATACAAGTACAACGACTTGTCTGCTGAAAATGATACAAGTACAATGACTTGTCTGCTGAAAATGATACAAGTACAACGACTTGTCTTCTGAAAATGATACAAGTACAACGACTTGTCTGCTGAAAATGATACAAGTACAACGACTTGTCTTCTGAAAATGATACAAGTACAACGACTTGTCTGCTGAAGTTGTGCCCACTGCAATACCGTGGCATCGTTTTGTACCCACTTTACCGTGGTATCGTTTTGTGCCCGCTGCAATACCGCGGCATCGTTTATGAAGTGCTCGAAAGCATAGTTGAAATGTAGAGCTAGTAGTACTACGACATACTAGCTATTGCAAATAAGTGTCGACCGTACAACGACGCGTCCGACTTGAATGATTGTGTTAGTATGATTGTATGTATACTAATATACATAAGTAATATTAAAGTTAGCACCAAGTGCTCATGATAATATATGAACATGTAGATATATATATATATATATATAAATATATATATTTGTCGAATGAGTAAACGTAAGTAACAATCATGACACGCAATGAAAATAATTGATTGTATCTAAATACCTATAAGCAAATATTTAGATATTAAGTAGTACGCTGGTCCTAGGTATGAATATTCATCACCTAGTTGAATTGTATTAGTATAAAGGATCTATACTAACATATGATGTTATCGTATACTTCTAGCCTAAAGCCTAGCAAGTATATTAGGGTTCTGAATTGTATTGGCAATATTAGTTCCTAAAAGAGAAACTAATTCTGTAAATATATATATGTTGTCTAGTGTAGGTAGAACTAACCAGTTCTAATGTATTTGATAATATTGTCCCGTGACAATATGGCCAATGAATAGTGATAACTATATCAAGTTATGACTAGGTAATTGTTTTCCAACTATCTGATAGTGTATGATTGTGACCTATCTAGGTTAGGTCCTGATATTGTTTCAAAACAAGCTGTTGGGTGTAATTCCTAAGTATTACACATTTGTATTACATACAGTAATAAAATTGATTGTGAATTATAAAAGATTATTAATATAATTCGAAAACAGTTGTTGTGCATGTGTTTCACCCCAAAAACAGTAAAACAGTTGAAAAAGTGGGGCTATGAAACTCACCTGAGGAGCTAGCGTCCTAATGCAGCGAATCGTATCGATAATAATCTCCTAGTGTCCTAAACACGTGAGATTTCGTGTAAGTGAATGGATATTTATATAAATCATCCAAGTTTGTTATTTATTTGGGTTGTTTGTACTTGACGAGTTTGTTATATCTTTACGTTTGAACTTCGTAAAGAAATTGCGTGTCGTTTATCTCGTATTGAAATTATATTTAGAAAATATAATTAAGTTGTTTTCGTATAAAAAGTGTATATAAACGTGTCTCGGTTCATATATAAGTTGCGTATACGTTTCCGGATAAGTTTGACGTTTTAAAAGTGAGTTTTTAGTTCAAAAACTGATAATAGCGACACTTCATGCGTCACTGAGGGGTTTATAGCGTCACTAGGCTAGTGACTCAGAAGTTTGGAAAATTCAGCATTTTAGCGACACTTAATTAGTGCCGCTATGAGGTTAGTGACGCATATAGCGTCACTTAGGAAGTGACGCAGAGGGCTTAGTGACGCAGTTCGTTTCTACCGAAAGTGGTGGTTTCTGCTGAAGATAGCGACACTCGAGAAGTGCCGCATGTTTCTGCCGAAAGTTATGAGTGCGTCACTATAGAAGTGACGGTATAAATGTTTTAGCGGCACTCAGGTAGTGTCGCTATAAGGGCGACTGATAGACATAGCGTCACTTAGGAAGTGACGCGGTACTGTTTTTGGTCTGTGGGCGACACTCCCATCTGTTCGACGGGTTTTCACCCAAAACCACGGATCGAGCTCAAAAACTCCAAAATCGACATCAACAAACTTATATAATGATGATATATGATGAAACAAGTGATATAAACATGTATTTAGGTGTAGATCGAAGGTTTTCTTACCAAATAAAATGAGATCCGAAAATGGAGAAAATGATGATGAAATCGGATGATGTTGATGATGAAGATGATGATGTTGCAGCTGATGATGACGATGGTGATGGTGGTGACGTGCGGCGGTGGTGGTGATGGTCCGATGGTGGTGATGATGGATGGTGTTGTATGGTGGTGATGAGAGGAGAGAAAGAGATAGAGAAAAGATGAAAAAAAAATGAGAAGAAAGAAATGGGGAAAGGGGAGGCCGGCTCACCCTTTTTGGTGGGTTGGTTTCCCCCAATTCGCGGTATAAAATACCCGTGTTTTCGTACCCGTTCGCAAAATAAATTTATTATTTTGTTTTTATAATTTCATTTGTATGTTTCGTAATGTTTTGAAAATATTTTTGGAACAAAGTTTTATAACTTTATTTCGCGTTGTCCCAACTAAATAGGACGCGTTTTTAAATCCAAAACTAATGATAATTTTGTACGCTTAATGTTTTTGTCTAACTGTGTGACGTTTATTGTAACTAATAAAATATTAGTTTTGAAATTTTGACACCGAAGTTTGGACGCGTAAATTTTCGTTATTTGGGCCAATTTATTATTATATATATTTATATATATATATATATATAATCTTTGGATACTAACGATTTGTAGCGTATAAATACGAATATTTGAAGTTGTAAAATTGGCGCGAAAATTACTTTTTGACGAGGTGTCACACTTAAAATCCAAACTAACTGATCAAAGTGAAAATGTGTCAAAAATTAAGAAATTGAAGCTAGATCTTGATGCACAAACTTATGCTAATCAAGTATGTGTTCAGGAGAAAGTAAAATTTGAAACACAGTTTTTGCAACTCAAAAAGGTCATGGAATTCTGGTGTAAGTCTACTGAAAAAGTAAATCAGTGTGTAAATAATCAGATTCCAAAAACAAGCTAAAGCTATTTTGGGAGGTGATTATGAACACGCTGCCTCACTCGTTGATTCAATAAAAGTTGATCCTGTTCTTGAACCCAAGGGTAATTTTTCAGAAGCTGTATTTGAACCCATATCAGTTTTTAGTGAGCCAAGACCAAATTATTTCACAAAAAGAAAATTGTTCACTGATGGTTCTGATATAACAAATGGTAGTGATGAGATAAATGTTTTGAAAATTGTCAAATCATCAGTAAATTCACATCTCATCAATACCATCGCTGATAATCAAGTAATCATCAGCAACTTCACTGACACTGTATCAGTCACTCAGATAACTTCTATCAGTGACCTTAAGTTAAGGATGCAACAAGTAAAAATCAGCAAGAGAAGTTATTTGATAGTGTCAGATCAGCAACTTAAAACAAGGAAAGTCAAAAAGACCACCTATGTAAATAAAAAATGTTATAAATGTGGTGAAAGACATCACTTGTCATCTGAATGCTCAGCCACACCTTTTTCAAAGCATAAAATTATCAGTGAGCATTCAGATACCATTTATGCAAATCAGTGGAAGCCAAAACCAAGGCTCAGTCACTATGAACCCATCTGAGGATGGGTTCACCAGTTGAACTGATTTTGTGTGTTGATGCAGGGCTTTCTTAGGAAGACTATCTGGACATATGACCGGATGTAAGTCCCTGCTCAGTGACTACCAAGATGAAAGAGGTCCTGATGTAGTATTTGGTGACAACTGATTCTTGTCAGCAAGTTTGATATGATAAACTTAAATGAATAAATAAATTCTTTGAAATTATTTAGATATTTTTGCTTTATCTTTTACAAATTGCTTTGAATAAATATATTCACTGATTAATTGGTCTCACTGATATAATCAGCAAGTTCAGTAATCAGTTAGTTATATTCATCTTTTATTATAACTTGTAAAGTTACATGAATATCTTTTATGTCTATCTGTTTTAGTTATTGTTATTTCTCTATGTTATCTCTAGCTGATCCAGTCAGTATTCTAAGTTGTGACCTGATCAGTAAGTTGTAACATCAGAGACGTAATATTCATTTTACCTTAGACATAATCTATATTCATTTTTTTTTAATTTTAATATATTTATCAAAATTTGAAAAATAGTGGTCCTTATCAAAACTGAACTTAAGTCTAAATAATTTAATCAGTATTCTAAGTTGTGATTAAATCAGGAAGATAAAGATTCAGCAAGATAAACCACTGCAATCGTCACTATATGATATTTATTTTTCTTTTCGGTGGTAAACCAAGAAATTGGTTATGTATCCTCAGGGATCCCAGAGATATCATTTAATGGTGAAATATAAATCGACAAATATTCGTTATATTTAATACATTTTGTATTTAATTTAACGGATTTAAAAAATAAATGTATTTTGGTACAACGAAAAAGTCGCGTTTCTGACATTATCTTCCATACGTCAGTACACTTTTTCCGGTGCACCTCTCCCATCACCATTAATGCCACCACGCTCCACCATCATCACCCCTATACCACTACCACTAACCACCACCATCGTTCACGACTCTTCATTTTTAACCACACAATCATCACGTTGCGTTCACTATATAATCAGTGACTTTGCCTCACTCTCACTTTTTACGCATACTTGATTTTTGAGTTCCTATAAAAATTGAAAACCCTTCATCTTCAAAACCCTAAAATCTGCAAATCAATAAAATGGCTAAATCCAAATTTTTCTTAAATTCATATACACAAACTGCAGAGATTAAAGCTCTTCGAGCCTCTGCAGTCAGTGAGGATTTAGTTGTTACAGTTCCCAAATCGAATTATTTGGGAAATGTAACTTGTTCAAAATCTGAGTATACGGAGATAATAAACTTTTTGAACACGCATTTTATTTTTCCTGCTCTCACATTATCTCCTGAGGAAATGAACCCAGAATGGCTCAGTGAGTTCTGGTTTACCTATACTCACTCTGTTGTCTCAGGTACTTCACAAATTCAGGGTTTTATAGATAATGGCGGTTAAAAGATAATAATCACTGTTGCCACCATCCGTACCATTTTACAATTACCTGTACATGATGTTTATGTACCGTTGCCTGATGGAGACAATGCCAAGGGAGGCATAGTCAATCTCACTGGGATTGACTGCAAATACTCCGTTGATGGCATCGGTAACCGTAAATACTCCACCGTACACAAATCTAAAATGGATGGTGTGTGGAATGCCCTATTTTCAAACTTTATTCAATGTTTGGGCAAAAAAACAGGGAGCTAAGATCAATTCAGCACCCTTGAGGCACAAATCAGCTGGTCAATGGTCAACTCTCTAAAAGTTGACTATGCAAGTGTTATTTTCAATGAGTTGGTTAACCGAGTCGCTGAGCTTTCCAGGGCAAAATATGTGCCCTATCCTAGGTTTCTATCACTGATCTTTAAATATCAGTTTGAAGCCTATGATAGAGTCTCTTTCAAAGGTTTTGAGCTAACCCTGGTAGGAGCTCAAATATTTTCAAAACCAGCGACTGTGCCTCTCCCTGATTTTATGAAAACAAAGGGAGTACTTGCACCCCAGCCTATCATTGTTGTACATCCGTCCGCTTCTGCCCCCCCATCGACTACGTCACTGACCACACCCCCAGTGACTACTATGGTCAAACCACCAACCAAGAAATCCTCCACCGATCCAAAGAAAAAATCAAAATTAGGGTCCCTGACATTAACGGATCAGGGACGTATCAAAAAGAAGACATCTAAGGACGCCAAGAGTGAAGCGGAGACTGAACGTTCAGTCCCTGTGGGCACTCTTGATCAACCGTCAACCACAACCAGTTCACTAGACTCCCGAAAGTCCGGTGACTTAACAAAGGGTAACCTACAGACAGCAACAATGGCTCAACCCATTGTTTGCAGTGATTCGGATGCATCCCACATCCTTCTATCGAGTCAACCCATCAGCCACTTGTCATCCTCCCGAAAGGATGACATTTTAGACAAAGGGCTAGTGGCATCAGCGGGTGATAACACACTCAATGTTGATGTCACACCACTGGCTACAGACCCGGGCCACTCCTCATCTATCACTGCACCAACCGACAATGTCTCTCCACAGACACATGGAGAGATACAAGTTGACATCTCTGTTTCTGATGATCCATCAGCTCAAACACAAGCTGGTGATGACTAGGAAGCCCAACCCATGGATAGCTCCACATCTGATGATGAACCTTCACCGCCACCATATCTACCAATCTTCACTACATCTGCTGCCACTGAACCAACACCTACACCACCCATCACTGAACCAACACCTACACCACCCATCACTAAACCAACACCTACACCACCCATCACTGAACCAACACCTACACCACCTATCACTGAACCGACACCTACACCACCCACCACTGAACCAACACCTAAACCACCTACCATTGAACCTACCACTACTCCATCAGCTACTATTGTCACTTCACCAATCCAAGAGTTAGATGAAATGTCTATCTCAAGTGATAATATTTCTGCAGTAGCTGGTACTGATCCCCTTGATGATACTGCTATGGGTGCAGGGGATCAGGGAGCATAATCCAAACCACTCCCTATACCTCCATCATCTCCACAAAAACAACCTACACCACCATCACCTCAAAAAAAACAAACACCACAACCACCTCCATCTCCGAAAACTGCTGATCAAGCCTCATTATCTACTCCCTCCTCTTCTGAGAAGCTGCTGTTGGAATATATTGCTTTTTCTCAGCAACAGATCAAGCTTCTTACTGAGGACATGGAAGCCCTCAAAAGCCAAGTTGCTGATCTTACATCTGCTGTCAAAGCTCTGGCATCTGTCTATGATCATATCCCTGCCTGGAGCTCTGAGATCAGCAACAAGGTAAAAATCCTGACAAATGCTGGCCTGTCTTTTTCTCAGTCGCTGGAGACTCTATCAAAGGCCGTCTCTGAACTCACTACTACAACAAGGATAAATTTCCTTACTCACGATGAATCTATCTCTGCTCTCTCTGCTCAACAAAAGGAAATGGCAGCTTCTGTTCTTCAATACATTGAGGCAAATGATAAAGTTATCTCTTCCATGACTGCACATCATCAAGCTACTAAAGCTGAAGTTGTTGCACTCCGCATTGATAACAGGAAACTTTATCGCTGGATCAAGGAGTGTGTAGCATCTTTTTATGATGAAAAGGGGGAGAAACTAGTTGCTGACAATACCGATTCTATCAATGGAGATGTTGCTCACAGAAATGTATTGTTAGAGTCTTTTGGCCTTCGGTCTATCCCTGAAAAGCCAGACCTTGAAGCTGCTGAAGTTGCTGAACTTTCTTGGGTTGAGATGGATACAGAAGATGATGAATATGAATTTGAAGAAATTCACTTCCCTGAGTTCCATCCAGGGGCGGAGTTAGAGGGGGGCATGGGGGGCAGTCGCCCCCCCTAGAAATCTAGAATTGTGGAAAAAAATTAAATTTTTAAGGTTATTAGTGACAATTTTGAAGTTTTGCCCCCCCAAATTGATAGGGAAAAAATATAAAAAAATTGGGCCCCCCTTACGAAATATCCTAGCTCCGCCCCTGGTTCCATCCAGATGAACTCAGGATGTACAATACAAAAGTAAAGGAGTGGGCTGCTGATGAGGCAGCAAGGATTGAGGGTGAGTCAGTGAGCTTTGATTTGGCTCGCTGGCAGTGGATGAACAGGAAGGAGGAGGTAGATGATATTATGGATGAAGGTGATGATGGAAATGATGATGATGGTAATGATGGTGATAATAATGATGGTGATAATAATGATAGTAATGATAAAGGTAATGGTGTTAATAAGAAAGAAGATGATTCTGATGTAAGCATGGAGGATCAGCAATCTATATCTTCTGTTCTAAGCAAAAGAAAAAGGACTACTACATCAGAGTCCACCTCCTCCAAGCAGAGAAAGAAAGCATTTACTAAGGAGGATATATCAGCAACCATGCTCCATCTACAATCTATTCTTGAAAAACCTGAATCATCATCAGAGCCTCAATTAGATATTGTCATATCTGAGGAAATCTCAAAACATACAACAACAACATCAACAATCACTACAACACCAGCAACCACAACAACAACAGCAACCCAACAAATCACCTTACATATACCTACCATCAGCAACCCTACTGAAGCAACAACTGTGACCACCACCGTATCTTCACTTCACATAGCTACTTCTTCACCAGAGATCACCATGCCAGAAACTACTGCTCCAGCTCTTCTACTATCTTCTGACTCTACATCAGAAAGTCTCCATCCTGAGAAAACTAATGAACAGAGAATTGCCAGAAAAATGAAGGCTAGACAGGATAGAGAACGTGAAATGATTCTAAAAATTCAGACTGAGGCAGAAGCTAAAGAATAAGAAGAAAGAAAAAGAATGTTGAAAGAACAATCAGAAACTGATCGAGCTTATCTGTTGAAATTAAGTGGAGACGAAGCTGTGGAAAGAGAAAGAGAAATGTTTTTGAAGAAGCAGCAAGAAGATTTTGATTTTAATATGGCCAAACTTCTTCGTGATGTTGAAAAGTCTGAACTTCAGCGAGAACTCGATGCTGAGAAAAAGGGCAAAGAGTCGAAAAAGAAAGGGTGAGTAAAATCATCAGTGGATAAGCTTTGGAACAAAATAGACAGAAAGAAGTATGCTGCTAGAATGGTTGGAAGATCAAATCCTGCACCTATCACCAAGGTAAATCTGAAAAATCCAAAGAATAAATCTTAAGCTCAGCTACTTATTCACAGAGGTTTGGAGACTCAAGCTATCAATCTCGATCAAGTCTGTAAGTTGCACAGGGAAGAGTGGAATGAAATCAGACTTGCTATCAGTCACTCCTCCAGTGCAGCTAAGAATGAAGTGCTGAATGAGATTGACAGGTTATTCCAAACGATGGTTGCACTTCAGCTACTTAGACCTGAAGATACTGTTATATTCAGTGAAGAGATAGTGCAACCACCTAGCCTAAGGTATAGGTCAGGTACCAGTAGCTTATACAGAATTCCAAACACTTCAAGGTTAAACCTTTCCATCCCTGATGGTGTACCTAAGATTGAGGGCACTGAAGTAACTGAAGGTGTAAAAGGACTCGTCTACAGAGACTTTAATGGTGTATTAAGATTTCAAAGAGAGTCAGAGCTTGAAAAGATAGATCATGAGCAGCTTGTACACTTGATCAGATCTGCCAGCATGCTTCCAAAGAATTCATTAATGAGAAAGGCTATTCTGGAAGAAGGTTTAGCAAGACAATTCAGATACCTACCTTCTACAGAGAAATACAAGTTAGCTGATGAGCTTGGAATAATTAAAGAAGAAGATATCTGGAGAGATTCGTAGTCATTTTCGTAATAGATTAGATTTATTGTAACTGAAATCACTTGTAATATTTTTATTTTGCAGTTCAATAATATCTGATCTTTTGAGAAAACCAAAGTACAAAACTCAGATCATGTTAAAAGAATCCAAAAAGAAAAATGAATGGATCACACGTATAAGTCACTGAATGTTTAAATTCTTAAACACTGACTATAAACTCTATCAGCAACAAGTTTGTCTAGGGAGCTTTGATCACAATCATTTAGGGGGAGATTGTTGAGTCACTGGTCGCTGACCATGATAAGTCACTGGTCGCTGATCAACTCAATAATATACAACTCGATGAAGAAATGATTTATGTCAAAGCTGTTGTTGCTGAAGTTAACATTTGATGATCGCTATTTATTCTACTCCGGGATTTAACATGCTGAGGAAGATCAAAACTCAACTTTGTGTGTCGCTGATCCAAGCAGCGAGAGTTTTATATCTTCATATTGAATAAGGCAAAAGTCACTGCCCAAATAACAGCTAGTTGCTGAAGAACAATATTTCTAGTCATTCTACAAGAGCATGTTAGCTCGCAGTGAGTGAGGAGAGTTACTGCATCTTTAGTGACTATTCAATAAAGCCTCTTAAATTAAAAGTACTTGTACTTATATACATCAGCAAGAGTTTCTTGTACTTGAAGAATGTCTGAAGGATTACGTGGTAGCAAGTGATTGGTTTTAAGGAAACGAGATATTGAATTGGGACCCGTAGAATGTCGGCTTATTAGAGATCAAGCCAATCAAGCAGCGACACGTGTCATTCCAAGATCCTATTTCTTAGGAGATATTTTAGGAACTCTTGTAGTATATATAGTTCAGCATAATGTACTTTAGAGGTTTGCCGTTGCATACGTATTATTCACTTGTTTGTCAGTGAATACAGTTTGTCTAAGTACGTATCATCGAGCAGCGAGTAAACAGTTTGTTTGTTTGTCAGCAATTGTTCTACTCTTATCTGTAATAGTTTTAGCTAAGTGTTTGATTTGAATTAGCCTTGGCTAATTCATTCCGCAATCAACACTCAGTGATTTTATGATTAATAAAGATCACAATTGAGCTACTATTGCATATTTACTTTGATATTGTCATATCTACTTTTCTCATACTCTGTTTGTGTTAAGACAATTAAAAACTGGTTAAACAACTTGAATAAAATCAGAAAAAGTTTTTAATTGTATTCAACCCCCATTTTACAATTAAACTTTACTTATTGCGATTCCATATCACTAACTGATAGTGATTTCGGGACTCTCAGGGTTTAAGGCCATATGGTTTTTTAAGTTTGAGAGAATTTATTTATTTATTTGAATTTATTTGTATATTAATTAATTTTATTTTTTAAAAAAAGATTAAGATTAATTAAATTTAACCATTGGATTAACATGGAAGGAACCCATTCTAAAGACGGAGTTGGAGACGGAATATACAGAAAGAAAGAGAACTGGTTAGGTTTTTGATGGTCCACCTGTACAAAGGGTATAATTGTCGATTCACGTTAAATTCCTGTGTACAAAATAAAACTTACTGTTGCAACCATAAAGCCCTAGCTCGGACGATATCAGGTTTTCTCTGTCACAAAATCGCCGGTGGTGTTTGCGGTGGTGCTCTCACTTCCACAAGGTACCGTATTTGCTTGACATTTTATCATTTAGCATGACATCCTTGTTTTAATTAGTACAACTGTATAAGTAGTCACATATAGTTGTGTTACTCTCTTTTTTCAGGCAATTGACTACATTTTCGTATATTTTGCTAATGTGCTGAGCTTCATTTCTATTAGATTCATGATATAATTATGTGTAGCAAGTGTTCTAAGTGTATTTGATCTGGTACTTGAAAAGAAGTTAGTATGAAAGCATCAAAAGTTGAAGTGTCTGTATCTGTATTATACGCTTTAGTAACACATACTTAGGTCCCAATAGTGTTCCTAAAAGGTTCGGGTCGATTAAATTATGAACTCATAGGGCAGTGGTTTCTGAAATGCAAATTATAATACCATATTCCAGGATCTAGATGAAGTGGGGGAAACAAAAATCTGTGAAATTTATCCTACCCTAAAAGCTGTGATCATCATCATAAATGCAATACATTAATGGTATAATCATTTGAAAAATAGGATTTTCTGAAATGATAAAGAGTATACTTGGAAATGCTAAGTGAGCAAAACTTGCAACAAGTACATCATTGTTGTATCTGATAGAGTGAGTTCTAATGGTTTTTCTATTTCCCGCAAGTAAAACGTTGTAGTACTTATAATCCAGCCTTCTTCTCTATTTTTGAATTTGGTTGAGGAAGATCCAGGGCATCTGTTTATGCTAAATTTCATTAATCAGAAACATGCATAATAAGAAAGACAACTCTTTTTTGAGGCGAACCAATCATTGGGCTGGTAAAAAGGTCCATCACAAACTAATTGCCTGCCACCCGAGATTAATTAGTTAATTTATTTAATTAAGTAATTAGAGGGTGGGTGTGGGTGCTTGGCTGCTTGCTATATGCTACTTGCTAGCTAGGGCTGTCTCTCTCTCTCTCTCTCTCTCTCTCTCTCTCTCTCTCTCTCTCTCAATTGGCAGGGAGCGCTGTTGTTTTTTTCTACCTGATTAATTAAATAAAATCACAGTCAAAATTAAGAAAAGATGATGCTTGTATTGAGATCCATCCGTTCTATTCGGCGGTTGGATCTGCAACGACGGTCCTACTCGGCTGCAGCGGTGGAAGCAGAGCGAACCATTCGAGATGGTCCCAGAAACGATTGGAAAAAAAAAGAAATCAAAGCCATTTATGATTCTCCTCTTCTTGATCTTCTCTTTCATGGAGTCAGTACTCATTTCTCTCAATTCTCCTTCCTTGTACATTATTGATTTCTCATTTTTCATATACATTAACATTATTATTACATACAAGTGACTGAGTGTTGTGATTAATAAGCTTTGTTCTGTAATTTTAATTAATAATAGGCTCAAGTTCATAGACATGCTCAAAATTTTAGGGAAGTTCAGCAGTGTACTCTTTTATCTATTAAAACTGGCGGATGCAGCGAGGATTGCTCCTATTGTCCCCAGTCTTCTAGGTATGATACCGGAGTCAAACCCCAAAAGCTCATGACTAAAGATGCTGTTATTCAAGCTGCACTCAAGGTAGCTACCCATCTTATCTTTTCCTATTCACTATTAACACCATTTTCAGAGGTTGGCCCTCTATTTGAGTTCCCAGTTTTAATGTTAATCGTAGCCATTCAAGAATTTCTTTTTGCTACTTGCAGGCCAAAGAAGCAGGTAGTACTCGGTTTTGCATGGGTGCGGCATGGAGGGACACCCTAGGACGCAAGACTAATTTCAATCAGATCCTTGAATATGTCAAAGAGATAAGGTGCTTCTTTTTACTTCATTTTCAGTTTTGTATCAATTGTATAAATCAATAGCTTATTATTTTTTTATATCTTACAGAATTGCTACTTATCTGCAGGGGTATGGGAATGGAGGTTTGCTGTACCTTGGGAATGATAGAAAAGCAGCAAGCTGAGCAACTTAAGAAAGCAGGTCTTACAGCTTACAACCATAATCTTGATACCTCAAGAGAGTATTACCCTAATATTATTACTACCAGAACATATGATGAACGCCTCGAAACCATCAACCATGTTCGTGAAGCTGGAATTAATGTTTGCTCAGGTAACAAACAAATTAGATTTTGCAACTAACTTGTGATACAACATATATAGTATGCGCAAAAAATAGATGTACATATTACTGTTTTCTTATAAGTAGCTGTTTTCTGTTGATAGGCGGAATCATAGGACTTGGTGAAGCAGAAGAGGACAGAGTTGGTTTGTTGCATACATTAGCAACACTCCCTTCACACCCCGAGAGTGTTCCCATCAATGCACTTCTTGCAGTAAAAGGCACACCTTTGCAAGATCAAAAGGTATATTCGGCCTTATTTGTAACAACTTTTGGAGTATTATGACCGTAACGGTGTACGTTTGAACACAATTACTTATCGGTTATAACCTTAGTATGTTTCTGCTATTTTCATTGTTTGCTCACTAACAATAGCAAATAAAAATGAGTGTAGGTTGACTGAGATTGCATAATGCATAATGAGAAAAGGTTTGCGATGTAGATAATGAATCACTGAGGTTTACGGTCTATACAATAATATATAATTGTTTTTTAATCATAACTGATACCCATGACTTTAAAGAAAATACAGAAGTTATTTATAGATAATTGTTCACAAATGGGGCAAAAAGATTCCGTGTCAACTACAAAACTTACTCGTCTTGATACGTGACCCAGTAAGTCCAACCTACCCTCTTTTCTAACTGTAATGAAGATTGAGAACGAAAAAGATTGAATAGACTTACGATAGCTGATAGTGTCATCTTACATTTGTCTCTTAGCCATGTACAGTAAATTGAAAGTCAACATTTTGCGTATGTAATCAAATATCTAAATTTCCTTTGAAAAACGAGAGACAAAGCTGATGATTTGTATGGCAACACTTAATACTATTGATATTTTGTAATGATTGCTTGGGTAACACGGTAGTCTAAGAATGAAGTTTTGGCAGTTATTATAAATGTAGAGCATACATAGTGACACTTTTCGTAAAAGCAATCCTTGCGAAGTGACAATTTTAACCTGTTAACTTGTGATAGTAAAATTAGCTAATAAGGTAATGGATTGAAAGTTATCTGAAGGGTAATCATACTGCATAAAACCTCATAAATCATTTATGTATGAGGATATGATTTTTTAATAAAATTATAGTATCTGCACAGTTCATAAATCATTTATATTAGGTTATAAATTATAAATTATTTATAATATTATTGGATTTGCACAGTTACACACATTAACTGTTACTAGGAAATTCAAATATCGAACAAAAAGTGTTTTCGACTAACCCAGCTAGAGGCAACCCATTTTAACCTGTATAAAAATCACAGGTTACCTGGCGCACCCCTTTTGCTACCTCTAGGAAAGTAGTACTTACTGTATTGATACAGATTTTAAGGATATCTGATATATTCAGCGTGTTAAAAAGTTGGGATTTTCTTTTAACATGCAGGAAGTTGAAATATGGGAGATGATACGGATGATTGCTACTGCGCGCATCACAATGCCTAAGGCAATGGTGAGACTATCTGCTGGAAGAGTGAAGTTTTCTGTGCCAGAGCAAGCACTGTGTTTTCTTGCTGGTGCAAACTCTATATTCACTGGCGAGAAGCTGTTGACGACTCCCAACAATGATTTTGATGCTGATCAGTCCATGTTTAAGCTACTTGGATTAATTCCAAAACCCCCAAGCTTCTCAGATGATGCTGGTGAGTCTGAACCTTGTGAAGAAGCTGTTTCTATCTCTGCTTGATTCGTTTTGTATTTTGGGCATTGACTCTTCTTTCTCTTGTCAAGGCCCAAAATTGGGAACACGTAGATTAGAGAATTTATGACGCAGGTGTAAGATGTATTTGTCCTCAGGTTGATTGGACTCTTTTATGCTTAACATTTACGATTTGTGTTTGCTAGTGGTTTGGTAACCGAGTTGAGACACTTTAGTTGACAATGGTTTAGTTTTTGCACTTGTGGCTCGGACATGTGAATTGATTGTCATTCTTGTTTTTTACTACTCGCACCTTTTTCTGAAATTACAGTTAGCATTATGTTTAAATTTTTGCCTTGTACATCAAAATGAATCACAATCAACGGCTGAAATTCGTGTAAAATGACTTGGCCAAAATTAGCTTGAGTCATTATGTATTGAACAGAAGCAAAAGCATTGGTAACAGTCAGACGATGCTGTCCTTCATCAGCTGCTACACGATAACTAGCCGTTACTAGCATGGCAAATGGTTGATTACAACCCAAAAACAACGAAAAACATTTATGGATCTGTTGCGTACTTGCGGGTTCCACAACGCTCTCAGTAGTCTCAACACACTGAGTTGTGTACTCAGCAACATGGTGACCACTTGGCTAATGCTCGGACACTACTAGTTCTGCTGGTTCTGCAAGGATTGAGTTGCGAACTCCACAACAACTAGTAGCTCATTTGTAAATTGGCTAAACTGAAAGACTTTAACTTCAACTAAGGCGCACTCGAACCTATAAAACACAGCTTTCGATAACCAGGAATAATTATCAACTTTTATAGTCTTGACGCATCAACCCATAAATGCTAACATCCAACAGGTTCAAAAGAGACCTTCATTTATCAGTATCATTGATATCCAACAGCATCAAATCAGCATTAAGACTGATCTTCAATCCAATTTTAATTCTAGCAACATGACATCTTATATCTTTATTTCAGCATCTTAACGCACTATTGTTGGGACAAACCTAAAGTCTGCTGACAAGACTTACGACACTTTTACCTGTCAATCTGCAACATTTAGACAATATCTTATAACTAAATAAACTCCAAATATAACTCATAAGAAGTTGCAACCGCACTTTTAAAAGCTCAAAGCTATTGCACTTGATATGGGTCGATTTGTAGTAGTTGAGTCTGGTTAGCTAAATAAATGAGGTGTCAGTCTCTTAATGGGTAGAGCGTTGGTTAAGTCACTTAGATATTTGTCTATTAGTATATAAGACACTATTATAATCAGAATTAAGAGAGTTGCTCTCTATTGTGTAGTTCCAAAGAGCTGTCCTCTTTGTGAACTAGGATTCACAAGCTGATCTTGTGAGATCTAAGGTTTGATTATAATTTACTCCTTATCAGTAGTGATATCAGAGCTTTCCTTCATATGACTTGTGGAGAATGGATGTCGATCAATTGAAGCTAATGAACGTAGAGATTATGTTACTGCTTCAAGAAAATAGGTCAACTTAGTCAAAGTGGATCAAGAATGTTGATAAGCAGTCGATCAGTGAGGCTGCAATTCAAGAATCATTGGCCAATTGAACCAATCCAAGTTGTTCTTGAATCATTGAGTGATATCGGTGTACCGAAGCACACACTTGTCACGATTAATAAATGACATATCGCGGTACCAGCATCATGATCGATATATTGAAAACAAATACCTATTACGTCTAAACATTCAAAGGGTTCGGTACTGTTGTACCGAACCATCAGCTCAGAACAAGACGACAAAAGATAAGACTTGTCATGTCTAATTAATGCAACCATCAGCGGCGTTAACACTTTTAACCATCGGATAATAAGATGACACCGAATCGGATAATAGGAGGTCCTCTTCGACACTATAAATACCATCCAACCACCAACAGGTAACGCATTCAATTCAATACCCATTAAATTCACTCTCCTACCGAATCAATACTTATCCTCACGCCGGAGGTTGGTCAAAAGGGGAACTCCCCTTCTCCTTTTGACGAGGCTTACGGTTTGTTTTCTTAGCAGGTCATCGTCAAGGCAGTCCTTGAGCAGCGTGCCGAACATATCCTTGGTGTTTGACCATCCTCATCGGTAGACCGAGGGTATATTTGGCGGAATCCTATTCAATTGGTCATCCTCTTACGGTACCATCCTTCATAGTCGCAACAATTAGCGCCATCCATGGGACCGCTAATACTGATATGTTAAGAGCGCATAAATGGAAAACGATCATCCGACGGGCGATTCCGGAGGACAGAACCCGGGAGGAGAAATGAACACGCCGTTCGGAGACATCACTCCAGTATTTGTGAAAGACAATTACGAAAAGATACGAAATATCATGAATACTATCGATAAGGAGGGTCCGGAGGGGACCTCCCGAAAGCTAGCATATGAGGAGACAAGCCCTACCGACAGTATAAGTACGTCAGATGGAGATACGACCAGCCGAACCAGAAGGAAGAACCAAAAGAGGGACCGAAAGCGAGTCGGAAAGAGACAACGGAAATTAGATGCGTCGCGGAAGAAGTCCGAAGGGGTCAAAAGTAAATCATTGAAAAAACGTAACTACACTCAAGAGTCAAGTACTAGCGCTTCAATGTCGGGGGACACCTCCGAAAGTGGGTCATCAAGAGGAGGTTCGGATGACGAACTAAATTCACCATACAAACCGTCTATAGCAAGGAGGTTCACGTCTCGAATTGCTAACTGTCGTAGGCCATCCCGAACAAGAATGCCTTCACATGTTCGGATCTATGACAGTACTACGGACCCTGACGACCATCTAAGTCTTTTCTTAGGAGTGGCCGAAATGGAGCAATGGTCAATGCCCGTATGGTGTCACATGTTCGCGCAAACGCTGTGTGGATCCGCCCGGGTGTGGTATGACAGCCTGCCCGAAGGGAAGATTGATAGTTTTGAAGAATTAAGAAGAAGTTTATCGGCTTATTTCACTTCGCAAAGAAGATATACTCGACACGCGGTCGAAATACATGACATAAAGCAGAAAGAGAATGAATCCTTGCAGGACTTCATGGATCGGTTCAAAGCGGAAAGTATAGAGATAAACGGTACCTCGGAACTCATGAAAATCTTTGGTTTCATGCATGGGATCCTAATCAGACAGTTGATCGAAAAATTGAACAATAAGGTGCCGAACTCCATGGAAATTGCAGATTCAGGAAATTGCAGATTTCAGTGAGTCATCAAACCCTAACTCCGGCAAGCAATTTTGGGTAATTGATACATCCATAGTGGCCAAATAAAATACACAAGTCGATGAGGATTTAGATGACTTTATAACCGAATTAGAAGAACTGAAAAAAAGTTACATCAGTAAGTGAGTATTTTGATAGATTCCTTATTGTTACAAGTCATATGCAGTTGCCTAATAACTATAGGATTTATTGCTTCATCTATGGCTTAGATGAAGAGATTCGATCTTATGTAAATATGTTTGATCCCAATGTTTTGAAAACCGGATTTTAAATCGAGCCGGCTGAAGGTCCGGTTCCGATTGAACCGGTTTAACTGCCGGTCCAACCGATTTGGACCGTTTTGACTAAAAATGTTTCTTTGAACATATAATCGGTCCAACCTTGGTATTATCACATTTGACAAAAGTCAATAAGGTAAAAAGAAATGACAGTGATAAGGACGAAGCTTAATTGCTTCCTGACACCTTGAGATGCTACAACACATTTTCATCTTCTTTTTTACATTTTTCTTTTCCCAAATTGTAAAAAGTACTCTTTTCAAGTTTTTTTTATTCTTTTTGGTAAAAGGCAAATTATATTAATTACGTACAACTATAAACCAACACAAGCCTTTAACCAACACAACTACACAAGCCTTGAAAAACTTATACTCCCTCCGTCCTATATTTATAGTCCACCTTTCCATTTTGGGATGTCCCAAATTTATAGTCCACTTGTACTTTTCAACCAATCAAAACATTTGAATGTGATGAGAGATTAAATCTAATTGGTTGTAGACTACAACTAGTACACTTTTCTTAAACTGCGTGTTTTTTGTCTGTGGACAATAAAATTGGAACGGAGGGAGTAGTTTTTTTCAAGTTTCTTTACAAAAAATATATAAATACTCTTTCCTTCTTCTTCAAACACTTGAAAAACTAACCTGAATATATAACTTAAAAATGGATCCGAGCATGATATCCGGCTACTATTTCACTCTGACACGACGTAAAAATGGATCCAACCACCGCCACCACTGCGACGGTACCGCCGCTACCGCTACCACAGTCACCGGTGACTAGGCCGGAAAAGGTAAGAATAATGAACGGATTTGATGGATTTGGCTAAAAATATATATACTGAGAGGGCCGGCGACTGCTAGAAGTGGTGGAGATGGCTGGATCTGAACGGAGTTTGGCCGGAACTGGACGGATTTGACCGGATGCGAGTTGGGGTCTACAAAAGTTTGGTCGCTCTTGTAGTGGTTACTGCGTACAAAACATTAATATTATTATTATCATTTTAATTTTAATTTTTAACAAAACAGAAAAATAAATAAAATATATAAAGATCCGGCTCAATCCGAGTCAGAAAACCGGTTCAACCGGGTTAGACCGGAAAATCGCTCGAGTCATTGACTAGTCAAACCATGAACAAAACCGGTTTTCAACCGGCCGGAAAGCGCAAAAAAGCGGTCGAACCGATCAGACCGGACCGGTCTAACCGGTTTTCAAAACATTGCATATTCTTTGGCTAAACTCCAACAGATTACACTCAAAATACAAAAAGGGAAAAAATAATTTAAAATGTTCTTTTCAAATCCAGCCAGTTAAGACCTGAGCATGTTGAGACCCAAGCCCGTTTTAGACCCGAACCCGGACCACTGGAGAGGATGTTATATTTACCGATCAAAAAATCAACGGAACCAAACCGACGGGCCGTGCCATTGGCGTCGGTTACGTCGGTTAGTACCAACGTAAAAGTGACGGAACCAATGGAACAGGTCTTACCAAATGTTTTAAGAACCGGTTGAATCGGACCAGTCCGACCGCTCCGAAAACATTTCCTATTCAAAACTAGCCGGTTGTCGACCATTTAGTGAATCGGGTTGACTCGTTAACTTTTCCGGATGAACCGGAAATCGGGAATCGGTTCAACCGGTTTTTCTTTTTTTTTTTTTTTATTTATTTCCGGTTTTTATATCATTATTATAACTTTATTTTGTTTTAGTTGTTGGAAACAAGAAAAAACGCAGATGCATAACTTCTTAGTTAGATTGTATGATTTTAGTGTTGGATTGTATGGATTGAATGACTTTTGTGGTTTATGGTATGGATTATATGTGTTTTTGAAGCTTAGAAATTATTTATTTATGTCCAAAATTTGCTGCTATATCCTGCTGTTTGCTGCTGATGTTGTTTTCTGTGAAACCGGTCCGACCGGCCAGTTGAACCAGTTCGACTGGAATCGGTCAACTTTCCGATTCGCTAAAAAATTGAGTTTTAAAACATTGGTCTTACCCCATCCCAAACAAAGTGGTAAATATTTTTAAATCATTTTTTGGATATATAACTAGATTATAACCCGCGGCTTCGCGGGATGATATATGAGACGTATTTATATGTGTTATGTATACATGATAAACCGTAATGATAAATATGAAGTGTTATATTAATGAGATGAATTGGTATGTTGTGTATGCAAATTTTGGTATAGTGGTGAAGTGGAAGGTTCATAGTTTTGGCCAATATACATTATATCGACTTAAACGTGGATTAGGAACGAAACATGAGTGTGAGACTAATATTTGTGAGAGTAATATTAGATTTAGACGTTAACATATATATTGTACTTAAGTAGTCAACATTTAGTAAGTTCATTGGTGAGGATATGATCTTATCTGTGAATATTTCTTGCTTGCTAAAACTTAAATATATATATATGATTTGCCCTTTTTAAGATCTTGTGTATATGTTGCATTGCTCTTCCAACCTAAATGAATAATTTGTTCCAAACATAAATATACTAATTACTAATTCTAATTAAAACAAATAATGTAAAAGTGGAGCAACGTATATAACGTAAGAAGTATTAAAAAAAAGTTTGAAAATAATATGTTATATTATATAATACTAATAGTAATTGCGGGTCAATAAATTGAAAAAATTAATGTAAAAGTGGAGCAACATAAAGTAAGAAGAACAATGTAAAGGAGCAATATAACGTGTATTTCAAAGTAACATTACATTTATGCTTATTCATCATAGTCAATAGCATATATATTTGAGAAAACAGATAAATGTAAGAAGAATAAATTGAGTAGATAGAAAAATATTCATTAAGTAAATGAATAAAATGATGTCAAGCTTACAATTATTAAAAAGAGAACCCCAAAGACTATAAAGAAAATGCAAACAACTGCTTAAAAAATTCAAATGTGCATGACAAAATATAAATAAACACAAGACTTGTAAGCTTGATGGATTGAATCTTCAAAATTCTTCTAACTTTGTGTTGAGAATGTACAAAAACTAAATTATATAGGATCGGAGATTTTGATAGCTTATTTATTCTGTGTGTGCTAAGAAGGTATCCCCAGATTGAAGTAAACATTGTTAGGATAGAGATTAGGAATTAGGAAGGAAATATGAGTGGTGGTTCGTTAAAGCGGGGAATATTTTATTGCAATTAAAAAAAAAAAAAAGATTCAAAATTTAAAATGTAATCTTGTTTGGAAAGAATTAACTCAAATTCGTTTGAAGCGATAATTAGAAATTTGGGAAGTGGAATACGAAGATAAGTTATCGCAGATTGTACTAACTAATAAATATAGTATACTAATAAAAATAATAATAATTATTATTATAATAATAACAATTAATCAGTAATAATGATATTAATGTTAAAATAATAATAATAATAATAATAATAATAATAATAATAATAATAATAATAACAATAACAATAACATAACAATAATAATAATAATAATAATAATACACCATTTCCTTCGTAGTAAAATGACTTTTATTTTTTGTAGTAGTGCATTGACTTTTTGGACGATAACATTTTTACCCCTAATCAACAAATATGAGATTCCTTTTAATTATGTAATTTAATCTTTGAGGTAGGAGAATACGGTAAAAAAGTTAAAGTTTCCTTTCCATATTTGACAGTGGACAATAAAATTGGGAAAACCCCAAATGAAAAATCATGATACATATATGATCAAAGAAATCTATACCTTTGTAAAAATCACCACTTCATGATCACTACAATAGTTTCAATCTCATATGTGTTCCTATGTCGACATAGAATGACGGTAATTATGCCCAATTAATTGAGAATACTTATCAACAAATTTATAAATTTAATAACATATATGAGGAGGGTGTTAAGGGGATTACTTCATTGGTGACAAATATTAAATGTCAAATATAAATGTGACTATGTTATTTAGTTTTTCAATCTTTTAATATGAATTATTCATATTGTTATGAATCTTTAGTATAATGAATATGATATATTTTTTATTCTAAGTTATAACTTTATTTTATTGTCTTCATCAAGTGGCCTAAAAAGTCTTAAATCAATCTTATCATGCTTTAAGTCTTCTACTATACTACTAAATGTTCTACTATACCATTAATTTATCATGTTCGTTTACGTTAACTATTCAAGATAACGACCTAAATAACATAATTCATGTATACTAAAAACCAAATGATCTGATTGTGTATACAATGTTTATATATTTCGATATGTATTCACACTATTTTGTTTTTTTGTTATAAATTTCAACATCATTAAATTATAATCACTCAAATCAATTCACTTTCCATTTGATTTCTATTTTGTATCTACCTAATAAGACCATATCGATTCAAAAGCTTGAATAGCTACTAACTACTTCAAATAATATTATCTTAAAATTTTTAGAGTTAATTACAGTCAACATCATCTATTTAATTAAAAATCCGTTCTTTCATTTCTATTCAATCAACATTTAGTTTTCTGTGTTTCATCTTTGAGCTCATAACATGTCATACCGGCATCTTTTCTTGATATGTCCACAAACTTTGATCCAGTAACAATAAGCATATATTAGAATTTCAAATCCAGACTATTATCAGAATGATTCAACTTCGGTTCTTGGTTATGGCTGTTATGGTGTTAACAAAATAGGCCAAACTTACCTCAATTTTCGATACCAACCCCCTCACAACATGTTTGCATCGATTTCTCATATGCTAACGCAAACGTCACTCGGGTTGAACAACTTAATTCAGTTTATGAAAATGCTCATTGTGAAACTGGTGAAACGGTGCTCGTGCCAGGCACGTGTTCATGTCTTGGTCAATTATATCAAGCCCATGCAAGTTATGTTATACTTGTTGCAGACACGACTTTTTCGATTGTGAACAATATGTTTGAAGGCTTTTCCACTTGGTCAATTCTATCAAGCGAATGCAAGTTATGTTATACTTGCTGGAGACACAACTTTTTTGATTGTGAGCAATCCGTTTGATGGCTTGTCTAGCCGGTCAATTCTATCAAGCCAACGCAAGCTATGCTATACTTGCTGCAGACACGACTCTGGCACCATCAATAAAGTCAAGAAATTTATTAAAGATAAACGATTTCATATGGATGGTGATAAGAAACAGGTTAGAATTGCAAGTGAAACTAAACTGATAATGGTGTATATAACAGCCAAACAATAATGCAAAAGACCCAAATATATTCATAAACAATATGAAGTCTGGTAAAACAACAAATAGCAATTCAAGACAAACAAATAAGAGCAAAAATCATGACGACTAAACTAAGAAAATACAACACATATGTTGCTATGAACGATATCATGCAGAGGGCATGGTATAAGCACGGGATTATTCTAAGCTTGAATAGAAGATTGGAGCGGCTCATTTCGGGCCTTTGAAATACTAATTGATTCGTGGGACCTTCAATGAAGTAATACCTTCAACTGTCTTTGAAGTCGATTCAGCAAAGCTGTCAACTCCTGTGGGAGACTCGCTCATACGCTTCAAGGAACATGTTTAAGGAGTCTTCTCAGTCATTGAATCTGGAGCTATGTTGTCTCTGGTATGAGAAATCGTAACCTGAAGTAATTAGTACAAAGTTGCAGTAAATGAAAGATGGTATAAAGATAGCAATAATAATATGTTGCACTTATTTGAACAATGATTATAATTAAAGTACCATGCTGTTAGGAGAACCATCAAGTTCAACAGCCATGGTAACTTCTGGATCTTTATTATCCAATTTTTCCTCGATAGAACGCATTACATCTGCATCCTCGGTTGCGTTGTGAATAGTGTATGCCGAGTAGTTATGGTTAACATTAAAATCGCTGATACCAATCTTGAAAACGTAGTCCTTGTGGGTAAGCATTTGGAACTCATCCAACATCTGGTGCGGATCGTCAGTCTGAAGGATACGATGAAACAGGTCTACATAAGTGTATGTATTATTATAGAGTGGCATAAGGTAATTCCAAGGGTTCAAATATACACACAGTAACCATTTTAGCATTGAGCCATGACACACTTCAATCAGTCATCTTTGATAACTGGTTGTCAAAAAGAACCAAAGACGTTGACCCAGTATTATCTTGCACGCGAATGACCGTTCTGATCCTGGAAGCATTACAAAAAAAAGAGCAACATTGTTGACAGTCCAGTTAATAAATAACGTCAAATGTACTGTTAGGTGAAATGGAAATTCTTGTACAATAGCTTACTTGGTGGTAACATCAGACACAATACCACATGTATCACAATCAAATATCCTTTCTCCATTGGCACCATTCTCTCTACGCCCTGCTCTCTTACCACATGCATTGCAAGAATAGTAAAACCATCCATCGTCCATCAAGATTTTGATGACAGTAGATTTTAGTACACATCCAGAAACCTACAAATGACAATACAGTTAATAAATGGATGAATAATTGATATGTAGCGATATTTGTAGATAATCGCTTATGATGGTTATATAAAAATGGATGACTAATTGATAACTTTAGTATGAACCTCTGTAGTGGAACGGACCTCATCAACAGTGTAACATCCATCCTAAGGACCCAAGCTTATTCTGGTAAATTTCTTAGTTTTAAATTGTTATTTAATATGTTAGAAGATTTGTGCTCAATTTGAGTAACTGTGACTAGTAAATTGTTATTTGTTTTGACTTTCTATAGTTAACGGTAAAATAAAATTATTGAAATCGTAAATGGTTTTTAGGTTCAGACAACAGGTTGAAAGGGGACTAGTTTTAAGTGAATGCGGAGTCGGTTAAAATGTTGGACCGACTCATATTTAACCTTCCTAAAAAGGAAAGTATTTTCACTCCCTTTGAATTTTAAACCCTAAGAACCTAAACCTAAAAACTAAAACTATACACAAACTTTGAAATCAAGTTTGGAGCTAGAAGTTGATTGTTCATCATCATCATCTTTACATATTTACAATTTGTAAGTTGTTTGTTTGTTATATATAAGTCATAGTTTATAAACTTGTTGAATTAAATTAATGAATGGTTGATTTGATATGCAAGTAAATGATACTAGGTGCTATAAGACTAGGAATGATGTTATGTGATGTAAACTGATGTAGTAAAGTAAGTATTCTGCTGAGTTTGTGGTTTATATGATGAAATTCGGATCTGATTGTGGCTTGGTGCAAATCGCTGGAAGATGGGTAGTACCCGGAGGGTACTACCTTTACCCGGCGGGTAATGGGACTGATGCGTCACCAGCGGTCGGTAAGGATTTTACCCTTGTCGTTGCACCGGCTACTGGCGATGGCGATCAGTGGGTGTTTTAAATTTGTAATTGCGGGGCCTAAGTTTTCCCTAACAATGTT
The DNA here is from genome assembly GCA_949592205.1 of Helichrysum umbraculigerum. Taxonomy (NCBI): domain Eukaryota; kingdom Viridiplantae; phylum Streptophyta; class Magnoliopsida; order Asterales; family Asteraceae; genus Helichrysum; species Helichrysum umbraculigerum. The sequence goes on from CATIUR010000001.1 coordinate 228,951, forward strand.
AATCCTAAGGGTGAGCAAGTGGTAGGTATGACCTAGAGTCGTTCTTCAAACCAACTGAATTGAAACTAAGGCGTGGTAGATGAGGGCTTTCAAACTAATGAAGGGTTTATAAAATAGCGGAGGAGTTTTAGTTTGTCCTATTAACTAACTTAGGCAAATAAATAAAAGCGAGATTAAAATAAAAGATAAAGCAGATAAGATAAAGATAGTGTTTGCTGAGACTTCGTTAATTAAGTTATGGGATGATATTTGGAGAAACTGTTTTGAAAGATATTAGTTAATTATCATTCTTGAATACTTGTATGTAAACACTAGAGTCCCTACTAATTAAAATCCCATTAGCGTGTCACACCGGGAGCTAGGTTATGGTAACATTACAAATTATTTAGAATAACAAGCAAAATCTTTAGTTTAATAATACTTTCATATGAACGAGAACAAAATCTTAAGGTACTAGACATAACTTAATCATATAACGATTCCTCGTCATCCTAACAGATTCGTATATTTAAAAAGTTCAATTATGACTTTAAACCAGCCCTTGCTTAAGACTACCCAATAAATCCCCTAATTATCCAAAGCGTTCCTCACTTAAAGTGGCTCCACCGCTTCAAACCTTGGCCATGTCTTGTCCTCCGATAATTCCCCATGTAGCCTTGCGGTTCCATAGTTTCATACCTTTGACAAATTATATTGACACAGATGACTGACTACCTTCTAATTGGACGTCGTTAAAAAGGTGTTGTAATCACGTTTATTGGTGGAAAGGCGATAGATTAATTTGAAGTTTAAAAGTCTATTTAGAAAGGTTAATTAAACTAGGTTTCTCATTTTATATATTAGTCCGTAATATAACTACCTTCTGTCGTTATGCAGCTTCCACGTATTTGTACTACACCTAAAGTGTTTCCAACGCTATACTGTGTAACAGTCGAATAGGGGCCGTCGTATTACTTCGTAATCTTGTACCATTTCATAATATGACTACCTTCGGTCGTTCCTCGACTTCCATACATTTGTACTCCACCTTGAAGTGTTTCCAGTACTATATCGAGTAACAGTCGAATAGGGGCCGTCATATTACTTTACGATAATTAAGACCGTTTATATATTACTACTATGATGATCCTAAGGAAACAATCAAACAAGAACATGCAATAAGACGATCAAAGCAATACTACCGATCTTTAATATTTAATTATAAATCATCCCATAATTAACTAACTACATCGCAAGCAAACATAACAAGTATACTACTCTCTAATTATGGCAATAACTAAATCTAGCATAATCAATATAAACGTAATTAATTAAGATAGATAAGGATAGAAAGAACCAGGATTAAATGCGAGAGAGAATAGACTTGAATTAATTGACACAATTCCGAGCGTACACCGAAGATTACAATGCGTTCCGCACTTTCCTTCTATTCCTAATTAAACTCCTAAACTAGTTTACATACTAGTTAAAACTAATCTAGAGAAAGAATTTAGAGTGAGAAAGTTGGAGCTTATTTCTAGAGTGAGAAAAATAAGCTAGGAAGGTGTGTGTTTCAAATGAATCAAAGGCACCTATTTATACTTGAGTTTTGGTGCACTTTAGCAACTAGGGGCACACGTTAGCAAAAGGTGGTGAAAGGTCTAGCACATGTACCCTAAAGTCGCGGAAAGGTCTAGCACATGTACCAGGAGAGTACGAGCAAGGACGAAAAAGTGGTCGGGGGACGGCTGGAGTCCAGGGGGTGGTGGCTGGAGTCCAGCCGGCCTGGTACGCCAGCCCCCCGTCCCGGTTCACATTCTTTTGCTTGTTTCTCGTTTCGTGCGTATCTTCTTCGTTATGCGTCCGATTTTGTCGATTTTTTTTGCGTTGGATTCGTTTTTCAAAAAAGAAGACTTTGATGAAAAGAAATCCCTGAGATGTGTCTCTTATCTTTAGATGTCTCGTGCGAATCGTTTGAATCTTCCGGCGTATGTAGAATCTTCATTCTTCATCCGTTTTTGTTGATTCTTCTTCTGTTAGATTCGTATTTTGAAAACGAAGATCTCGGATAAGATAAACGTTAATGATGGGCACTTTTTCTCTAAATCTTGTTTCGGATGCCTTGAATCTTTAACTGTGCGTGGAATCTTCGTTTTTCGTCCGTTTTGCTTGATTTTTCTCGTGCAACTTCTTTTTGACCTTCTTGGAAAAGTTTCATTGATTTTTGCATTATTTGAGTCCAAATGCCAAGTATTGTTCCAGAATGAGAGAGATATCGGTGGTAAAAACATGACTTTTTGCGCGATATCAAGTATCTCACACTTAGAACTTTGCTTGTCCTCAAGCAAACTCGAATTTCAAGCATGGTTAATGATAAGTAGATAATGAAATATTTTAAGGCGGAACTTTTTACTGTGGGGGTTTTGGAAAAATAAAATATTCATGCTTTTGAAAAGGTAGGGTTGTAATCTTTGAGAGCATGCTTTTGATCTTTGATCTTGGATACATGACTAGGCGATCCTCTCAAGGTGGTCACTCCAATCACTCAAAGTGTTTAGGGTTTCCTATTCTAATATTATCAATCACTCAGAACGCCAGTCATGTATTGTTTATCGTCATAGGCTTGATCGAGAATCAAATCGTTACCTTTTAGGTGAGAGCAAAGTCAATCTAGCCACAATCATTCTAGGAGGAGCGATGTAAGGTTTTTGGAGTGGAGTGTTGGTAATATGAGAGGGGTTGTTGTGTTGGGTTTTCACGGGTTTCTTTTTGGTGAAGAGGAAAGTTGGATTCTTGAGAGGATTGACGCCCTTTTCTTACGATTTTTGGGAGGAGTCTTTTTCTCCAATTGACTTTCTTTTCTTCGAATTCCTTTCTTGGATTTTTTTTCGAATTTCATATCCTTGTAGCTTCTCTTCTTTCATCTTTGAAACTTACTATGAAGTTTGAGGGATGATTTTGAGAGGGTAGGGATAACATATTTCTTTTTTGGGTGTACGGTTGGGTTTAAGAATGATGTGATTCGATCTCCTTTTTACTCACCAGTTCGGATTCGAAATGCATAACAGGAGCAAGTTCTGATTCTAAACACATACGTCGGCACACTCAAGAATCGAAGAAGTGAAGCATTGACAGTGAATGCTTTATATGGCTCAATATACCTCACGAATTGAAAATTGGGTTGTTGTGTGCCTAGTCATGCGATGCTCTTTATGGGATTACTAAACTAATTCTTCAAAGGAATTCATATTTTATTTATCCTTCTTTCCCAAAGTAAATCATTCTTTGTCTAAAATTTTTATTTTCAACATATTTTTAACTCAATATTGAAAAATTTTAAAATTTTGTGTAAAATTTTTTAGTTACTTTTTGGAGAAGGATGTCTAAAGAGCAGCGAGTTTAGAATCAAGCATATACCTTTATCCATTTTACAGTAGTGTATACTACTGCTATCCCACACTTAAAGGAACATCGTCCTAGATGTTATTCTAAGTTCTGACTGGGGTAAATATCCCACACTTAGGATTTGAAACATCTAAGACGTATTCTTTTAGCAGTGTGTGTTGGGTTTGAATCCCACACTTAGTGATAAGCATAGTGGATGTCGTCACCCCTATCGGTCGGTCGGATTTGACTCCGGTCGTTGTTCCAACAGCAACAGAAGCGGCGGACAGTGAGTTTTAAATTTATATGAGCTGGGGCTCAAACTATAAGTACTACCTACCTTGGGAGCAAGCAGTAAGTATAACTCGAGGTTGTTCTTAAATTGGAGCGAATTGAAATAAAGCGGGTCACCAAAGATTATGGTCGCAATTAGGATGGGGGTAGGTAGATAGATCTTGGATTGATTTGGTTTTCTAATTATCCTAAATGCAGAAAAGTAAATAACGAGAAATGAAATTAGGGTTTAAGCAGACATGTAGAGATGTGATTGCTGAAACTTGGATACTAGGGTTTCGGGATGATGTTCATTATAAAATTGATTGGAGATTCACCAAATAAAGAGTAGACATACTTTCGGTGTAAACACTAGGACCCTACGTTCAGGTGAAACCCTAGAAACATATGTCACTGGAATCCTAGGTTATCATGATTCTGATCAGATCAGGCTGTTTTCAAACCCTCCTGAGCCTTTGCTTAACTAAGACAAAGTCACCCTAAATGTTCTAGGGATCATGCATAAGGCAACAGACCGCAATTGTATTTACTGACCTTTCTTAACACCTAATCGTCTATTTACTTTCATTATAGCAAATACTGATTGTATCCTGTGTATGTTAAACTATTGGTGTGATTAGGGTTTTGCATGTCTAGGTATATGATTGACACTACCCTGTATTGTTTCTATTGAAGCACATACTTAACCATCATAAATATAGACCCTCCTTTACAGTCAGGCGTTCATCCCTAGGAATAATCACGGTGTACAGGGCAATTAGGCATTTCCACAGTGTTCCAAACCCTTGATGTACTGACGGTGTACTGGGCATTTAAGCATTTCCACAGTGTTCCAGATCTTAGGTGTACTAACGGTGTACAGTGCAACAAGCATTTCCACAGCTTTGATTCCTAGACCACAGTTCTAGAAGGATCACTTCTAGGTAATTCACGATGAAACAATCCATGGCATTTCCTTAGCTTCCACGTATTTGTACTCCACACGAGGTGTTTCCAACGCTATACGAAGTACCGTGCCTTTTTAAAGGAAAGTTCATAGTTTCATACTGTAACTGGAGATAACTGTATATTCATAGTATTAGGGTTGATCAGATCCTATCCTAGGGCAACAGTCACGTGAAAGTCTGGAAAGGGTGATGAGAGACTAGATCTATATTCAGGATAAGCTTAACCAGATACACAGCATAACAATTTCCAATCGTATAAATGAAACATTAATTTAACATCATCCCTACTCCTAATATCTACATTTCAACAATCACAATATTAAACTACTCTATAAACATGGCAATATGCATAATACAAACTGAAATAACATAAAGCACAAGCATTATAACAGTAAGTAAAGTTTAGATATCACCGGGAATACAGCAGCGTAATACTGAGGATTACAAATAGTCTGAACTTGAAAAACTCGTTACAACAAGATTACCAAGCTAAAACTTCCTCTAGACTCGAACCGTAAGCTCAACCCTAACCTTTCTCCTCTAACTCCTAAGAGTAGTGCTAGAGAGAGAAAGTTAGAGAGAGAAAGTGAAAGAAAAGAGAGAAATAAGAAAAGTGAGAGAATGAGAAATGTGTGAATGTGTTGAGGTGTGTAAAATGAGGAGGAGTGATCCCCTATTTATAGGCAAAGCTCAAAAATCAGCCGTACAACTCGCGAAACAGCACGTACAAGCAAACGATGCACGATACAGGGTACAGGGGGCCGTATACGGCCTTGGTAGGGCCGTATACGGTGTTAGGTAGGCCGTATACGGTCTCTGTGGGGCCGTATACGGTTCCCAGGGCCGTATACGGTGTTCGTCTGATTTCGTCCGTTGCTTAAAACGCGCGTATCTCCTTCGTTATGCGTCCGTTTGACCTGCTTCTTTCGCTTGTGGTTTCGTAATTCCGTTACGCTTCTAATGATGCTAACTTCAATGAAATTGGATGTGTATAGCTCAAGCATAGCCGAAATGACTTTATAGGGTCTGTTACTGCTCAGTCTTCTCCGTTCTTTATCCGATTTGCATGATTCTTGATTTTCCCGTCTCGATTTTACCTGTTTTATCATATGATGAAGTTAGAATGTGATCTATATAAGGTAAATGAGGCCGGGTGATTTTGTGCACGTTTATTCGTCCTGATTTGCTTGTTATTTGGACGTTTTAGGTGATTTTTGCAGCAACGCCTATATTTAGACCACTTTAGTGAAATTTAGTAAATAATGATCATTTTTGGAATGTTTTCACTAAAGTTACGTCCAAAAAGTGCGGAATATTGCCCTTAAAAACATGACTATTTGAGTCACATCAAGTTATCCCACACTTAGGCGTTGCTTGTCCTCAAGCAACACTCAGTTAGAAAAACATTTAAAATGAGGTTTTTAAGGGGTGAGTCAAAATAATTTCAAAATGATACCACTTCTAATATGACTAAGACTGTTTAAGAATAAGGGAAAGGATAAGATGATCCTTTCAGAAGCAAGAAGCAATTATCATCAAGCATACTACCAATTCTCGTGATCTTGGAGTACACATGACTAGGCGATCTCACTATAGGTGGTCACTCAATTCACTCAAAGTGTATCGGGTTCCCTAACAATCTAGAACAATTGAAATCGCTCAAATAAGCCAGTCATGCAGCACTCATCGTCATAAGCTTGGTCGAGAATCGGATCTCCACCACTTAGGTGAGGACGGTGCTAACTATCTGTGACAATCCTCCAATTAGGGTAATTACTTAGCCTAATTTCATGCATTACCTAGAGTAATTCCCTGATTAAGTGAATTCAAACTATTTTGTGTATAAGTTTTTGGTAAACTTACTATGTGAATACGTGACATATTTGTTTGTAGTTATATGTGTATATATAATTATGTATGAAATAAACAATTATGTTAGTAATACAAAATAATTAATAATTCGAAAATTATTAATTACAACTATTATACAATTATATTATTGAAATAATATAATAAATTATACGTTTAATAATAAACGTATTAATCGCGAACAATTGAGTTCCGAAATGAACTTCAAAGATACTTTCGAATAATTTTTATGTTGAAATTATTATATATAAGTGTTACAACGAAAAGAAACTGAAACATTTGACGAATTTTGTTACACGTATTACGAACAGAAACAATTTTAAAACGCGCCTAGAGGTTCTAAATAATAAAAGTATTATTTAGTAAGTTACTGTTTTAATGTGTAGAACATTACCTCAAAGTATGATTTCCAAATTTTACTGAAATCTGGCACGCGTTTTTGACTATACAGTACTTTTACTGTGACTAATTTTAATTTTACTTGTAACAAAGTATTTCACATTTCGATTTCAAAGTTCTAAATCTGTAATATCGAGGAACAAAACGCTTAATTTTATTATAATTAAAGTACCACAAATTATACCCGTACACGAAATTAACGGGCTAAAAACTACCAATATAGTACCAACAGAAATATCTGGGCGACAGATAAGTGTTCGCTCCATACTCCCGTTTGAAATCTCACCTCCAATAATACAACTTACCTAAAATTTTGATCTCACAATTTACACACACACAACACAAACACTGGTTCTTTCTTGTTCCCTGTGGTTTTTGGCGACTGGAAGCAGAACAACAAGCAGAGAGGCAGAGGAGTAACAACAATAAGAGCAACACCATTTTCATCTTCATCATCTCAAACTCAAACATCAAACATTTCACCAAAAATGATCACATAATCAGCATCGTTCGTAATCTTCACAATCATCTCAGAATCATCATCAATCTTCATCTAAATCATTGTGAGGATCATTTTATATATTTTTCTTCATTTATATAATTTCTTGAAATTATGATCTTGATGATTATTGTTGTTATAAATTGTTAAAAAACAAGTTATTATGCATTTGTATAACATATATTGATGATCTATCACGTTAAAATAGTGTTAAAATACCCCAAAATGGGTTTAAGTTTCGTACAGAGCTGATGAACACGAAGATGAACAGTACCATTTCAAAATGACGCGATCGCGTCATTTCATGTGTAAAATCTAGTGTTTTTCGAAAATCATATCACGCGATCGCGTGATATGGCATTTTGAGCCGATCGCGTCAACTTGTTACACATTTCAAACGATCGCGTGAAAACCTTGGTTACCCGATCGCGTGAATTCTTCGCCCGATCGCGTCATTTTCAGTTCACACGATCGCGTCACTTGAATCAACCGATCGCATCATTTTTCACTTCACGCGATCGCGTGATCCATATGAACACCTCCACGCGATCGCGTCATTCTTCACAGATCCGAAAGTCATTAACTTAATTTGGTATTTGCAATAACAAGTGATAACCAACTTAGTAAACGACAACTATAAGTGTACAAGACTTAGTGTAACAATTGGACACGACAAAACTTTGAGACAATTATAAAATATATATATACAAACGAATGGACAATATATATATATTTCACGAAACATATAAATGGAACGATTTAATTATCTAGTACAAACTATACACGACAAACGAAACCAAACTATGTTTTGAGACATAAACGACAATTACATATGTATATACTCGACATTTACAACATATGTATTTATGGATATTAACAATGACGACAACTAAGATATATATTAGAATATATATATTCAACTAATATGTATATAAATATACATACTTAAACTCAACGACTAATTGAAACGCAAACCTCACCAGCAACTGAAATATTAAAAACATTTCAACTTAACAAATAATCCATATACTTATACAAGTATTATTATTTGCGTCTAGGTATTTGAGTGACGCTTGTGGATTGTTTGCTAGCTATTTGTGCTGAAGACTTGCAAAACTGTGAGTTCACAGCCCCTATCTTCTACTTGTTTTAAATTCTTTTAAAACCAGGGGTGGAAAACATAGAACAATGTGTATAACATGCTACTTGCTTTATTAAATAATTGCTCTGCATGTTACTATAAACTATTGATTAACATGAATGTATTCGTGTTCTTAAACTTAAATTGTTTATATGAAATGTTTTCATATCGTTTGACTCGTTGTATTTATATGAAAGGTTTTCATATGATAAACTCGAACTATTTTTATGAAATGATTTTTCATAACTATTTTGGGAATTAAGACAAACGCATCTTGGTACGATCCTAGGTTTACGCGAGGTAGTTGTAGTGCACATAAGTCCCAGTGCTTGCAACCTATAACCATTAGCTAGGTGACTGTGACAACCGTCAATTTAGGACTATAGTTTAGTGCCTAATCAAGTTTTAATACATGTAATTAGTTCTGTGTTAGGCTAATTAATGTATCAATTATTATATATATTGTTGAATATATATCTACAATTATGCGGTTTGTTTAAATCGTACGAGCTTCAAATCGAATAGAATTCGATTACAATAAATACGGACGTTGGTGAACAATTTTATTAAGTAATACAAACATTATTCAATAACTCAATTTTATTAGGAATATTATTTATTGTAATATTTCGTGGTCAATTCGTATTGCACAAATAACATATATATAATTAAAATACAAACGCGCAAACAAATATAACGAATTTCATTTTAAATATCATAAATAGATAATTGGTAAAATTTTACAATAAAACATTTTTATTATAATTTATAATTTAAAATGTATCTTTAAATAACTAAAATAAATATTTAACGTTAAATGACGGAGAAAACGAGCACCACGCGGAGCACGGGACGGAGACTGCGAGGTGAGGCTTTCACCTACACCCCACCTCTCCTTCATTCTTTCTTTCATTTTCATTCTCCAAAAACACACACACACCAAAAACACTCTCACCAAATTCATACAAAATTTCGGAATCATCGAATCCGACAACAAAACTTACATTTTCGGAACCACCATCAAGTGGGGAACAAGATTAACAAAAGCTCTACCATCATTTTCGACCTCCATCTTCTTCGATTTGCATTTGTAAGGAAATTTCTAAAAACTTAGATTTGTTTAGTTTTATGTAATATTTTGATGTTTTGATGTTTACACAACTTATATATGTCCATTACAAAGATTAGAACACAGTTTTATAGCTTAAAAACGAGTTTAAATTGAGTTTTGGCCGGAAAAATCGCGAACAGCCGGACTTTCTGGGCTGGTGTTCATCCATGCGACACAAGCCTTGTGTCGCATGTTGTGTCGTATTTTGCCCTTTATGTCGCACCTTGTGTCGTATAAATCCTTTAGTGTCGTAACTCGTGCGACACAATATTGTGTCGCACTCTATGTCGCAAATTATGTCGTATTTCTATACGACACAACCACTATGTCGCTATTAAATTAGCATTTCGTATTCGATGCGACACAGTCCCTGTGTCGTATCCTTGTGTCGCATGACGTCTGCGACACAACCATTGTGTCGCATGTCAAATCTTTGTGTCGCATGTTGTGTCGCAAAACACAGAAAAACCAGAATTTTTAAGTCAAAGTTACTGTTCAAAAAAGTCAAATTTACTGTAGCAGTACTGTAGCAGTACTGTAACAAAGTCAACATTTTAGAATTTTTATTATTACAAACCGTCACCAACGGGCCGTACACATTTTCAAAACTTACAAAAACAGATTATTCAATCAACCAAGTCGTAGTAACTTGGATAATTTAGTCAATCAAGTCGTAGTAACTTGAAACAAAACAATTAATCAACCAAATCGTAGTAATTTGGACATATATAATTAAATAACAACTACAAAGGTAGTCTTTCGAGATACCGGTACAATTAATAACAATCAAGTGTCGTGGACACATTCAGGTTTCAAGTCTTTGAACATCAACTCACAGCTAATTACTTCAAGTTTATTAACTTAAACACTCCAAGACTCAGGTGAGTTTCATAGCCCCATTTTCACTGCTTTACAACTAGGGGTGTGATATTACTACTCGATTTTGTTTTACAAGTAGAACGCAAGTGCCAAACTTCAAATACTACATGAGTTTCAAGCTAATCAATTTAAAGTCCTCCATAAGCATAGTCTCTAGTATTTTATAGCGTGAATGTTAGTATATGATATCATATGGGATTGACAATCCTCATCCGGGTTAGCACGCACTAACCGGTCAAACGGATGTATTAGCATTTGGGAAGACGAGTGTTGATTAGGCACTCGTAGGAGGCATTTCAAGTTAGGTTTCCTTAAGTGGGCCTGACAAATCAAGTTAAGCTCAGACTATGTGCTCATGGACAGTATAACTTTTATTTTGCTTAATTGCATTTTAAATTCAATATAAATCTTGCGGTTCTGACAGCTATACATTGACATACAAACCTGTGAGCTCACCAGCGTTTTCGCTGACCCATTTTAGTATTTATCACAGGTACCCAGCAGTAGGTTGGCTGCACAAGCAAGAAATATTAGCTCGAGTTAGCATACATACAACTAGAGATTGGACTGCATTATTATATTTTGTAAAAGTAATTATGCTATTTAATCTCTCAATTTCAGGAATCGAGCTAATGTAACTATATTTTGATGTAAACATTTACTTTATCTATACAAGTTTAAAACGACGCATATAGTGGTCGTTCATTATATCTTATGTGCTTTGTATATTGATTAGTGACACCCAAATCAAGCTTCCGCAAATCATTAAATTTGGGGGTGTCACAGATTGGTATCAGAGCCTAAGGTTATAGTGAATTAGGTTGCATTTAGTGGGCCTAGACTATGACCGTTAGGCAGTATTCCTCAGTAGTTATGACTAGTTCAGGGATTACATCATACGACTTTAATTTAACATAGCCTGATCAACTATGTACAATTAGAGAAAGATGATATGAAATCTGAAAGAGTTATGTTGAACAGGAATGCATTAGTTGACTCTGACCTCGAGAGAAACGGGACTCAAAACACGTCTGTGCTAGACACTCAATAGGTTATTATGTGATATACATATATATATACATAAATAGACCTCATTACCACTTTAGGCTATATTATTATATGAATATAGGCCTCTTTCTCTCTAACGCTTTGTCTCGAAATGACAAACACACCACTAGTTCATCATACTCGGACTAGCATCTTATTTCATTTCCTTGTTCTTTCTTACTCAGCATCATGCCTCCTCGCCGTCAAATTACCCTTAGCGAAGCTGAGATCGCGGGAATCATTGCCCGCAGTGTGACCGAAGCCTTGGCTACCCGAACACCACCCGGTAGCGAGGACACAGCAACCAATACTCCACCACCCAAACCCTGCCTCTATAAGGACTTTCTTAGCTGTAAACCGCTATACTTCAAGGGCACGGAAGGTGCCATTGGCTTAATTCGTTGGATTGAGCGCATGGAATCTGTTTTCAGTCTCTGCGATTGCACTGAGAACAACAAGGTCAAATTCGCTGCTTACACCTTTCAGGAAGGTGCACTCACGTGGTGGAAAACCCACGCAAACTCTGTAGGCCTTGAGGTTGCAAATCGACTTCCTTGGGCCGAACTGAAGAAGAAGCTGACAGAAAAGTACTGTCCTGAAGAGGAATTACACAGGCTGGAAGAAGAATTCTGGCATCTGGAGGTGCAGGGAAATGATGTTGCTGAATATACCACCAAGTTTCAGCAGTTTGCCTTATTATGCCCAGGTTTGGTCGAACCAGAAAGTAAGGGCATTAAGAAATACATTCGTGGACTTCCCGAGAACATTCAGGGAAACGTCGCCTCATCCAAACCAACTACTACTGAAAGTGCCATTCGTTTGGCCCACGAACTCATGGCTCTAGTTGTCAGCCGTGAGACTTCCAACACCTCATCCTCTAACAACAACAAACGCAAATCTACTGAGCACCACCACAACTCAAACAAGAAAAACAACGCCATCCAAGTCTACAACACCAACTCTGAATCCAACCGCAGCTACACCGGGGACAGACCTTATTGTCCCAAGTGTAACTATCACCACTTTGGTCAGTGCGGTACTCCTTGCAACAACTGCAGGAGGTACGGGCATTCGACTAAGGATTGCCGAGCCCCCAAATCCAACAACAACCCCTCTGACAGAAATAACCGACAACCTAAGTCCTGCTACGAATGTGGAAACCCAGGACACTTTAGGGATTCTTGCCCAAAATTGAAGAACAAGGGCAACAACAACAACCACCGCAACAACAACAACAACACCAAAAGTAGCGCCTTCGTGATCAACTCAGGGGACGCCCGTCAGGACCCGAATGTGGTCACGGGTATGTTCCTCCTCAACAATTTAACTGCTTCTATTCTGTTTGATACTGGTGCCGATAGAAGTTTTATTTCCGATGAATTTTGCCCTCTACTTGACATCACACCTGTTGCTTTAGACGTTAAGTACACCGTAGAGCTAGCAAATGGCAAATTGATAGAAACAAATAGTGTGATACCTAATTGCACCTTAAATCTAGCCGACGAAACCTTCTCCATAGATCTTATGCCTATTGAGATAGGAAGTTTCGATGTCATCGTAGGCATGGACTGGTTATCCAAACATCGTGCCGAAATCATCTGCTATGACAAAATTGTTCGCATACCTCTCACTGTCGGTAGAACCCTAGTCATACAGGGGGAGACCGGAGGGACGAGGCTTAACATCATATCTTGTCTTAAAACCCGGAAATTTCTGAGAAAGGGTTATCCATCAATCCTCGCGCACATCATGGAGAAAAAGTCGGAGGAGAAGCGACTTGAGGATGTTCCAATTGTTCGAGACTTTCCAGAAGTCTTTCCTGAGGAACTGCCTGGTCTACCACCACCAAGACAGGTTGAGTTCTCAATCGATCTTGTACCAGGTGCTGCGCCTGTGGCCCGAGCACCATACCGTTTAGCTCCATCCGAACTTCAGGAGCTGTCCACCCAATTACAGGAACTCCTGGAACGAGGATTTATCAGGCCGAGTTCTTCACCTTGGGGAGCTCCGGTCCTATTTGTTAAGAAGAAAGATGGTTCTTTTCGAATGTGTATCGACTATCGAGAGTTGAACAGGTTAACTGTCAAGAACCGGTATCCACTCCCTCGAATCGATGACCTGTTCGACCAACTTCAAGGGTCGAGTTGTTATTCAAAGATTGATCTCCGATCCGGTTATCACCAATTGCGTGTTCGCGATGCCGATATTCCAAAAACCGCTTTCAGAACCCGTTACGGGCATTACGAATTCCAAGTGATGCCATTCGGCCTAACCAATGCACCGGCTGTATTCATGGACCTTATGAATCGGGTGTGTAAACCTTACCTTGATAAGTTTGTCATTGTATTCATCGATGACATCCTCATATATTCACGAAGCAAAGTAGAGCATGCGCAACACCTCAGAACCATCCTTGAACTACTTAAACACGAGGAGCTCTATGCCAAGTTCTCTAAGTGTGAGTTCTGGATCAAAACCGTTCAATTCCTTGGTCACGTGATTGACAGTCAGGGGATTCACGTCGACCCGTCAAAAATCGAGGCTATCAAAGACTGGCAATCGCCAACCACTCCGACCGAAGTACGGCAGTTTTTAGGACTGGCCGGATATTATCGACGATTCATTGAAAATTTCTCCAAGATAGCCATACCACTCACGACGCTGACCCAGAAAGACAAAAAGTTTGACTGGACTGATAAACAAGAATCGGCATTCCAACTCTTAAAACAAAAGCTTTGCAGTGCTCCTATCCTATCATTACCCGAAGGCACTGATGACTTCGTGGTATACTGCGATGCTTCTCATCAAGGTCTCGGTTGCGTGCTCATGCAACGAGACAAAGTCATAGCTTATGCTTCCCGACAGCTCAAGATTCATGAAAAGAATTACACCACCCACGACCTCGAGCTAGGAGCTGTTGTTTTTGCCCTCAAAATCTGGAGACATTACCTTTATGGTACCAGGTGTACAATCTTTACCGATCATAAAAGCCTTCAACACATATTCGATCAGAAGGATCTCAACATGAGGCAACGTCGATGGGTCGAGTTGCTTACCGATTACGACTGCGAGCTCAAATATCATCCAGGCAAAGCAAATGTTGTTGCTGATGCCCTCAGTCGAAAAGAGCGAGTGAAACCACTTCGGGTTCGAGCCCTCAGTATGACCATTCATAACAATTTGAACATTCAAATCCTCACTGCTCAACTTGAAGCCTTAAAACCAGAGAATGTCAAAGATGAAGCCTTGCGGGGCATGGATAAACAATTCGAAATTAGACCTAACGGGATTAGGTATTTCTCAAACCGAATCTGGTTGCCTAGATTTGGGAACCTACGAGACTTGGTGATGGATGAAGCTCACAAGTCCAAATATTCTATCCATCCGGGATCCGACAAAATGTACCACGGTATCAAGGACTTCTACTGGTGGCCGAACATGAAAGCCGAAATCGCCACCTATGTCAGCAAGTGCCTTACTTGCTCCAAAGTCAAAATCGAATATCAAAAACCTTCTGGTTTACTTCAACAACCCAGTCTTCCTGAATGGAAATGGGAACAAATTGCCATGGACTTCATAACCAAACTACCCAAATCCTCAAGCGGTTGCGATTCCATTTGGGTGATCGTGGATCGTCTCACAAAATCTGCTCACTTCCTGGCAATCAAGGAATCCGACAAAATGGAACGCCTCACCAACATTTATCTGAAGGAAATCGTGACCAAACACGGCGTTCCAATCTCAATTATCTCCGATAGGGATAGTCGTTTCACTTCACAATTTTGGCAATCACTTCAAAAATCCCTGGGTACTCGACTTGATATGAGTACCGCATACCATCCTCAAACAGACGGTCAAAGCGAACGAACCATTCAAACACTAGAAGACATGCTACGGGCCTGCGTAGTAGACTTCGGTGTGAACTGGGAAAAACATCTACCATTGTGCGAGTTCTCGTACAACAACAGTTATCATACCAGCATCAAAGTTGCACCCTTCGAGGCACTGTACGGTCGTAAGTGCCGGTCACCTATCTGTTGGACCGAAGTTGGGGATAGCCAACTCACAGGTCCAGAAATCATTCACGAGACAACCGAGAGAATCGTTGAAATTCAAAACAAACTCAAAGCCGCGCGAGATCGTCAGAAAAGTTATGCTGACGTAAGGCGCAAGCCACTCGAGTTCCAGGTTGGGGATCGAGTTCTACTCAAAGTATCGCCTTGGAAAGGCGTAATCCGGTTTGGCAAACGAGGGAAGTTAAATCCCAGATACATTGGACCGTTCGAGATCCTCGAAAGGATTGGTCCAGTGGCTTATCGATTGCAGCTGCCATCTGAACTCAGCAGCGTGCATCCCACATTTCATGTTTCAAATCTGAAGAAGTGTCTGTCTGATGAGACACTTATCATTCCACTCGATGAAATACGAGTTGACGAAAAACTTCACTTTGTTGAGGAACCCGCTGAAATCATGGACCGTGAGGTCAAACAACTTAAACAAAGTCGTATTCCCATCGTCAAGGTTAGGTGGATTTCGCGGCGCGGTCCGGAATTCACCTGGGAATGGGAGGATCAAATGCGACTCAAGTATCCTCAACTCTTCAATGATTCAACGTCAAACACTACTTCAACATAAATTTCGGGACGAAATTCTTCTAACAGGGGGAGAATGTGACAACCGTCAATTTAGGACTATAGTTTAGTGCCTAATCAAGTTTTAATACATGTAATTAGTTCTGTGTTAGGCTAATTAATGTATCAATTATTATATATATTGTTGAATATATATCTACAATTATGCGGTTTGTTTAAATCGTACGAGCTTCAAATCGAATAGAATTCGATTACAATAAATACGGACGTTGGTGAACAATTTTATTAAGTAATACAAACATTATTCAATAACTCAATTTTATTAGGAATATTATTTATTGTAATATTTCGTGGTCAATTCGTATTGCACAAATAACATATATATAATTAAAATACAAACGCGCAAACAAATATAACGAATTTCATTTTAAATATCATAAATAGATAATTGGTAAAATTTTACAATAAAACATTTTTATTATAATTTATAATTTAAAATGTATCTTTAAATAACTAAAATAAATATTTAACGTTAAATGACGGAGAAAACGAGCACCACGCGGAGCACGGGACGGAGACTGCGAGGTGAGGCTTTCACCTACACCCCACCTCTCCTTCATTCTTTCTTTCATTTTCATTCTCCAAAAACACACACACACCAAAAACACTCTCACCAAATTCATACAAAATTTCGGAATCATCGAATCCGACAACAAAACTTACATTTTCGGAACCACCATCAAGTGGGGAACAAGATTAACAAAAGCTCTACCATCATTTTCGACCTCCATCTTCTTCGATTTGCATTTGTAAGGAAATTTCTAAAAACTTAGATTTGTTTAGTTTTATGTAACATTTTGATGTTTTGATGTTTACACAACTTATATATGTCCATTACAAAGATTAGAACACAGTTTTATAGCTTAAAAACGAGTTTAAATTGAGTTTTGGCCGGAAAAATCGCGAACAGCCGGACTTTCTGGGCTGGTGTTCATCCATGCGACACAAGCCTTGTGTCGCATGTTGTGTCGTATTTTGCCCTTTATGTCGCACCTTGTGTCGTATAAATCCTTTAGTGTCGTAACTCGTGCGACACAATATTGTGTCGCACTCTATGTCGCAAATTATGTCGTATTTCTATACGACACAACCACTATGTCGCTATTAAATTAGCATTTCGTATTCGATGCGACACAGTCCCTGTGTCGTATCCTTGTGTCGCATGACGTCTGCGACACAACCATTGTGTCGCATGTCAAATCTTTGTGTCGCATGTTGTGTCGCAAAACACAGAAAAACCAGAATTTTTAAGTCAAAGTTACTGTTCAAAAAAGTCAAATTTACTGTAGCAGTACTGTAGCAGTACTGTAACAAAGTCAACATTTTAGAATTTTTATTATTACAAACCGTCACCAACGGGCCGTACACATTTTCAAAACTTACAAAAACAGATTATTCAATCAACCAAGTCGTAGTAACTTGGATAATTTAGTCAATCAAGTCGTAGTAACTTGAAACAAAACAATTAATCAACCAAATCGTAGTAATTTGGACATATATAATTAAATAACAACTACAAAGGTAGTCTTTCGAGATACCGGTACAATTAATAACAATCAAGTGTCGTGGACACATTCAGGTTTCAAGTCTTTGAACATCAACTCACAGCTAATTACTTCAAGTTTATTAACTTAAACACTCCAAGACTCAGGTGAGTTTCATAGCCCCATTTTCACTGCTTTACAACTAGGGGTGTGATATTACTACTCGATTTTGTTTTACAAGTAGAACGCAAGTGCCAAACTTCAAATACTACATGAGTTTCAAGCTAATCAATTTAAAGTCCTCCATAAGCATAGTCTCTAGTATTTTATAGCGTGAATGTTAGTATATGATATCATATGGGATTGACAATCCTCATCCGGGTTAGCACGCACTAACCGGTCAAACGGATGTATTAGCATTTGGGAAGACGAGTGTTGATTAGGCACTCGTAGGAGGCATTTCAAGTTAGGTTTCCTTAAGTGGGCCTGACAAATCAAGTTAAGCTCAGACTATGTGCTCATGGACAGTATAACTTTTATTTTGCTTAATTGCATTTTAAATTCAATATAAATCTTGCGGTTCTGACAGCTATACATTGACATACAAACCTGTGAGCTCACCAGCGTTTTCGCTGACCCATTTTAGTATTTATCACAGGTACCCAGCAGTAGGTTGGCTGCACAAGCAAGAAATATTAGCTCGAGTCAGCATACATACAACTAGAGATTGGACTGCATTATTATATTTTGTAAAAGTAATTATGCTATTTAATCTCTCAATTTCAGGAATCGAGCTAATGTAACTATATTTTGATGTAAACATTTACTTTATCTATACAAGTTTAAAACGACGCATATAGTGGTCGTTCATTATATCTTATGTGCTTTGTATATTGATTAGTGACACCCAAATCAAGCTTCCGCAAATCATTAAATTTGGGGGTGTCACAGTGACTCTAGCCACTGAGTATACAGATAGTACTATCGATTTGACAACCCTCCCAGGATATAACTTGTTGGTCATTCCAACCTCACGACGGCAGTCGCACGCGGAGTGTATACTTAAGATGTTACTGAGGCAACAACAAAACAACTAGTCGTGGTTTGGTTATAGTACTAGGAGTCGTACTTTAACTTTAAAGGTGTCGCTCACCTTAGAGGGATCATAGTCTAAATTTCCCACTAAACTACTCAACTAAGGACAAATTGTTTTGGGAACGGTATTCCCTGTGAGGATTAATAGGACAGGTGTTCCTATGGACAACTATTTTGGAAATGTTTACTTAATTGTTAAACCTATATTTCCAGCAACAACTATTTTGGAAATGTTTACTTAATTGTTAAACCTATATTTCCAGCAACAACCATTTTGGAAATGTTTACTTAATTGTTAAACCTATATTTCCAGCGACAACTATTTTGGAAATGTTTACTTAATTGTTAAACATATATTTCCCACTTAACTACTCAACTACTATTTTGGGAAGGGTATTCCCTGGGATAACTGATTAGGACAGGTGTTCCTACACGACTACTTTTATAAGGAAATGTTTACTAAATTGCTAAACCTGTGTTTCCTGAAAACAATTATTTGGAATGTTTACTTTATTGCTAAACTTGTGTTCCTATCAACTATATTTTGAAATGTTTACTTTATTGCTAAACTTGTGTTCCTATCAACTATCTGTTGGAAAATGTTTACTTAAATGTTAAACTTGATTTTCCTATAACTATTGAAATGGATATGTTTACTTGATTGATAAACCTGTATATCCTGTGACTATGTATCAGGAAATTGTTTATGGATAACCTTGTATTTCCAGCGATAACTAATAGGATAGGTGGTCCTATACGTTTGCCTCATTTTAGAAATGTTTTCCTTGAGTGGATAAACTAGTGTTTCTAAACGCATAACTATTTTAGAAATGTTTTCCTTGATTGGATAAACTAGTATTTCTAACTCTTAACTTTTGTAGAAATGTTTTTCCTTGAATGGATAAACTTGTATTTCTTACAAAGTAATTATGAAATGTTTATCATACTTGAATAGACCTGTTTTTCCTACTTAACGATTTACTTGTATTGACAACGATTATTAAACTACAAACCTAGTTTGGAAAAAGGTATTTTCCTGAGATTACTTATTTGGAACTATACAACTGATAGGAAATGTTTACTTTGATTAGTTAAAACTTTGTTTCCTACACATACTTATTAGGAAATGTTTATGATTAAACTTGTGTTTCCTACGCAACTACTTACTTGTAGTAAGAATGACATTCTTACTTTATATAGGAAATGTTTTCTTTAACTAGAACAACTTGTATTTCCTACTAAACTTATAAACATAATGTTTTGCTGTAAATGAATGAGTTATTCATAACTTGGTTTGACCACTATAAACTAAACCTGTGAATTCACTCAACATTCAATGTTGACAGTTTACTATGTTTTTCAGGGAATTAGGACTCAGGTACTGATGCATGCATAATGGACGTAAGTTACCCACGACGAATTAGGATGCCACATTTGGGACAAATGTATTTTTACAACACTACTATTCCTATGACCTGACAAGTCATAGTTTTTGTAAATACTTTTATATTAATGGCATCTTAATTACTGTTCTGCAATGATCATAATCTCTGATACGGTGAATGCATACTGCTTACGTCAGCACCCCCGCTGTTTAACTAATACATATATGCTTCCGCTAATAAATGATAATGCTTCCGCTAAACTATCATTAAACACAATTATCGATTTTGGGGGTGTGACAGACTTGGTATCAGAGCCATTGGTTATAGAGAACTAGAAGTCTTTAAGTGACTAAAAACCTTAGAGACCTAGACTATAACTTTGGCTAGAACACTCATGCATTCATACATTGCATAACTCTATATCACTACGTAGTTACTAAGTATATTACGAGTGTGAATAACGAACGTCCTATATACGTGATGGACTCCGACGAAGAACTGTCCTAGCACAACTATAATGACGGTGTTGCGTCTTCCGACGAAAACTTAACGATTATGCCTACTCCAGAGTCCAATGTGACACCTGGTGTAGATGAACAACGAACATATTTGAGGAACTACTGAAGGTACTACCTCTTAAGAAACTCAAAAATACCCATGCTACCTGTGCCCGAGTACAGATGCTTGAAGAGCATGCTCGAGTGGCAGAGAGTGTAGCTGGGGTCAGCAGGATGCTGATTATATGATAGTGACTGTAGGAACGTACTTACCTTATCTCAGTTGCACCTATGTATGGCAGATTGTGCCTACACTATATTAGGTCAACACTTTTGACTAATGGGTATATCTATATATAGTAAATCCCATCACACTTTAGATGAACACTCTAGTATGTACGTCTTTACTGCTACATTCTTTGAATCACTCACATCTATACCTGTAACTCTTGTATTGAGTTTGTACGAACCTGACCGTGTTAACCGGTGATGAAAAGAAGTATGTATTTAGCATCATATAATGACGCCTGGCCAACGTGATTATATTGTACTAAGTACATATGGGTGTTTCAAAATCGTAAGACACGTAATAAGGATATCAATAACCCTTCTCTATTCATTCAATAATTTAACAACGAAACATTAGAAACAATTGACTAAACGACACACTACTCACGATAGTAGCTGAAATTATTACCCGAAGCGAGGTGAATCGTACTCACAACAACGCCATGAAGGATAACCGAAACGAATGATGGAAACCTAACTAAAGGAGAAAGCTTGAGAAATGTGAGAGACGCTACACTGAAGAGTGTACTCTTAGTGGTAACTACGAGCTGTAGGGTCATCGAACCCAATATCGCTGAATTAATTCTTTCACCAAGAACCAATGTTGAACAACGGAATAAAGGGGTGTTTCGAGTGTAGTGACTCAAAACACTACCGAAACCAGTACCCAAAGCTTAACAATTGAAACAACAACCATTATGCCCCTATTAGTAATTGATTTGAATGTCAAGTGAGTTTATGTCTAGTGAAGTTAGACCACTCCTAGACACTGAATCCTGTAAGTTGGATAACAAGTACATTATAGAACTAACCGATGGTCAGTTGGTCGAATCAGGAAAAATAGTACCGGAATGTGCCCTAACGTTAGAGGGACATTTCTTCGAAATAGACTTGCTATCGGTAGAGTTGGAAAACATCAACATAGTAGTCGGAGTGGACTAGTTCTCGAGGAATCTTGCAGAGATTTCTGTTTCGATAAGTTGGTACGTCTACCATTATTGACCGAAAAGAGACTTTGGTGATACAAGGAGATAAGAGGATGGGAGCCGTTAAAACAATAAGTTGTTTGAAATCTTGTAAATATCTCCGAAAGAGATATCCAGCATTCGTGGCACATGTTGTGGAGAAGAAAAGCGAAGAGAAACGCTTGGACGACATACCTGTAGTGCGAGACTATTTGGGAGTGTTTTCTGATGATTTTCCAGGATTACCACCTCCGCAACAAGTCGAGTTTCGCATCGATTTGGTGCCAAGAGCCGCACCAATCGCCCGCTCACCTTATCGTCTAGCTCTATCAAAAATGCAAGAACTGTCTACACAGTTGCAAGAGCTTTTAGACTTAGGATTCATCCGACCGAGCTTTTCACCTTGGGGAGCTCCGGTTTTGTTTGTCAAAAAGAAGGATGGATCTATGCGCATGTGCATTGACTACAGAGAATTGAATAAAGTAACTATTAAGAACCGATATCCGTTACCTCGCATTGACGATCTATTTGATCAGCTACAAGGATCAAGTTACTACTCAAAGATCGATCTGCGTTCTATTTATCATCAACTGAAAGTTCGAGGAGAGGATGTGCCGAAGACAGCGTTTATAACTCGTTATGGACATTATGAGTTCTTAGTCATGCCGTTTGGATTGACTAACGAGCCGGCAGTATTCATGGATCTCATGAATCGAGTGTGCAAACATTACTTAGATAAGGTTGTCATTGTGTTCATTGACGATATTTTGATTTACTCAAAGACGAAAGAGGATCACGAACAGCATTTGAAACTTATCCTCCAACTACTTGAGAACGAGAAGCTGTATGCTAAGTTCTCCAAATGCGAATTTTGGATTAGAATGGTTCATTTCCTAGGTCACGTGATCAACGACAAGGGAATTCATGTGAACCCATCCAAGATAGAGGCAATTAAGAATTTGAAAGCACCGGAAACTCCCACAGAAATTCGACAATTTCTTGGTTTGGCTGGCTATTACCGACGATTTATAGAGAACTTTTCAAAAATAGCCCAGTCACTCACCACCTTAACGCAGAAGGATAAGAAATTCGAATGGGGAGAGAAACAAGAGAATGCCTTCCAACTGTTGAAACAAAAGTTGAGCACCACATCGATTCTATCTTTACCTGGGGAAACAGAGAACTTCATAGTTTACTGTGACGCCTCACATCAAGGATTAGGTTGTGTTCTCATGCAAAACGACAAAGTAATTGCTTATGCATCTCGTCAATTAAAGATTCACGAGAAGAACTATACGACTCATGACTTAGAGTTAGGAGCAGTCGTTTTTGCATTGAAGATTTGGAGACACTACCTATATGGTACAAAGTGTACGATCTTCACCGACCACAAGAGTCTATGACACATATTCGACCAGAAAGAACTCAACATGAGACAGAGACGTTGGGTCGAATTGCTGAATGATTACGACTGTGAGATTAAATACCATCCGGGCAAGGCTAATGTAGTAGCAGATGCCCTGAGTCGTAAGGAGAACATTAAGCCTCGTAGAGTTCGAGCCTTAGTGTTAACAATTCACTCGAATCTCATTACTCAAATTTGCGACGCACAACAATTAGCTTTCACCGCCGAGCGCATGAAAGATGAATCCCTGAGGGGAATGGAGAAACAGCTTGAAACCAAAGAGAATGGAGTTTATACTTCGTAAATTGAATTTAGGTACAGTGCGACGACGAGCTACGCACACTAATTTTGGACTAAGCTCACAAGTCTAACTACTCAATCCATCCTGGTGCAGACAAGATGTACCAAGATGTGAAAGGTTTCTATTGGTGGCCTAATATGAAGAGAGACATCGCTACTTATGTCAGCAAGTGTCTAAATTGTTCAAAAGTCAAGGTTGAGTATCAAAAACCTTCAGGACTTTTGTCACAATCAAAGCTGCCACAATGGAAATGGGAACTCATAACAATGGACTTCATCACGAAACTAACAAAGACATCAGCTGGAGCTGATTCGATTCGGGTGATTGTCGACAGACCGACAACATCAGCCCACTTTATTGCTGTCAAAGAAAACGACAAGTTAGAGAAACTAATAAGGATCTATTTGAAGAAGATCATTTCTCGGCACGGTGTGCCATTATCGATTATATCTGATAGAGATAGCAGATTCACATCTTGTTTCTGGCAAACGGTACAACAGGCTTTAGGTACTCGACTAGGCATGAGTACGGCCTATCATTCACAAACCAATGGCCAGAGTGAACGAACAATTCAAACGCTCGAGGAATTATTTAGAGCATGTGTGATTGACTTTAGGGAAATTGGGATACTCATCTTCCATTAGCTGAGTTTTCCTACAACAATAGTTATCACACCAGTATACAGATGGCACCGTTTGAAGCGTTGTATGGACGCAAGTGCCGAACTCCACTCTGTTGAGCAGAGTTGGATGACAGACAAATATACGGACCTGAGATTGTCCAGGAGACGACATATAAAATACCACAAGTACTAGCACGACTGAAACGGCGCGTGACCGATAAGAGGGTTACGCAGAAAATCGCCGTAAACCATTGGAGTTTCAAGTAGGTGACAAAATCCTACTCAAAACATCACCTTGGAAAGGGATAACTCATTTTGGGAAAAACGAGGGAAACTGAACCCACAATAGATAGGACCGTTTGAAATCCTTGCCAGGATTGACCCTGTAACCTATAAGCTCAAACTACCACAAGAGCTTAGTAGTATTCATGACACTTTTCATGTGTGTAATTTGAAGAAGTGTCTTTCCGACGAAGCACTTATTATACCTCCTGACGAAGTTTTCATAAACTCAAAGTTTAACTTTGTGGAGGAACCGATTGAAGTATCTGACTCAAAGATTCAAGAGCTACTAAATAGTCATATTTAAACTAGGCAAAGTTCGTTGGAACTCGAAGAGCGTTCCCAAGTAAACTCAACACATGGGATTATCGTTAGGTTAAACGTGAGGACGAGATAAGAAAGAAGTACCCTCACCTATTTGTACAAGCGACCGACAAGAATAATACAAATTAAATCTCGGGACGAGATTTCGCTAACAGGGGGAGAATGTGACAATCCTCCAATTAGGGTAATTACTTAGCCTAATTTCATGCATTACCTAGAGTAATTCCCTGATTAAGTGAATTCAAACTATTTTGTGTATAAGTTTTTGGTAAACTTACTATGTGAATACGTGACATATTTGTTTGTAGTTATATGTGTATATATAATTATGTATGAAATAAACAATTATGTTAGTAATACAAAATAATTAATAATTCGAAAATTATTAATTACAACTATTATACAATTATATTATTGAAATAATATAATAAATTATACGTTTAATAATAAACGTATTAATCGCGAACAATTGAGTTCCGAAATGAACTTCAAAGATACTTTCGAATAATTTTTATGTTGAAATTATTATATATAAGTGTTACAACGAAAAGAAACTGAAACATTTGACGAATTTTGTTACACGTATTACGAACAGAAACAATTTTAAAACGCGCCTAGAGGTTCTAAATAATAAAAGTATTATTTAGTAAGTTACTGTTTTAATGTGTAGAACATTACCTCAAAGTATGATTTCCAAATTTTACTGAAATCTGGCACGCGTTTTTGACTATACAGTACTTTTACTGTGACTAATTTTAATTTTACTTGTAACAAAGTATTTCACATTTCGATTTCAAAGTTCTAAATCTGTAATATCGAGGAACAAAACGCTTAATTTTATTATAATTAAAGTACCACAAATTATACCCGTACACGAAATTAACGGGCTAAAAACTACCAATATAGTACCAACAGAAATATCTGGGCGACAGATAAGTGTTCGCTCCATACTCCCGTTTGAAATCTCACCTCCAATAATACAACTTACCTAAAATTTTGATCTCACAATTTACACACACACAACACAAACACTGGTTCTTTCTTGTTCCCTGTGGTTTTTGGCGACTGGAAGCAGAACAACAAGCAGAGAGGCAGAGGAGTAACAACAATAAGAGCAACACCATTTTCATCTTCATCATCTCAAACTCAAACATCAAACATTTCACCAAAAATGATCACATAATCAGCATCGTTCGTAATCTTCACAATCATCTCAGAATCATCATCAATCTTCATCTAAATCATTGTGAGGATCATTTTATATATTTTTCTTCATTTATATAATTTCTTGAAATTATGATCTTGATGATTATTGTTGTTATAAATTGTTAAAAAACAAGTTATTATGCATTTGTATAACATATATTGATGATCTATCACGTTAAAATAGTGTTAAAATACCCCAAAATGGGTTTAAGTTTCGTACAGAGCTGATGAACACGAAGATGAACAGTACCATTTCAAAATGACGCGATCGCGTCATTTCATGTGTAAAATCTAGTGTTTTTCGAAAATCATATCACGCGATCGCGTGATATGGCATTTTGAGCCGATCGCGTCAACTTGTTACACATTTCAAACGATCGCGTGAAAACCTTGGTTACCCGATCGCGTGAATTCTTCGCCCGATCGCGTCATTTTCAGTTCACACGATCGCGTCACTTGAATCAACCGATCGCATCATTTTTCACTTCACGCGATCGCGTGATCCATATGAACACCTCCACGCGATCGCGTCATTCTTCACAGATCCGAAAGTCATTAACTTAATTTGGTATTTGCAATAACAAGTGATAACCAACTTAGTAAACGACAACTATAAGTGTACAAGACTTAGTGTAACAATTGGACACGACAAAACTTTGAGACAATTATAAAATATATATATACAAACGAATGGACAATATATATATATTTCACGAAACATATAAATGGAACGATTTAATTATCTAGTACAAACTATACACGACAAACGAAACCAAACTATGTTTTGAGACATAAACGACAATTACATATGTATATACTCGACATTTACAACATATGTATTTATGGATATTAACAATGACGACAACTAAGATATATATTAGAATATATATATTCAACTAATATGTATATAAATATACATACTTAAACTCAACGACTAATTGAAACGCAAACCTCACCAGCAACTGAAATATTAAAAACATTTCAACTTAACAAATAATCCATATACTTATACAAGTATTATTATTTGCGTCTAGGTATTTGAGTGACGCTTGTGGATTGTTTGCTAGCTATTTGTGCTGAAGACTTGCAAAACTGTGAGTTCACAGCCCCTATCTTCTACTTGTTTTAAATTCTTTTAAAACCAGGGGTGGAAAACATAGAACAATGTGTATAACATGCTACTTGCTTTATTAAATAATTGCTCTGCATGTTACTATAAACTATTGATTAACATGAATGTATTCGTGTTCTTAAACTTAAATTGTTTATATGAAATGTTTTCATATCGTTTGACTCGTTGTATTTATATGAAAGGTTTTCATATGATAAACTCGAACTATTTTTATGAAATGATTTTTCATAACTATATTAGGAATTAAGACAAACGCATCTTGGTACGATCCTAGGTTTACGCGAGGTAGTTGTAGTGCACATAAGTCCCAGTGCTTGCAACCTATAACCATTAGCTAGGTGACTCTAGCCACTGAGTATACAGATAGTACTATCGATTTGACAACCCTCCCAGGATATAACTTGTTGGTCATTCCAACCTCACGACGGCAGTCGCACGCGGAGTGTATACTTAAGATGTTACTGAGGCAACAACAAAACAACTAGTCGTGGTTTGGTTATAGTACTAGGAGTCGTACTTTAACTTTAAAGGTGTCGCTCACCTTAGAGGGATCATAGTCTAAATTTCCCACTAAACTACTCAACTAAGGACAAATTGTTTTGGGAACGGTATTCCCTGTGAGGATTAATAGGACAGGTGTTCCTATGGACAACTATTTTGGAAATGTTTACTTAATTGTTAAACCTATATTTCCAGCAACAACTATTTTGGAAATGTTTACTTAATTGTTAAACCTATATTTCCAGCAACAACCATTTTGGAAATGTTTACTTAATTGTTAAACCTATATTTCCAGCGACAACTATTTTGGAAATGTTTACTTAATTGTTAAACATATATTTCCCACTTAACTACTCAACTACTATTTTGGGAAGGGTATTCCCTGGGATAACTGATTAGGACAGGTGTTCCTACACGACTACTTTTATAAGGAAATGTTTACTAAATTGCTAAACCTGTGTTTCCTGAAAACAATTATTTGGAATGTTTACTTTATTGCTAAACTTGTGTTCCTATCAACTATATTTTGAAATGTTTACTTTATTGCTAAACTTGTGTTCCTATCAACTATCTGTTGGAAAATGTTTACTTAAATGTTAAACTTGATTTTCCTATAACTATTGAAATGGATATGTTTACTTGATTGATAAACCTGTATATCCTGTGACTATGTATCAGGAAATTGTTTATGGATAACCTTGTATTTCCAGCGATAACTAATAGGATAGGTGGTCCTATACGTTTGCCTCATTTTAGAAATGTTTTCCTTGAGTGGATAAACTAGTGTTTCTAAACGCATAACTATTTTAGAAATGTTTTCCTTGATTGGATAAACTAGTATTTCTAACTCTTAACTTTTGTAGAAATGTTTTTCCTTGAATGGATAAACTTGTATTTCTTACAAAGTAATTATGAAATGTTTATCATACTTGAATAGACCTGTTTTTCCTACTTAACGATTTACTTGTATTGACAACGATTATTAAACTACAAACCTAGTTTGGAAAAAAGGTATTTTCCTGAGATTACTTATTTGGAACTATACAACTGATAGGAAATGTTTACTTTGATTAGTTAAAACTTTGTTTCCTACACATACTTATTAGGAAATGTTTATGATTAAACTTGTGTTTCCTACGCAACTACTTACTTGTAGTAAGAATGACATTCTTACTTTATATAGGAAATGTTTTCTTTAACTAGAACAACTTGTATTTCCTACTAAACTTATAAACATAATGTTTTGCTGTAAATGAATGAGTTATTCATAACTTGGTTTGACCACTATAAACTAAACCTGTGAATTCACTCAACATTCAATGTTGACAGTTTACTATGTTTTTCAGGGAATTAGGACTCAGGTACTGATGCATGCATAATGGACGTAAGTTACCCACGACGAATTAGGATGCCACATTTGGGACAAATGTATTTTTACAACACTACTATTCCTATGACCTGACAAGTCATAGTTTTTGTAAATACTTTTATATTAATGGCATCTTAATTACTGTTCTGCAATGATCATAATCTCTGATACGGTGAATGCATACTGCTTACGTCAGCACCCCCGCTGTTTAACTAATACATATATGCTTCCGCTAATAAATGATAATGCTTCCGCTAAACTATCATTAAACACAATTATCGATTTTGGGGGTGTGACACTATCCCAAGACATTCAACGGGTGGTAGTGTTTGGTGAGGTTTAAGGGTATGGGTAGTGGTATATGTTTGGTTGTAAGGGTTTGACTTATCTTAAAACTCAAAGATAGTGAAAAACTTTATTTCAGAACGGAACGGAGGATTTTGTAGCTGCTCGTCTTCTATCGAATTTTTCTTGAGAAGGTGATACTTGAAGCACTCAGCTTTATTTGATGGAACAGTTTCTTTTTCTTTTCTTGATTTTTCTACTTTTTATTTTTCTTTTCTTCTTCAGAACTTCTTTGCCAGAGAATTTCTAAGGATATTTTATGTTGATCCTTTCAGAAATCCTTTTCGGAACTATGATCTTTGATCTTGAACCTCAATTTCTTTTGTCGTGCCAATTTTTCGCACTTTGACTTTTTAGAGTACATAGAAGAGGAAGACTTTAGAGCATAATTGAAGAGGATGTTCCAAAAGATGTTTTTCACGACCTTAGAAATTCTAAGATAAGGTTTTGGGAATTTTGGGTGAGTAGGGGTTTTGTACGAGGGTTTTTAAGAAATGAAAGGTTTAGGCTCAACAGGGTTTACTAAGCGGATCATCGATACTGAAAGTAAGTATCGGAAGGGTTTTGGGCTTGAAGAGATATGTAAGAATTGGGTTTAAATCCTAAGGAATGTCAAGGTCATCTAGCTGCACCTATACCGCGTACGGTACACACCAATGTGGTCTTGAAACGTATGTCTGGAGCAAGTTCTAATTCAGAGATGCAAGCATCGGCACACACAAGAAATGAAAGTGAAGCATTAAAGATGAATGCTTTTAGGCTCAAGATACCTCACTACAAAATAGGATTGTATGTGCCTAGCCATGCTCCTTTCAGATTATTGTTTCTTGCTCGAGAAATTTCTACCTTATTTTCCCTATATTCCAAAATACCTTACTCATATTTCGAGAATGATTCTTTTCGAAAGTATTTAACTCAAAAACTTAGAGTTTAGTTTCATAATTTAACTCATAATTTTAAATTTTTTTGAAAAAATTTGTTTGAAAAATTCGTTATTTGGGAAAACATTTTCTGAGTAATGCTATTTTGGACATAAAAAGTGCCTAAAATTATCTAAGGTATTCTTGTTAGTACATGTTTAGTGTCTGTCAGTTGGTCTAGCTCGTAGTTTGTAATTAGAATTAGTGTTCCTGACTCCTGCGACGTAGTGCGTAACGTCGCAGGTGCGACGTCAGGAATGGGCCTGCGACGTAGCCAACGTCGCATGGGCTTGGGCCTGCGACGTAGCGTGCGACGTCGCAGGTGCCAAATTTTGTATAAATTCGTTTTATGTTTTCTGTTTTAGGGTTGACGAAACCCTAAACGCAATTAGTCGAAATCTCTGTAATCTGACCGATTATAATACAATATAATACGTTTCGTTTGATATTCATTGCGTATTGATTGTTCGTGTGTTTAGTATATAACTTAATCGTTGATTCCGCAAACGATTGAGTGACTCGGTTCGTACTAGATCCAAGGTTAGGGACAAACAACTGGTATCAGAGCAGAAAGTGCTCGTTTTGGAGATTCGGATCGAGTTTGGGATTTAAAAGGACGTGATATTCGTGTGTTTTTGTGTTTATCACGTTTGTTTTGTGTTTTTACAGGTTTTCGATCAGTATTACTGGGATTATTGAAGGTTTCCGTCGTTCAACATTCGTGGTTTTCGTTTAGGGTTAAAAAATTCGTTTTTAGGGTTTGTGGCCGCTGCTCAGCGCGTTTTGCGACGTACCATTGCGACATAAGCTGCGACGTCGCGTGTGACATAGTGATTTGGACTTTGATTAGTCTGTGCGACGTCGTGTTGCGACGTAGTGTGATTCTGCGACGTCCTCTGCGACGTCATCTGCGACGTACCTCTCAACGTCGCATAGTGTGATTCTGCGACGTCCTCTGCGACGTCATCTGCGACGTACCTCTCAACGTCGCATATTTCTGATTCTTAATTGAATCCTTTACTTTTTGCGACGTACCTCTCGCCGTCGCATAATCTTGGTGCGACGTACTCACCTACGTCGCTAAGATCAGAAGTTTGTTTTTCGATTAAGTAATTACAATGGCAGCTGATAAAGACGATATTAGAGGTCTAAGAGAAATGATTAAACAAAGTAATGACATAGGTTCAAGTAATAAACCTCCATTATTTACTGTGGACATGGATTATGTATACTGGAGAGACCGAGTTGAACAATACATTGATTTTCATTGTCCAGAATTATGGGGACCATTACGCGAACGTTATGTACCTCCATTAGCTGAAGGAGAATACCGTAATATTCGTCCTGCTAAGACCTATAAAGCGATGTCTCCCGAGGAGAAGAAAGATTTTGATACTGAAAGAAAATCTTTTTCAATGATTAAAATGTGTCTAACCAAGGATGTTCTTTGGCTTTTCAGAACTCATGAAACAGCCTTTGATCTGTGGAAGGCAATTGAAACTCGTTGTGGAGGAAATGATAAGTACAAGGAAGCCAAGCTCGAACTGATTAAGAAACAGTACGATATCTTTGACATCCTTCCAAATGAAGACACGACTTCGTTATTCACTAGGTACTCACGGTTAGTTGGTGAGTTGTTTGAAGGGGGTTATACTTTTCCTTCAATTGAAGTAAATAAGAAGCTACTGGATGTGTTGCCAAGTTCTTGGGATGTTAAAGTTCAATTTTTAAAGGAAAATGAAGAACTTGCAAACATGTCTTTAGATACGCTGATAGGGGATCTTCAAGCTCACGCGATGGAGATTAAGAAGAAAGAAACTAGGTCTGGTGCTGCTGTTCAGAATCCTAGTGTGTATGGTGTTCAGATCAACTCTGGGAAGACTTATGGATCTGGAGTCGCTTTTGTAACAAATACAAATGCTTCATCGACTTCTTCTTCTTCCGATGGGATTCATTCTGTTTTCATGACTGGACCTTCTTCAAAACAACAACAGGTTCAAGTCTCACCTGCTATTCAGGAGCAAGCTGCCATTTACACAGCTTTCTTAAGCTCATACAAGGATTTGGTTACTCAACCAAATCTTACTTTGGAGCTGACTAAGGAAGACTATGCTCAGCTTGATGAAGATGATCTAGAGCAAATGGATTTAACTTGGAATGTGGCGATGATCACCCGAAGAATTCAAAAGTTCTTGCAGAGGACAGGGCGTAAATGCTTGGAAGGTGATGGAAAGACTGGCTTCGGATTTGACAAGAGTAAGGTCCGATGTTACAATTGTCAAAATTTGGGTCACTTCGCCAGGGAGTGCGAGAAACCCAAAATGCCATCATCGGGATTCACCACACCTTCTACTCCTCCAAAGGCCAAAGAAATGGAAGTTTCTAAGAAAGGGCCTGCTGATAATGCCCTGATTGCTTTTGAGCCTACAAGTCAAGATTGGACACCTGTCTCCCAGCATTACCAACAGTGTCTGATGGCTCACATTGTGAATGAGGTACATGATGAACCGTTAAATTGTATATCATGTATTAAGTTAACTGAATCTCTAAAGGCATTTCAGAATGAAACCGTAGAGTTGAGGAAAAAGAATGAAAAACTAACCGAGTCAAATAATTTCTTAAAAGCTAATGAGAAACTTTATGAAAAACATCTTGAGGCTCATCGGTTAGATACTCAGAAATATAAATCTAAGGTTTTTAGTCAAGAAGATGCCATTAAAAGCTATCTTGTTGAAATTGAATTACTAAATAAAGAACTTACAGATTTAAAAGCTGAGTATGAGAATTATAAGAGTAAAATCTTAGGTTCAAATTCCTCAACGGTTGTCTTTAATGAAATTCTTAGCAAGCACGGTACTAAAGGGAAAAAGAATGAGGGATTGGGATACAACTCAGTACCTCCTCCTACTACTCACTGTCCCCTGCCTGTTAAGGAAGGCTTTGAAGAGATTCCAGTTGATTGGTCCAAGCTTTATGGTTTAAAAGCTAAAGATGCTAAAGAGACCAAACATAACAAACCGGCAAAGGAGAAAACCAAGCGGCCAGAGTACCCCTTGCCAACGTTTGTTAAGTCTGTGCATGAATCTCCTGTTAGTGTTAAGGAGAGTGTTGAGTTAAAGAATGAATCTCCTGTTATTATTGAGGAGATTGTTGAGATTGAGGACATTACGGATCAGGAGTATCCTGAGGTTAAGAAGGTTGTGGTTAAACCTGAAAAAGTGATTTCAAAGATTGAACCTGAAATTAAGGTTCAACCAAATAAGGGAAAAACCAAGGTTTTTAATTCGAAACAACAAACTTTACAGTCACCTGTAAAGATTTTGCAAAATAAAATAGTAAATGAAAGAATTCCGCATGATAAACCTTCAACTTCAACCTCTCAACCAAAACAAACACTTTCTAAAACATGTACGCATTGTTCATGTTCTAGAAATGTTTCTCCACCTCCTGTGGTAATTCCTCCGCCTCAACCGTTTGTTGAGACTCGTTCTTGTTTCTACTGCAAGAAACAAGGACATTTAATTCGTGAATGTCCAAAGCTGTCAAATCAGCGATATGGGAGAGAGATGCCTAGGACATCTGTTTATAGAAACTCTTTTTCTAAATCTCCACCTAGGCGTTACTCAAACTCTCCCAAGCCTGTTTCGAAACCAAGTAATGTTGAGCAAAAATCTTTGCCAATTCAAAAGCCCAACATTACTTCGATTACCAATTCCGAATTTTCAAAAGTTTGGAAACGTAAAGAGTCTGATGTTGACTCTTCAGTCGTCAACAATAACACATCAGATAAAAATTCTAATTTGTTTAAAGATAAAATCCTATCTGACGTGATTATTGTTGATGACCACGGTCGACCTAAGTCTGTAAAGGCTTGGGTCACCGTTTCTCACTAATCTCCTTCATTTGTGTGTTGCAGCAGTCAGAACGTGTTAAAGATAGTGAATGGTATTTGGATAGCGGCTGCTCGCGACATATGACAGGTGATGTATCTCTTCTTGTGGATATTAAACCATACGCAGGAGGATATGTTGCTTTTGCTGGAGATACTGGGGGAACCATTTCTGGAAGAGGAACGTTAACTAACGGCAATGTTAGTTTTGAAAATGTGAACTACGTGGAACAGCTTACGCACAACTTGCTAAGTGTTTCACAGGTCTGTGATAAGGATTATACTACTGCGTTCACAAAGACAGAGTGTGTGATACTGAAGCCTGGGTATGTCATTCCGGAAGAATGGGTGTTACTGAGAGCACCAAGAAAGAATGACACATACATTCTGAACATGAGAACTGTTGAGACCTCGAATGAGTATACGTGTCTCTTGTCTAAGGCTTCTGAAAAGGAATCACTGCTTTGGCACAGACGAATGGGACATATTCATTTCCGAAAAATGAATTTCTTGACTAAAAATGACCTAGTGCTAGGAGTTCCAAAACAGTCATTTGCTCTAAAGGATGACTGTATCTCTTGCCAAAAAGGAAAGTTACGTAAGAAGTCCCATAAGTCTAAGCAGGTGAATTCCATAAATGCTCCATTGGAACTACTGCATATGGATCTTTTCGGTCCAGTTTCTACAAAGAGCATTGGTGGTCGGTCTTACTGCTTGGTAGTTACTGATGACTACTCAAGGTTTTCGTGGGTTTACTTTTTGACCACAAAGGGGGAAACTCCTGAGATTCTGGTGTATTTGTTGGACAAGTTGGCAAATCTGTGCAACTTGAAGGTAAAAAGGATACGAAGCGACAATGGAACTGAATTCAAGAACTCAACTTTTGAATTGTTTTGTGCTACAAGAGGTATTGAGCATCAATTTAGTGCTCCGAGGACTCTACAACAGAATGGAGTTGCAGAAAGAAAGAACAGGACAATCATCGAGACAGCTCGGACTATGTTAGCTGACTCCAAGTTACCAATTATCTTCTGGGCTGAGGCAGTTAATACTGCCTGTTATGTTCTCAACAGAGTACTCACGGTTAAGAAAAGGAACAAAACGTGTTATGAACTTCAATAACCGTAAGCCAAATCTGCAGTTCCTAGAACCATTTGGGTGTCCATGCCTGATCATGATAACAAAAGATAAGGTCTCTAAGTTTGGTGATAAGGCTGTTGAAGGGATTTTTCTTGGATATTCAGTCAACTCTCCGAACAAAAGAGTCTTTAACAAATCATCGAATCAGATTGAGGAGCATTTTGAAGTGAAATGTTTAAGGTATACGGAACCTCCTCAAGGAACAGGTCCGGATTGGTTTTTCAACTATGGAAACCTCTTCAACTCTTTCAATATTCCGGAAGAAGATGAAACGGAAGAATTGGTTTCTATACTTCATGAGCTTGATCTTACTCAAGATACACCTGTTAATAATAAACCATCCAACCCAAATCCCAATGCAACACCCGCACCTCCACCGACTAATCCCACACCTCCACAAACTACACCTACACCTTCACAACCACCTACACAACCACAAACAACTACCAAATCACCACCATCAACACCATCTCCTACTCCATCATCTTCGGCTGCTCCTTCTAAAACAGTTTATACCTACACAAAGGAGCTTCCATATGATCCAAACATGCCTCCTTTAGAGGAACCTCAAGAAGAAGATGAAATGGAGGAAACAATGGCCTACTCTCACTTATTTTCTCATGAAGATGAAGTAGAAGAAGAAGAGTTAGCCTCTCCTGAGTCTGCTGCTACTCCTGAAACTGAGGGAGATTTGAACAATCTGGGTGTGGATCTTGTGCCAGGTGCCATACCAGAAACTCGTATACATAAGGATCACCCCATTGATAATATCATTGGTGATCCTCATGCATCTGTTCAAACACGGCAGCAAGCAAAGCAGACTTCAGCTCAGCAGCTTTTGGGACTTATTGCTCATATCGATTCATGTCATTTGTCTCAAATTGAACCTAAAAAGGTTGAACAAGCCTTAAAGGATCCATCTTGGGTCGAGGCTATGCAGGAGGAACTACAGCAAATAAACAAGATGAATGTTTGGGAAATTGTTCCTCTACCCAAGGGTGCTCACTTGACGGGTACTTGTTGGGTTTTCCGTAACAAAATGGATGATCGTGGGGCTGTTATTCGAAATAAAGCCCGTCTGGTAGTTCAAGGA
Organism: Helichrysum umbraculigerum; assembly: GCA_949592205.1. Lineage (NCBI taxonomy): Eukaryota > Viridiplantae > Streptophyta > Magnoliopsida > Asterales > Asteraceae > Helichrysum > Helichrysum umbraculigerum. The sequence continues at coordinate 265,395 of CATIUR010000001.1, forward strand.
TATAGTCAATTAGAAGGTATTGACTATGATGAAGTTTTCGCTCCTGTTGCTCGTTTGGAATCTATTCGGATTTTTCTAGCCTATGCTTCATTTAAAGGATTCCGCGTGTATCAACTTGACGTAAAGTGTGCTTTTCTATACGGAGATGTCGACGCAGTGATTTATGTGTGTCAGCCTCCTGGTTTTGAAGACCCAAAGCATCCTAATCATGTTTGCAAACTGAAGAAAGCTTTGTATGGTCTTCATCAATCTCCTCGACTTTGGTATGAGCGACTTGCCAAGTACTTGCTGAAGAATGATTTTGACAGAGGACAGATTGATAGCACGCTTTTCATCAAACGGGAAGGAGCGGATTTGTTACTTGTGCAGGTCTATGTGGACGACATAATCTTTGGATCAACTAATGATCAGTTGTGCAAGGATTTTGAAAGATTGATGAAATCTGAGTTTGAAATGAGTGCTATGGGGGAACTTACGTTCTTTCTGGGACTACAGGTTGAGCAATCTGACAATGGAATTTATATCCACCAGTCAAAATATGTCACTGACATGTTAAAGCGATATGAAATGCTCAACTGTAAACACTACGGCACTCCAATTGAAGCAAGACACAATCTTGGACCTAATGAGGACGATGAAGATTGCAAGGAGAAAGACTATCGCTCAATGATAGGCTCTCTCATGTACCTGACTGCCTCAAGACCAGATATAGTGTTTGCTGTTTCTCTCTGCTCACGATTTCAAGCAAATCCGAAGGTGTCTCATATGAAGGCAGTAAAACGCATTTTTGGGTATCTCGCTTTTAGGCCATCTCTGGGTCTATGGTATTCAAACGAGAAAAACTTCGAGTTAACTGCCTATTCGGATTCGGATCTTGGTGGCTGCAAGATAGATATGAAGTCAACTACTGGAGGATGTCAGTTCCTTGGATCGCGCTTAGTTTCTTGGCAGTGCAAAAAGCAGACTGCGGTTGCTATTTCCACAGCTGAAGCCGAGTATGTTGCTGCTGCCAGTTGATGTTCTCAAGTTCTCTGGATTCAGCATCAGCTGCGTGATTACGGGTTCAATCTCTCTATGACTCCTATTTACATTGATAATACAGCTGCTATATCTATAACTCACAATCCCGTACAGCACTCTAAGACCAAACATATTGAACTTAGGTTCCACTTCATACGGGATTGCTTTGAGAAACACCTTATAGATGTCGTACATATAGAGACCCTTAAGCAGTGTGCGGACCTTTTCACAAAAGCCTTTTTGCGATCACGTTTTATTGAACTGGTCAATCTGATAGGTTTAAGGTTCTTTCAGTCAAAGAAATGATTTGTGACTTGAGTTTTTTAAGTTTTTAAATTCTATTTAAAAAAAAAAAAAAAAAAAAAAAAAAACATCGCAACAGCCACTCTTTATACTTTTTAGTTTTAAAGAAAACGCAAGGTTGCTACATTTTTAAAATAGACGTTGAAGTTGTGTCTGTAAACAACTTGGGATATGATAGTACATCGGGTGACATGCACAAAATGGAATTTTAAGATTTATCTTGGATGTGTCAGTAGGTTTATCTGACACACTTAAAACAGTTTTTATCTAAATTATCTTCATCATACGATGTATTGGTAGTCATGGTACACACCGGTCTCTGAGATATTAAGAAGTCATTTAAATACTTGTCTATGATCATGTGGTAAACACCTTGTGATGTACGACACTAAGTCTTAATTCCTTAGCGTAGCTTGACATATTTCTATTTTTGGATTGTATATCTGAGATCTTTTGGGGGAGTATGCTGATTGTTTCATCTGTTGTACGTAAGTGCAGACCTGGTCTCAATTCAGCTTACTCTCAAAACTAAGCAAACGTGAGTCAAAGTACTTGCAACGTCTTAAATTTAAGATACTAAACAAGGTCGCCACAAATTTGGTTTGACTGCGTTTGGTTTTGCTTACACCTAAATCAAGTTATGTTGCTCTGTTGTACGCAAGTACAGACCTGTCACCGCTGGCTTGATTCTTAAAATTGATTCTCTTATATTCTTTCTAAATTCAGAAACTATGTTCATGTCTAAGTTATAGGGGTATATCTATGGTGGGGACCATGGTGAAATATTCATACTAACAATAAAAGGTTAACTCACAGACACGGATGTAACGTGTTTAGGTGGACAAACAATACCGATGATCGTCTTGAACTAATTTTTATAAAAGGTGTTTTAAATGTGCCACGTAAATTTAAAGTGGACAAATATACTGATAATCGAAATAACACTTACTATTCCTAATAAATGCACGTTATTCCGATATGATCCCTAATCAGACAACTCAACTCCGTCACCAAAAATAGAGTGTTAGTATTTTTATTTTGTTCATTTTTTACTTTTTGTAAAATTAAAGAAAATACCAAAAAGATTTTTTAGTTTTATGCTTTATTTTTATTCTGAGTTATTTTTCCAAAGTCACGAGTTATTTGGAAATTATTTGCTAAAATAACGAGTAAACGGTTTGAAAAAATTCAAAATTGGATCAAAAATGCTCTATGCGACGTCCCACTCTACGTCGCCTGCGACGTCCCAGTCTACGTCGCATGTAGGGTTAGACTATATATAGTCTCAACTGCGACGTAACATGTCACACTATTCACTATTCTCGTGCGACGTATCCTGCGACGTAGCATTGGCGATTTGCGACGTAGCAATTTTTGAGCAATTTTCGTGATTTGTAGTCGTTTTCATTTCGATTCACTTACGTACTTTTGATCTACTCGTTATTCCGCACACTTAGGTACCGATTTTACCATTTTTCACCGTGTATATTATGTTAAATTGCTATGTATGTATTACGGGTTAAAAGGGTTTCGGTTTTGGGATAAATTAGATGGTCTATCGTGGAAATTACTGGTTATAAATTATGTTTTCGTGATCAAGTGAACCTGCGTCTGTAAATCCCAACCCTGTAATTGAAAATGTTAATGAAAATATTTCTCGTTTGGATTATTTTTGTGTTGATGATATTCCAGGGCAACCGAGACCGCTGGCAGTTGACTACTCATTCGCTGACTTATCATTTATTCAGAGGATGGCCAGTGGAGTTGGCTCTGAGGAAGAAACAGAGAATGTTTTTGAGATGAATGAGGATGTTTCGATTGAAGAAGAGCAGTTGAATGCAGATGAAACGTATGATGATGCACAATCTGGGGAAGCTTATGATGGTGCACCAATTATTGAATCTGATTCAAGTGAAGACGAGAGTTCTGATAAAGCTCAACATGGAGAATCAAGTTCTGCTGCAACTCCAGCTTCAGAGACACAGGCATCGGACTCAGCAGCAAAGAAATTATCTGCTGAAGAAAAGAGAGAGAGAAACAAGAAATGGTGGCCTAAGGGACGAAATCCAGTTCCTATTCCAGTTAAATGTCAAGTGTACCGGGTTAGTCAAAATTATACCGGTGTTATTAAAAGCTGGAAGTGTCAGAGGAATCTGTTTATGATTAAGAGAGAAGATGGAGTTCAATATTTCAGAATGCGTTTTGATAGATTGAGCACGTTGCCAAAAGAAGAGATTAATCGATTAGCTCAGCTTAAATTGATTAATCCTTTCGAGAATGATTATGCTGAGTTCATTCAGAGAAATCTACGTCGGGAAGTATTATCGAAGACATATTCGAAATTGAAACCGACGTTGGGAACTCGGTATACGTGGAAAAAGAAGATTGATCCAGTCACCAGGAAGCCTTTGGTTAAAGTTCACTATTCGCCTGCTAACTGTTTGACTGAGATACCTCTGGAATCAGTTCCTTATTATTTTCTGAGAAGACTTGTAAAATGGGAACTTGATCCACAGACTGGCGAAGCGGTTATTACTTTCGTTCCAGATTCTGAACCGTGGCCAGAAGTTGGAGGTATATGGAATCTGAGGCAAGCAACGTTTAGACTGTATGATCCGATGAGTTTGATTAATTTTCATGAAAAATATTTAAGAAAACTCTATGATAATCGGATTCGTGTTGGTCAGAAGAATGAATTCAACAGACGTTTAGCACAGCAGTTTTACAATGTTGTTACTGTTTGTGTGGCTAATGGAATTCATGCCGACGGCCAATTTCCTGCAGGCTGGGTTTAACGAAGATTTTTGAAGACCAAGCTGAAGACACGGGGGAGTTTGTTAGTACATGTTTAGTGTCTGTCAGTTGGTCTAGCTCGTAGTTTGTAATTAGAATTAGTGTTCCTGACTCCTGCGACGTAGTGCGTAACGTCGCAGGTGCGACATCAGGAATGGGCCTGCGACGTAGCCAATGTCGCATGGGCTTGGGCCTGCGACGTAGCGTGCGACGTCGCAGGTGCCAGATTTTGTATAAATTCGTTTTATGTTTTCTGTTTTAGGGTTGACGAAACCCTAAACGCAATTAGTCGAAATCTCTGTAATCTGACCGATTATAATACAATATAATACGTTTCGTTTGATATTCATTGCGTATTGATTGTTCGTGTGTTTAGTATATAACTTAATCGTTGATCCGCAAACGATTGAGTGACTCGGTTCGTACTAGATCCAAGGTTAGGGACAAACAATTCTATACCTTGCTATCCCACACTTAGAGGAACATTGTCCCTAATGTTCTCTTGAGTTGAGTTTTTACTGGAGGTAAAATCCCACACTTAGAGTTTGAACATGTAAGAAAATGTTTCTTAAGTGTTAAATTTGGGTTTGAATCCCACACTTAGTGATAAGCTCAGGATAGGGTGTAGAATATAACAAGCTAACGAGACAGAATATATGTGATCATGAAATGGATAGAAGGTTAAGAAACTCCCCAGATAACGTTTTGAAGCATGTGAAATTTTGCAGGAGAGAGAGTCGAAGTGAGCTTTCTTCTGCATTCTTCTTGAAGGACATCAAGCTTCATACGGGGTTATCCGGTGTCATGTATCCAACGTTATCAGAAATCAACTTCAATTCTTTTAAGTGGGGATCCTTATGGTGTAGAATCCCATACTTTAGGTTTTGAAGAAGTTGGAGTGATTTTGATAAGTGTTTGCGGTGTGGGGAGTGATCCCACACTTAGTTCTTTGAAGTGCTTGGATACAAGGAAGTTTTGAGAAGAACGAGGCCCCTCCATGAGATGTTTGAATGTTCCGCAGTCTGCAAATATTGAAAACTGGTTCGGGTTGCCTTTTGAATTCACGGATTTTCTTCTTGAAAGTGCGTCATCTCGCCTTTTTCCACGTTCATACATCACAACATTTCTACTTATTAAACAGAAAGAAAATAAAACATAATAAGTAATAGCATAATGTAAATACGGATAGAGTGATCAACCAACTAGTGGCTGATATAAATAGGTTCCAAAAGTAAGGTTTAACAGTAGCCAACAAACACAAGATAATAATAATGATAATGTCTAAAACCAAAGTCAGATGATGCAAATGGGGTAGAACTATGAGGCTGGGGATCCTTGGTCAGGTGCATCAATATGCTGAGTAGGAGCTGGTGCTGTGGATGGTCCTACGACTGACTGCTGGCCACTAGATACTCTCTGTCCATGTTCTTCAGCATTGATCAGTTTGAGCTGAATCAATATGTCTCTGAGGGTAGCTGCTGGCAGTCTCATCGGATCAGTGTAGCCCCACTCTAACAAAATAGCCGAAGTAACCCCTGCTTGCTCTAGTAAGGTCATGTAAGCCTGGCGTAGCATAGTCTCTGTCGGTACAGCTGAGGAAGAGATCAGTCCCAAGTTTAATAGCATCCCGGAAGTGTCAAAAGATACAGCATCAGTGCCCAAGTAGACTGTGTCAGCACGGTAAGATCCACTGGCGACTGGCTGGGCAGGATGAGAAATCACAGGTGCAGAAATCACTGGCTGAACTACCGGTATCTCGGCCTCAACTGACTGGACCTGCTCTGGTACTGGTGTGGTCCGGATAGCGGGTGATGGTGTATGGGTGGTATGTGATGGGATGGATGTATGTGGTGGTGTTATGGCTGGTGGTGGTGGACCGCATCGGTACAAGTAAGGCTCTGGGTCAGGAATACCAAGTTTTCTGGAAATCAACAGCTGATGGGAACGGCTAACCTGAAGAGCATGCAAAAGATAATACTGTGTCAGCGAGGTCACTGGATCTGTGTAGTGAACAGTAGCCTGAGCTGGTGGCTCGGCTGTAACACCCCCAAATTTAACAGTTTGCGGAAGCGATGTTTTGGGTGTTACTAATCAATAATCACAAGCACAAAGGATACAGTGAACGACTCTAAATGAGACGTTCGAAAAGTATTACATTAATACATAAGTAATTCAAAATACAAACTCGAGTTTCGAGTAAATTCCTAGAGATTCTAATACATAACAGTAAGTACAAAAGTAATGTATGAAAATCTCCAAGCTTGTAAATGCATGCGACTCGAGCTAAGTGAGCTTATCCTGCTGGGCATCCCTACTGATGCTGTGTACCTGAGAAACATTACTAAAACGGTCAACCAAAAAGGTTGGTGAATCTCACAGGTTTATAAGTAAGTAAATAATTTGAATCACAAGTAGTATTTTGTAAATCGTAAGCCAGCCAGTAAGTAACGATCGCAGGTCATGCTAATCGTTCACTTAAGTAATGATTGCAGGTCATGCTAATCATCTGTAAATGGATGGTTGCAGGTCTTGCTAACCGTAATGAGTAACGATCGTAGGTCATACAAATCGTTCACTCCGTAATGATTGCAGGTCATGCCAATCATGCGTTTCCACGAACTATCATAATAGAATCTTAACATACAGTAAATAATAGCACACCAGTGAATGTAATTCGAAACGTTCATATAAAACAGGTAAGAAACGTGAGCCACCATGATTGCAGGTCATGCTAATCATGCGTTAACTCGGCCATGAGCCACCATAATTGCAGGTCATGCTAATTATGCGTTAACTCGGCCATTATTAGTTTTTATGAAAACAAGTAATGCATCTCACCCCTGAGTTAAAAACAGTAAAGTAGGGGCTGTAAGACTCACCTGAGTCTAGCAAGTATGTTTGTGTAAGCAAACAAGTATAGCGGATGTAAGTCCGTAAGTATGTGTCGGATGTAATTCCGTAGTGCGGTTCTCCGAACCCTGCAACCTTCTGGCGTCCGAAACGCACAAGGTCGTAAGCAAGTAAGTAAGTATGTTGGTGTCCCGAAGGATCACCCATGCTAGTTGTCCACTCAACTAGGAAATGTCCAAGTATTTGTTTGTACGTTTGTAATTGTTTGTAATTAAGTGTGGCCCGTTGGTGACGGAGGTGTAATAATAATTCAAATATTATTATTATGTAATTCATTGTGTTTGTATACTTGTAAAGCATATACATAAGTTGATTATTTGTAACGTGACATATAACTGTTGTTCGGATGTAAGTCCGTGCGAGTGTAAACTCGTGCGAGTGTAAGCTCGTCTTTATATAACAAGTGGTTCGAGTGTAAGCTCGTAGTAACGTGGGTGTAATCCCAAACCATGTGTAAGTATCCTTAGATTTTCTATTATTTTATCCGAAAGTATACTTATATATATATATATGTATCTATATATATATGTGTCCGAAGGTGCCAAAATTTAACATTAAGGGTCAAAAATACAATTTTTCCGAAAGTCAACTCGCAGTCAAAAAGTCAACTCGCAAGTCAAAAGTCAACTCGCAAGTCAAAAGTCAACTCGCAAGTCTTCAGTTCGCAAGTCAAGAGTCAACTCGCAAGTCTTCAACTCCCAAGTCAAAGTCAACTAGCAAGTCTTCAACTCGCCAGTCAAAGTCAACTCGCAAGTCTTCAGTTCGCAAGTCAAAAGTCAACTCGCAAGTCTTCAACTCGCAAGTCAAAAGTCAACTCGCAAGTCTTCAACTCGCAAGTCAAAGTCAACTCGCAGAAGTCAACTCGCAGAAGTCAACTGTTGGTGTTTTTGTTATCGTAACTTGGTCAAACGAGCTCGGTTTGACCCGAAACTTTTAAGGAAGTCTTAAAATAGTTTATAGAGCCTAAGAAAATTATCGGTTCGTGTCGGGGTTCACCCGGAGTGTCGGTTTTGCAAATTTACCAAAACAGTCCCTATTTTTAGTTTTCAGAAATTTTACTCGGTTTGCGCCCTCGATTTAACCCATTTGTAGTCCGATTCAAGTCCAACCAAAAATCACACGTGTTCTACTATATTAATGTTCATTTCTGCATTTTATGGTATTTTCATATGTCCGTTTAATATTTTAAACAAAAATAAATATGTCGAGGGGTCGGATTCGGTCCAGAACAGACCTATGTCCAAAGATCAAGTAATAGCCGAAAATGGGTGTATTTCTGGAAGTAGCTAAAGAAGAACTTTTTGTTCAAGACGAAAATACCAAACTTTTCCAAGTGGTCTCACACGTCTATTTAACCTACAACTCGAGTTATGGTTGTTTTCGTGTGACGGTTTTTCTGGCCAGAAAGTAGTGTGTACATAAGTGTTTCAAAAACGAGTTTTGGTTAAGGATTTGGACATTTCTTTGTTAAGTAAGCAACTAAACATGTTAATAAGTAGTAACCAAGTAAATCTAGCAAAGTAAACGAGAATCTTACAAAAATATCAAAGATCTAGAGTCGTGGTGCGAAGAGGATGCGAAAACCGAGCTTTTCTTTTGATTTCCTTCAAGAATCAAGTTGTAGATGATGGTAGTTTGTGGTGGTGGGTTGGAGAACGACCAGGGGAGAGGGAGGAGGGAGTAGAGAGTGTTTGGGTGAAGTGTGGTGAGAGTTTGGAGTGTGTAAGTGAATGAATGAGGGGAGTGGTATGGAGGGTTGAGTGTGTAAGTACCAAAGAGGAAAGTCTTTGGCATGGCTTCCCATCCCCCCCCTTTTGGCTGCAGATTTCATGGGTCCCACCCACTAGGTGGGTGTTTAAATCATTTCCCAAATTTCGTTACGCGTGGTGCTCGTTTACCCGTTTGTTTTGCGTTTTATTTAATCGTTTAACGTTTTATATATTACGTTTTGTTAACGATTTAAAACCCAATATTTTAAATAAAAGTTTTACTCAAATAACACATTTTAAGTTACTAAAATAATATTCGAGATTTCGTTTGGTCATCGGTCGCGAATCGTGCGTTTATTCGAATTGTGTAACGTTTCTAAACGTGTTAACCGTACGCGTGTAATCGCGATATTTTAGCCGAAGTATTTTATCAAAATACTTATTATGAAGTTATAAAATATAACTTAAGTGTATTTCGTGTGTCGGGCGCGTTCCGCGCGGTTTGGGTCGTTTCTGAGCATTTTACACAATGCAAAATGCTTATTTGATATTATCGAAATAATATTTGGAATTAAATATGTTTATCAAATAATCTCATATTATTTAATAACTTGAGTTCACCAACGTTCGTATTTTGTACAATTGTAGTTTCATACGATTTGAACGAATCGTATACGTGTATATATATATATCACCTATATACATATATAGTAAGTAATTATCGTACTTAGTCCTATTTCATACTAAATACAAGTAGTAAACAAGTAATTAGGAAAATTTTAAATTTACCCTAATTTTGGGGTTGTTACATCGGCTGTCTTAGCTCCTCTATGTGGGACACTAGCATGAGTAGTAGGTGCTCGGGCTCTATCAGATGGGCCATCCTCAGTATCTGCAACAGGTGAGGATCCTCTAACACGCTTCCCAGGGAGACGACATCCTGGAATGATCTGTTTGGTGTTCTTCCATAGGCACTGTCTCTGCTCATCTACCTCAACAAGATGGATCAACTTGCAGTAGTCCAAGTTGAATGGCAAAGAACGAGAACAAACAGTGAACTCCTCAGTGTGGGCCTCAGTCAACAATCCCATACTATACAGCAATCTAGTAATGATCGACCCCATGAACATGTGCCTATCCATGTCTGTCTCAGCTCCAAGTCTCTCAGCGATCAAGAAAGCAACATTCAGATTCTTTCCTCCTATGATTGCTTCCATGAACTTCAATTCTTCGGCACTCACAGCACCACCTTCCTTCTTTCCAAATATAGAACATGCTAACAACTTGTGAAGGATGTGATGAACCGGCTTGATGAAAGTGGATGACTTAACACAGCTCCTAAAGTTTGATCCTGCTAAATCCATCCAAATATCCTTATGGTTCCTGTTTGGTAGGCTGGAGATGTCTTGAACACTGTTTCTGAACCATGCAGAGTTGACCTGAGACTCTGTATATAAACCAAGATACACTCCCAAGTCGGCAACTGAGATATGATGAATCTGTTCCTGAAACCTGAATGAAATCTTTCTTTTGTCGGATACGCTCATTTTTGGGTTCAGCTGGTAAGTCATCATGAACTCTGTCACTACTTCTCGGTATGCATACTTATCTATATCGAAGAGATGGAGAAAGGCATTGTTCACTTGACCATCGGTCTCATACATCAACAAACTCTTCAACTCATCCCTGATCCCTAGCTTAATCATGTCTTTCCATACCACATATCGATTACTGCCTATCGGTCGCTGCAACCACTGGCGAATGAGTGACCTATTCTTTGAAGATTTGGCCAAGTAGCTGAGTGAAGGTGGGCAATTTTCCTTCTGTGATAAAAGACAAGAAAAGATTAGGCCATAATAGTGATATATTAATGGATATGCTAAAGTACTTCCAAATTTTCAGAAAAAATTGGAAATGTAGGCTTTAGAAATGGGCATATCCAGAAATTTTAAAATTGCTAAACCTAACCGCAACCAATCACAAATCCAAAAACTTTTATCAACTTATGTCTAAATAAGGGTAAGTGGCACAAAGCTTCAAGTTCCTAGCATAATTAAAGCAAGTCAACAAGGTACCTAACTTAATTATCCCAAGCACTAGAAACTTAAATACTTCATGTTCATGGTTAATCAATCTAAATGAGATTAAGTCCAAGGTCATATAGTTACCTCAAGAAAATCAATTAATCATAAAAGGGCATATTACCAATTAAATATGCAATCCAATATTCCGTAATTTCCAAAAGACATAAAGCTTTATTTACATGATTTCAAGCAAATGACGGAAGTAAACTTATTTGACAAGATGATAGTTTTTAGAAAATGGCGTTTTTGTGGGTTTCATTTCAAAGTCATACACTTTATTAATTAAAGTGATAAACTTAAAAAATGATTAAATGAACCGAAGCTTGTTTTGATAATCTTGTAAGCTTTTTAAGTTTAGAAAACTCATAAACATGGTTTAAAAATAAAAGTTTTAAGTAAAAATAATGTTTATGATGATTTTATTAAAAATGAGCTTACTTTAATTACCAAAAACTAGCTTAACCCTTTTCTAATCGCAAATGATCAATCAAAACATGTTAACCTATCATATTTAAGCATAACTCAATCAACAAAAGTCAACATAAGCAATTAATCAACCAAAAAGTCAAACTAGCCATAGTTCATCAAAAAGTCAACACTTTAATTCCCAATCTTGCAATCAAGCCAACAAATCACTAGATTAAGCTTGTAATCATGTTAAGCATCAAGATAAGCATGAAATAACACTAAAGATTGCAACTTTTAACCATGAAATCTATGAAAATGAGTTACAAGCCCTAATTTTTAAAGTTTCATGAAAATCACAAAAGTAGGTCAAGAATTACCTTAAACTTGATGTAATGATGTTGTGGATGCAAGAAAGATCATAAAATGATGAATTTTGAGCTTGGAATCATGCAAAATGGTTGAGTAATGGAGATTTGGTGGTGATGGGGTGTAGGCCGACGGTTTGGGGTAGGGGAGGAGGAAGAAGATGAAGTTTTTAATGATTTTGTCTTTTGTGTGTGGCTAAAATCCTTTTTATACCCTTTTAAACGTACGCGATTTAAAATTTGCGAAAGATACGAAACATACAAGTAAAATTTCAAAGTTTAAATTTTTTTTAATAAAACAATTTTAAAAAGTATGTTCGTAATTTTCTGAATCTTTACGCGCAGTCTGAAAAGATATTGCGAATCGTATGCGAAATCGTATACGTTTTTATTTAAAACAAGACAATCTTTTTGTGTTCTTTAAAATCCAAGACAAATTCAAAATTAATTTGTTTTTAAAATTTAAAAATAAACTTTTTCGAACTTTCAGAAAATGTCTGAAATTCGTTACTGTGTTGTGCTAATTTGAATTTTAAAAGAACGTTTTCTTGTATTTTTAAATGCAAGCTTTTAAATTTAAAAATAAACTACTAATATTACTTATCCTAAATACTTAAAATAAAACTAAATTAACTAAAGTTTGGGTTGCCTCCCAAAAAGCGCTTGGTTAAAGTCGGTAGCTCGACTTTTGGACAAATTTATTGAATATTGCCCAAGAGCAATTGTTTAAGTGAATTTGGTGCTCTTGGTTGAGGGAAAGTGTAGCGAGGAATAAAGTCACAAGTGAGAATCTTAATGACAGAATCAACTAGGTCTGCGGGATGTAACGAGAATCTTTCGTGTTCAGTGAGAAACATACGTTCCTTTTTGCCTAAATCTAGAAGATTGTCAATAAACTTGTTAAATTCCTTTCTAACTTTCTTAGAGTTTGAAATTACATTTCGTGATCCGTCATCTATATGATTTAAGTCATGAAGAAGCATTCCTAGGGTTTGTTGAAATTTCCATTCTTCTCTTGAATCGGGATCTCCGGTGGTAGTGTGAACTGACTCCGTGATTTCTTCGATTAAAGATGTTTGTGAAACGGTGAAAGGAAATTTTGACTGAGCAAATAACAAAGTGAGTGAGATGTTAATATCCTTCCTTACAGCAAAGAAAGTAGCTTCCATGTTATCGTCAGTGGCTCCAGGGAATATCTCTAACAACTTGTCGATCATATAAGTAGCGGGGTCAACGAAAAATGGAATTTTATCAGAAATGATGAGAGATATAGCGGGATCTTTGCTGATCCAGAACTCAAGCTCATAAATCATAGCCGCAACATGACGATTAATTAGGGTTTGGGAAACCGGTTGATAATCGGTGCAGGCGAATAGGTCCATTAGTAGGTCTATTTCTGATTTAAGCTTTAGTTCTTGCTCTCGATAATGTGTGAAGATACCTTCCTCCTTTTGATTTGGAAGATGGTGGAGAATACCAACCTGTTTCTTTATCCTACGAGCGACTTCTCTTTGTTCAACTGAAAAAGGAAAGTCAGACATTTTGAGTTGTTTGGCAAATGCCCGACAAACATCCAATCTCCTATCAGGATCAAAAGAGTTACCTACGTAGCGGATATTTTCTTCAGGTTTGATTGGTAAAGTCCTATCAACAACACGATAGATGGTGTACTCGGGTTCGGGTACGAGGTTCAAAAAGATAGGTGATTTTGGAGGGTATTCGTAAACTTCTTCGTCCCATGGTGGAAGACGTTCTTCAATGGGTGGAAAACGAAAGGGTTGAAGATGTTCAGAGTTACTCTCGACAAAACCAGATGAGGTAGGGAATTGAAAGAAGTTTTCAAAGGAATATGAAATCTCAGGGGCAGGTATAACATGGTAGCTTAGAATGCTAGATGCAGAAGTTGAGATCTTCTGATGAGAATCATGGGTTCCTAAGTCAAGATCTAAGAATTGCCCTATGGTTCTAGATTCATCGTCTGAATTAGCGGAGATAACTTCGGAAGAGGATAAAGATGAAGAGTAGACGTCAGATTCCAACTCTTGTTCTAAGTAGGCGAAGAACTCAGCGTCATCCATGGCCATCATTTCTTCGGACGTCTTGAGGGCGAGTGGAGAAATGGGGCTAGACGGAAATGAATCATAGAAAGATGTTTTTGTATTTTTCATTTTTAATTAAACTATCTAAATTATTCGAAGGAAAGCAAATAACTACCAACTAAGTTTGGGAAAACCTAATTGGAAAGGGTCTCCTAAAAGCTAGAATATCTAAGGCGGCTTCAAATCGTAGCGCTCTACAATCCCCGGCAGCGGCGCCAAAAACTTGTCGTCACCCCTATCGGTCGGTCGGATTTGACTCCGGTCGTTGTTTCAACAGCAACAGAAGCGGCGGATAGTGAGTTTTAAATTTATATGAGTTGGGGCTCAAACTATAAGTACTACCTACCTTGGGAGCAAGCAGTAAGTATAACTCGAGGTCGTTCTTAAATCGGAGCGAATTGAAATAAAGCGGGTCACCAAAGATTATGGTCGCAATTAGGATGGGGGTAGGTAGATAGATCTTGGATTGATTTGGTTTTCTAATTATCCTAAATGCAGAAAAGTAAATAACGAGAAATGAAATTAGGGTTTAAGCAGACAGGTAGAGATGTGATTGCTGAAACTTGGATACTAGGGTTTCGGGATGATGTTCATTATAAAATTGATTGGAGATTCACCAAATAAAGAGTAGACATACTTTCGGTGTAAACACTAGGACCCTACGTTCAGGTGAAACCCTAGAAACATATGTCACTGGAATCCTAGGTTATCATGATTCTGATCAGATCAGGCTGTTTTCAAACCCTCCTGAGCCTTTGCTTAACTAAGACAAAGTCACCCTAAATGTTCTAGGGATCAGGCATAAGGCAACAGACCGCAATTGTATTTACTGACCTTTCTTAACACCTAATCGTCTATTTACTTTCATTATAGCAAATACTGATTGTATCCTGTGTATGTTAAACTATTGGTGTAATTAGGGTTTTGCATGTCTAGGTATATGATTGACACTACCCTGTATTGTTTCTATCGAAGCACATACTTAACCATCATAAATATAGACCCTCCTTTACAGTCAGGCGTTCATCCCTAGGAATAATCACGGTGTACAGGGCAATTAGGCATTTCCACAGTGTTCCAAACCCTTGATGTACTGACGGTGTACTGGGCATTTAAGCATTTCCACAGTGTTCCAGATCTTAGGTGTACTAACGGTGTACAGTGCAACAAGCATTTCCACAGTTTGATTCCTAGACCACAGTTCTAGAAGGATCACTTCTAGGTAATTCACGATGAAACAATCCATGGCATTTCCTTAGCTTCCACGTATTTGTACTCCACACGAGGTGTTTCCAACGCTATACGAAGTACCGTGCCTTTTTAAAGGAAAGTTCATAGTTTCATACTGTAACTGGAGATAACTGTATATTCATAGTATTAGGGTTGATCAGATCCTATCCTAGGGCAACAGTCACGTGAAAGTCTGGAAAGGGTGATGAGAGACTAGATCTATATTCAGGATAAGCTTAACCAGATACACAGCATAACAATTTCCAATCGTATAAATGAAACATTAATTTAACATCATCCCTACTCCTAATATCTACATTTCAACAATCACAATATTAAACTACTCTATAAACATGGCAATATGCAGAATACAAACTGAAATAACATAAAGCACAAGCATTATAACAGTAAGTAAAGTTTAGATATCACCGGGAATACAGCAGCGTAATACTGAGGATTACAAATAGTCTGAACTTGAAAAACTCGTTACAACAAGATTACCAAGCTAAAACTTCCTCTAGACTCGAACTGTAAGCTCAACCCTAACCTTTCTCCTCTAACTCCTAAGAGTAGTGCTAGAGAGAGAAAGTTAGAGAGAGAAAGTGAAAGAAAAGAGAGAAATAAGAAAAGTGAGAGAATGAGAAATGTGTGAATGTGTTGAGGTGTGTAAAATGAGGAGGAGTGATCCCCTATTTATAGGCAAATCTCAAAAATCAGCCGTACAACTCGCGAAATAGCACGTACAAGCAAACGATGCACGATACAGGGTACAGGGGGCCGTATACGGCCTTGGTAGGGCCGTATACGGTGTTAGGTAGGCCGTATACGGTCTCTGTGGGGCCGTATACGGTTCCCAGGGCCGTATACGGTGTTCGTCTGATTTCGTTCGTTGCTTAAAACGCGCGTATCTCCTTCGTTATGCGTCCGTTTGACCTGATTCTTTCGCCTGTGGTTTCGTAATTTTGTTACGCTTCTAATGATGCCAACTTCACTGAAATTGGATGTGTATAGCTCAAGCATAGCCGAAATGACTTTATAGGGTCTGATACTGCTCAGTCTTCTCCGTTCTTTATCCGATTTGCATGATTCTTGATTTTCCCGTCTCGATTTTACCTGTTTTATCATATGATGAAGTTAGAATGTGATCTATATAAGGTAAATGAGGTCGGGTGATTTTGTGCACGTTTATTCGTCATGATTTGCTTGTTATTTGGACGTTTTAGGTGATTTTTGCAGCAACGCCTATATTTAGACCACTTTAGTGAAATTTAGTAAATAATGATAATTTTTGGAATGTTTTCACTAAAGTTACGTCCAAAAAGTGCGGAATATTGCCCTTAAAAACATGACTATTTGAGTCACATCAGTGGATATAGTATATTTATAACGAAGGAAAGAGACCGGTATAGAAGTACTCCCCAGTATTTGCAGTGTTCCATGGTATGCGTTTGTCGAACTTCGTCTTGCTGGGTTCACTTTTGATCAAGTCTTCTTGTGATTGGTCTCGTAGGTGTGAACACGTTGGATATACTTTCTTTATTTCTGTCGCAAAACTTGATGCGTCGGACAGTTCTTAAAACTTCTTCGTATATCCAAGTGTGAAAGATAGTCGGAGACTTCATCACTTCTTGGAATGTAAAATTGCAGAAATGTAAAACACGGGTTGCCTCCCGAGAAGCGCTCTTTTAAAGTCGAGAGCTCGACTTCTTTTCTCCTAGCTAGATGGAGATTGATGCGTCCCTGGGATCCACTGTGTTGATGTTGTGGGCCCTAGGTTGCGGAAAAGTATATCGAGGTGGATAGATTCTTATGAAATGATTGACTATTTTCGTAATCAATTCAAGTGGACTATTTCTCGATTCTGCCTTGTAGTTCTGAAGATGCTCTGAAGTTGTCCTCGTAAGTCCGTGAAGTCCGAAGGTGATATAGTCAACTGCTTTAGTGACAGGTCTACTAGGGTCGGTCATGGTGGTTGTGTCTGTCTTAACAACCTCTCTGGGCGGTGGGTTTTGCCAGAGAGAGCATACAAACGCCAAGAATTGCAGTTTTATGTCTTCATAATTCTCGGTCTTGGGGTCCCCGTTGAATCTTCTGATGGACGTGCACAGGTCCTCTATTTGCCGGTGCTGATGGTTGTTTAATGGAAAGTCGGATTCTGAGAAAACTAGAGTAAGCTGGCGAAGTATCTCCTTGCATCCTGAGTGGAATATGAACTTTCTTCTGGAGTTACTTTTCCGTTGTTGAATCTCCCGTAGATGGATTGTAACAAAAGTAGCGATATCAAGTGGTGATTCATATGTAACCCTAAAGGGTCGTTTGCGCCTTGATTCCTCCCAAACAAGATCACTAAGTTCTTCAATCAATAATTCAATTTGTTTTTCAATAGTGGAGTTGATAACCATAGATCCACTTTCTTTGGAACTGAGGTGATCTCCTCTACTTAGTAAGTCGAGTAATGATATGAGGTCATTCATCATCAAGATGTCGGGACGACTGCTCGGATGTCCAGTAGTATCTTTCATATGCGCTCTAATGGATCCTAACATCTCCCATTGTGTTGAGGTGAATGGGATACTAGATCTTTTAAGGGCATTATAGATCCTAGTGTAAGTCCATTTCTGTTGTTGATAGAATTGCAGTTGAGCAGGGGAAAGAGTAAGCATGTTCATTTTGCTGCTTATTCCTCCTACTGCTTTGTCGAATCTTTGGATGAGAACTTTGGGATCTGTAATGGTTTGTGGTTGGTATCCTGTGCGTTTGGAATATTCCTCAAGTGTTTCTCCTCTCGTGGGATGGTTGTGGTTACTTCCCGCCATTTCTTCAGTGGTAGATGGATTAATTGGCGGTATGCTTCTTTTGTTTTCTTTTTCCATCTTTCTCATCCCGATTATTTCTTCCATCGTTGAGTTTTTCACTGATGTAGATGTATTTTTCATCTCTTGTGCTATTCGTCGGAGATCAATCGGGAAATATGGCGTGATTGCTATTTCCTTACTAGATTTACTTTCACTTGTTGACATTACAGTTTCTTTGTCCTCTGTGGTCTTATTCATGGAGATCATGTACATATCGGCTTGGTCTCCAGCGTTAGGATTGTCAATATGAAAGTGATTGTTTCTCCCGGAGACTGCAAGCTGATGGTTTGTGTGAAGACGTTGATGATTGCCTTGGCCGTATTCATGAAGGGTATTCCTAGTATGATTGGGATGTGTACATCTTCCTGCATATCCATTACTACAAAATCTGCTGGGTAAAGAAATTTGTCAATCCTAACTAAAACATTTTCAGCTATTCCCCTAGGGTATTTGACTGAGTGGTCAGCAAGCTCAATGCTCAATTTGGTAGGTCGAAGATTTTCTAACTCAAGCCTCTTGAAAAGCGAGTATGGTATAAGATTAACACTAGCTCCTAAATCGGCAAGAGAACATATGATGCCTGAATTATAAATGGAACATGGAAGAGTAAAACGTCCAGTATCTTTGAGTTTTTCAGGAATGATTATTTCAAGATAGCTGAACATTCCTCGTTCAGCGGGACATTGGGTACTTCGGGTACCTTATCCTTGATTGTAAGAAGTTTTCTGAAGTACTTTTTGGAATGAACTTCAGATGCGGTATCTAGGAATTTCCTATCAAGCTTAATAGACTTAAGCTTGTCGGGTCGTTGTTTAAGACGAGCAGGAAATGGGATTTTCCTATTTGTTGTAGACTCTAAATCCATTGTCGATGGGACAATAGGTGGTTCCTTCACCGGAGAAGAAACCGAGGGTGGGCTATGTGCTACCTGAGAGTCTTGAATATGGGAAACCTCTTTATGGCAATTAGTTGGACTATCCTGAGGTTTAGCGTTAATACGCTGCGCTAATTGTCCTAACTAAGATTCGAAGGCTTTTAACAAAGTTAGTTGATCTCCTAAGATGAGATCAGCTTGGTCTTGTCTAGCCAAGATTCCTTGAATGACTTGTATCAGGGTGTCGTAAAAACTAGAGATTTGCGAGGAAGAGGGTTCAGAAGGTTGAGGTTGGTAAGTTAGTGGGCTATTCCTAGGTAGGTTAAAGGAAGGGTTAGTATTGGGCGGAGTTAGATGAGACTGAGGAATTTGGGCTGAGTGGTTCAGATTAGCACAATTGAGGCAGGTTTGAACTTGACAGACTTGTTGTTGTTGACTTTTCAATTCCTTAATCTCCTTGGTTAGGTCTGCCACTTGCTGAGCGAGAGTTTTGATAGCTTCATTTCCGAGTGTAGTTGGTGGATTCACTATTGAAGGGTAATTTTCATTGTTCCAGTCATGGTTGTGTATGGTCATTATCTCAATAAGGCACCAAGCTTCATTTGCCGTACAGTCTATGAAACTACCTTGAGAGGCGGTATCAAGTAAAGGACGGTGATGTGGGAAGAGACCATTGTAGAAAATGCGCAACTGGTCTGAGAGCTCAAATCGATGATTTGGACATTTCTTAACCAATCCCTTAAAGCGTTCCCATGCATCGTAGATTGATTCATCATCCACTTGAAGGAAGTTTATGATGTTGGTCCTAAACGTGGCTTGTTTTGATGGGGGGAAATATTTGGCCAAATATTTGGTTGCTAATTCTACCCAAGAGGTTATAGAGTTGAATTCTAGTTCCTCAAACTAGGTTTTTGCATTGAGAGTGAGTGAATAGGGAAATAGGTATAGATGGACTATGTCCTGATTAACCCCAATCGGCTTAAAGTAGTTGGATAAGGAAATGAATTTGTCAAGGTGTGAGTTGGGATCATCATTTGGTAGGCCATGGAATTGACAGAGGTTTTGGACTAACTAAACAATGTGTGGTTTTAACTCGAATGATCCTGTACCAATTTCCAGATAGACAATTGGTCCTCCTCGACCTTCAATCAAAGGTTTAGAATTTTCAGCGAGAGTTATACGTGTAGCTGTGATAGTCTCATTGGCAAGTGGTTGACTAGTTGAGTGGATAGGGATAACGTAATTTGTGAAAGTAGTAAAAGGAAGGAAAAATAACGAAAGACGTAGGGGTCTAAGGAGAAGAGTTAATCCTAAAGGTTCACTAGCGAGTAAGTTCATCTTGACGCCTATGGATCGTACAGTTGGTTCCCCGGCAGCGGCACCAAAAACTTGATGCGTCACCAGCGGTCGGTAAGGATTTTACCCTTGTCGTTGCACCGGCTACTGGCAACGGTGATCAGTGGGTGTTTTAAATTTGTAATTGCGGGGCCTAAGTTTTCCCTAACAATGCTAATCCTAAGGGTGAGCAAGTGGTAGGTATGACCTAGAGTCGTTCTTCAAACCGACTGAATTGAAACTAAGGCGTAGTAGATGAGGGCTTTCAAACTAGTGAAGGGTTTATAAAATAGTGGGGGAGTTTTAGTTTTTCTATTAACTAACTTAGGCAAATAAATAAAAGCGAAATTAAAATAAAAGATAAAGCCGGTAAGATAAATGTTGCGCTCGCAACCGTCACGGTCAGTGTCGTTGTGATTTCTGATGGAGATGCGGGCGCAGCAGGGGTTTTAAAATTTATATTTAGCTGGGCTTAAATTATACGTACTACCTACTCTTGTTAGCAAGTGGTAAGTATGACCTAAGATCGCTCTATGAATCCAAACGTGTGGGTGATTAAAGCTGGTGCTTTCGGTAGGGAAATATTTAGGATGGAACAAAGTAGGTAGGTTTGGAGGTTTTTAAACTAAAGACAAGTAATTAAAATGCAGAAAAGTAAATTGCAGGAAATTAAAGTGCAGGAAAGCAGATAAAGATAAACATGTGATTGCTGAGACTTTGATAATTAATGTTTCAGGATGACAGAATAAATAGGGGCAATACTTAATATATTAATTAAACTATCAGGTGTAAACTCTAGAACCCTACCAACTAAATTTCCCATTGGCATGTCACTAGGAACTAGGTTATCGTGATTCTGATCGGAGCAATACGCAAACATCCAATACTTATCTAGTTGAAAGATAAGCAACCTATCTTGGCTTGATGCCAAGGTGTGTAACACCCCCAAATTCGTCGGTTTTGTTTAGCGGAAGCATTTGGTTAAGCATGGGGGTGCCACGTCAACATTGTACATGCATACGTATCGAAGCATATGATTACAACAGAACATATATATTAAGATGCCAAATATAATGATTACAAAGTTTACGATTCATCGAATCGTATGAAAGTTGTTAAGTTTACAAAAGTAGATTTCGTAAATATGACTAAACAGTTTTAGTTATACAAAAGAAATCCAGTTGTCAAAAGTTGGCATCCTATTCCTTCGTGGGTCGCCTATAATCCATATGTGCATGCGGTACTTACGTGCGCAACTAATTCCATGAAAAACATAGTAAAAGTTAACAACGAGGTTGAGTGAATTCACAGGTTTTATGTTGACAATAATAGTTGGTAGTTCGAAATGTTTCACCAAATAGTTATCGTCATTACGATCAAGTAAGGTTTTGTGGAATGTTATCCAAGGAATGCAGTTTACAGTTTAAGTGGGATGTTACCCAAAATACGGTTTAAGTTTCGTAGGAAAGCAGTATCCTATTAAGTTACCCAAGAAGTAGGAATTTAAATTGTTTGTCCAAGAAGTAGTGTTTAAAAATGTTTGCCCAAGATGTAGGGACTTTCTAAGTGTGCCCAAGAAGTAGGGACTAAATCGTTTGTCCAAGAAGTAGGACCCATCAGTATCTGCCCAAGAAGTAGGGACTTCTATGTATGTGCCCAAGACGTAGGGACTTGTATAAGTTGTGTCCAAGAAGTAGGACTGGCATCCAAGACGTAGGACCCATTTGCTCAAGAAGTAGAGCCTTCTTCCAAGACGTAGGATGGCACCTTGCCCAAGAAGTAGGGACTTTCTGTTTGCCCAAGATGTAGGGACTTTCTGTGCGTGTGCCCAAGACGTAGGGACTTTCTGTGTGGGTGCCCAAGACGTAGGGACTTTCTGTGTGTGTGTGCCCAAAAAGTAGGGACTTTCAAATACGTTTATGAAAATCTTGTTTCATAAAAACCAGTTTGTAAAAGCGTGTGTGGCTGGTCGTTCTCCAGTGTATTCCCAATTCCAGTTTTCGTATGAAATCCCGTTTCATAATTAACAGTTATAATCGTTTGACCGCAGTCATAAATAGTTAGCACAATTTATATCACAACAATTATATAAAAGTTTGCTCACGTAGCAAAAGCGTTGACTATGTTTTCCACCCCTGTTCAAAAGCAGTTAAAACAGTAAAAGTAGGGGCTGTGAACTCACCTGTTGAGTTAAGTAACGTGCGAGTGCTAGCAAACCTAAGCCCAAGTATGGTCCAGAATCTCCTAACGCCCTAAACGTATGAGATTAAATAAGTACGTGGATGTCTAAGTTTCACCATCCATGGTAGTGTTCACGCAACTAAATTATGTCCAAAGTGTTTGTTTAACGTTTACGTTTGTATTTCGCAGTTGTGAAAATGTATACGACTCGTTGGTAATAGTTTGAAATCACGATTTCAATAAAATAAGTTTGTTTGAAATGTATGTACAGTTCGTATATCGTATCGTGTGTAAGTATTCGTTTCCGGTTAAATTTGACACTTAGTGGAAAAATGATTTGCAAGTTGAGTTTCGCAAGTTGAGTTTCGCAAGTTGAGTTCTGCAAGTTGAGTTCTGCAAGTTGAGGTCTGCAAGTTGAGTTCGCGAGTTGAGTTTCGCAAGGCGAGTTGAGTTCGCAAGGCGAGTTGAGTTCGCAAGTTGAGTTTCGCAAGGCCAGTTTCGCAAGGCGAGTTGAGTTCGCAAGTTGAGTTTCGCAAGGCGAGTTTCGCAAGGCGAGTTGAGTTCGCAAGGCGAGTTGAGATTGGATCTCAACTCGCGAAACTCGCTGTTCACGATTTTTATGCAAATTTCGATTTCTAAAACCTTTTTAATGGTGTTTTTGGACATAATAAGTTGATATAACACTAAAACATGATGTATTAAGTATATTAAACAAGAAATATCAAAGAAAACTTCGAAATCTAAGGATTTACGGGAAATGTTGGAAACTTACGCGTGTCGGTTTTGAAATCCGAAAAGGTAGAAGTGTAGATCGTGATCCCGTGATCGTTTTTCTCCAAATGGCTAGATGATTCGGCGCGTTTTTGATGTAGTATTTGGTGATTTTGTGTGATATTTTTAGAGTGAGAAAGAGATGAGAGAAAAGGAGAATGGAGAGAGAGAAAGTGAAAGTGAGAATGAAAGAAAAGGAGGGGGAGGAGGTGGGTTTTGTTCCATTTTTCGTCTCCCGTGTTTGCGTTCCGTGTTTGTTTACCCGATCGTTAAATATTACAATATTTTTAAATAATAACTAATTAAATACGTTTTCGCTTATATATTTGGTTGGAATATTTTATGGAAATAATTTAATTAAGTTTATGAAATTTTAACTTTATTTTGTTTCAGTTTACGAAATAAACGTTTATACGTTATAACATACTTTGTAAATATCATCAACATAATATTGAGTAATAAATAATGTTATTCAATAAATTTACTTTTCTTGAATAATTTAGTTCACCAACAGTCGTATATTTTTGTCGCGTTTGTTCCAATCATTTTTGCGCGCAATTATAATAATTATGAAACGTAATACTACGCGCATTCACTAGTTGGGCTTTGCTAGACTTACCTCTAAAATGCGTTGTGAATTTACTCAAGTAGGGAATTAGCCTAAAAATGCATGAGTTTAGCGTTAGTAATTGCGGTTAAATTTGCGGGGTGTTACATTCTCCCCCTGTTAGAGAAATCTCGTCCCGAGATTTAAAACCAAGTCGGAACGCCCGTCGCATATGTTTTCCGATAAGTCGTGTTGCCCATAGTGGTGATAGTTTACGTGGTGCTCTAAGTTGCCATAAAAGTTGTAACAGTTTAAGTATACTCTCGGTATAGTTTGATTAGTTGTGTGTTCGATAAGTGGTCAAAGTTTACCAAGCGTTAGGTTCGAATCGACATTCGAATAGTATATCGTTAAAGCGTAGTCCAAGTTGACTAAGACGTATTGATTTCGACGTTGGAATCCGGTTATGTATCACTTGTTCTGAGAATTGTACGCGTGTCCAGGTGTTGTCTGAGCGTTAATGTTGTGGTTGTAGTTCGAAATGATAAACAGTTGTTAAAACAGTTGACGGTTCGAAATGTTCAGTTTACTGTCCCGGTTGCGGTCAAATCATGACAAAACGTTTGTTTGGACACAGTTGATAAGTTTGATTGTAAATTGTTCGTTGTTTAATTATAAACAAGTTTGTGTAAATCGTTGACATTCAGTCAAATAGTGATCAATGAGTAAATTTATGTCGGGTATACGTGGTTGAACGTTGTCCCGCATAAATCGTTTGAAAAACTCCTCGTTAGGTATTTCGTTAGAAAACTTTGTCAAAAGTCTGACATGTCGTTTGTTGTGATACATCAATCCATGTTCTTCTGGAAAATCATTCTAGTAAACAATTAATAGGAAAAACCTTCCAGTATAGTCGTTTGAAAAATGAATATTTCAAAATGTAGTTCATAGGTTTTTGGTTTGATAAAGTTTGCTACTCGTGATTCGTTTCGCAAGATTAGGTTCGATCACTCAAGTGATTGTGTGAGATTCCGTCTCAATTATTGTGTAGTAGCACGCTACCATGTTTCGTTTGCGTGGTGTTTATACGGTTCGAGATCTCCAATACGTATAAGATCCTCGTTTGTTCCCTCCGTTCATTCGATTGGTGAGTCATCGGTCTCATTCGTTAAGCGTTTAGTACAAGTTCGTTCGCTCAGTGGTCAACATGACCGAATAGTTGTCAAACATGACTGAGTAGTAGTTCAAATAGTAGCCAACGCCAAGTGAGTAATGTGAAGAATGATGTTTCACATAAATATGTTATCACACAACGAGAAGAATTCCCATCACGTATGTTACGACTATGAAACACCCATATGTACTTAGTATAATATAATCACGTTGGCCAGGCGTCATTATATGATGCTAAATACATACTTCTTTTCATCAACCGTTTAATACGATTAGGTTCGTATGAGATCAAAGTGAGAATGAACCGAATCGAGCGTGGTAAGGTTCAATAGACAGGTTACGCGTGTCGATATGTCGCGACGATAGTTTAGTCGTATGCAAATGTGTGTATGCATGTGCGTTCTAGCCAAGGCTATAGTCTAGGTCTCTAAGTCTCTAGGTCGCTTAAAGATTCCTAGTTCGCTATAACCAATGGCTCTGATACCAATCTGTAACACCCCCAAATTCGTCGGTTTTGTTTAGCGGAAGCATTTGGTTAAGCATGGGGGTGCCACGTCAACATTGTACATGAATACGTATCAGAGCATATGATTACAACAGAACATATATATTAAGATGCCAAATATAATGATTACAAAGTTTACGATTCATCGAATCGTATGAAAGTTGTTAAGTTTACAAAAGTAGATTTCGTAAATATGACTAAACAGTTTTAGTTATACAAAAGAAATCCAGTTGTCAAAAGTTGGCATCCTATTCCTTCGTGGGTCGCCTATAATCCATATGTGCATGCGGTACTTACGTGCGCAACTAATTCCATGAAAAACATAGTAAAAGTTAACAACGAGGTTGAGTGAATTCACAGGTTTTATGTTGACAATAATAGTTGGTAGTTCGAAATGTTTCACCAAATAGTTATCGTCATTACGATCAAGTAAGGTTTTGTGGAATGTTATCCAAGGAATGCAGTTTACAGTTTAAGTGGGATGTTACCCAAAATACGGTTTAAGTTTCGTAGGAAAGCAGTATCCTATTAAGTTACCCAAGAAGTAGGAATTTAAATTGTTTGTCCAAGAAGTAGTGTTTAAAAATGTTTGCCCAAGATGTAGGGACTTTCTAAGTGTGCCCAAGAAGTAGGGACTAAATCGTTTGTCCAAGAAGTAGGACCCATCAGTATCTGCCCAAGAAGTAGGGACTTCTATGTATGTGCCCAAGACGTAGGGACTTGTATAAGTTGTGTCCAAGAAGTAGGACTGGCATCCAAGACGTAGGACCCATTTGCTCAAGAAGTAGAGCCTTCTTCCAAGACGTAGGATGGCACCTTGCCCAAGAAGTAGGGACTTTCTGTTTGCCCAAGATGTAGGGACTTTCTGTGCGTGTGCCCAAGACGTAGGGACTTTCTGTGTGGGTGCCCAAGACGTAGGGACTTTCTGTGTGTGTGTGCCCAAAAAGTAGGGACTTTCAAATACGTTTATGAAAATCTTGTTTCATAAAAACCAGTTTGTAAAAGCGTGTGTGGCTGGTCGTTCTCCAGTGTATTCCCAATTCCAGTTTTCGTATGAAATCCCGTTTCATAATTAACAGTTATAATCGTTTGACCGCAGTCATAAATAGTTAGCACAATTTATATCACAACAATTATATAAAAGTTTGCTCACGTAGCAAAAGCGTTGACTATGTTTTCCACCCCTGTTCAAAAGCAGTTAAAACAGTAAAAGTAGGGGCTGTGAACTCACCTGTTGAGTTAAGTAACGTGCGAGTGCTAGCAAACCTAAGCCCAAGTATGGTCCAGAATCTCCTAACGCCCTAAACGTATGAGATTAAATAAGTACGTGGATGTCTAAGTTTCACCATCCATGGTAGTGTTCACGCAACTAAATTATGTCCAAAGTGTTTGTTTAACGTTTACGTTTGTATTTCGCAGTTGTGAAAATGTATACGACTCGTTGGTAATAGTTTGAAATCACGATTTCAATAAAATAAGTTTGTTTGAAATGTATGTACAGTTCGTATATCGTATCGTGTGTAAGTATTCGTTTCCGGTTAAGTTTGACACTTAGTGGAAAAATGATTCGCAAGTTGAGTTTCGCAAGTTGAGTTCCGCAAGTTGAGTTCTGCAAGTTGAGTTCTGCAAGTTGAGTTCGCAAGTTGAGTTTCGCAAGGCGAGTTGAGTTCGCAAGGCGAGTTGAGTTCGCAAGTTGAGTTTCGCAAGTTGAGTTTCGCAAGGCGAGTTTCGCAAGGTGAGTTGAGTTCGCAAGTTGAGTTTCGCAAGGCGAGTTGAGTTCGCAAGGCGAGTTGAGATTGGATCTCAACTCGCGAAACTCGCTGTTCGCGATTTTTATGCAAATTTCGATTTCTAAAACGTTTTTAATGGTGTTTTTGGACATAATAAGTTGACATAACACTAAAACATGATGTATTAAGTATATTAAACAAAAAATATCAAAGAAAACTTCGAAATCTAAGGATTTACGGGAAATGTCGGAAACTTACGCGTGTCGGTTTTGAAATCCGAAAAGGTAGAAGTGTAGATCGTGATCCCGTGATCGTTTTTATCCAAATGGCTAGATGATTCGGCGCGTTTTTGATGTAGTATTTGGTGATTTTGTGTGATATTTTTAGAGTGAGAAAGAGATGAGAGAAAAGGAGAATGGAGAGAGAGAAAGTGAAAGTGAGAATGAAAGAAAAGGAGGGGGAGGAGGTGGGTTTTGTTCCATTTTTCGTCTCCCGTGTTTGCGTTCCGTGTTTGTTTACCCGATCGTTAAATATTACAATATTTTTAAATAATAACTAATTAAATACGTTTTCGCTTATATATTTGGTTGGAATATTTTATGGAAATAATTTAATTAAGTTTATGAAATTTTAACTTTGTTTTGTTTCAGTTTACAAAATAAACGTTTATACGTTATAACATACTTTGTAAATATCATCAACATAATATTTAGTAATAAATAATGTTATTCAATAAATTTACTTTTCTTGAATAATTTAGTTCACCAACAGTCGTATATTTTTGTCGCGTTTGTTTCAATCGTTTTTGCGCGCAATTATAATAATTATGAAACGTAATACTACGCGCATTCACTAGTTGGGCTTTGCTAGACTTACCTCTAAAATGCGTTATGAATTCACTCAAGTAGGGAATTAGCCTAAAAATGCATGAGTTTAGCGTTAGTAATTGAGTTTAAATTTGCGGGGTGTTACAAGGTGCATGAATCAGTAGCGTATCGTCTCATAGGTCCGACCATTCTTAACCCCTAAAATAGTTTAGTATTTCGTTAGCATGCAGATTAATAACTTTGTATGTTTAGACCGTTGATTATGTAAGACTTAGTGTTTAAAGGATTCTAGGTTGCTAGGATTTTACTCTTATTTCTAAGTCTTGTTTTGTGCATTAAGGCTTGGTGATGTCGCCTGTGAAAGCGCGTCTTGTTTTATAATTTATAAATAGAAATACCTAATAAATACTTTCAAGCAACCAGGCAAGAATACCCGATCAATTGTAAATATAGATTTGGTAAGTCAGATTCGAACACAGGGAAAAGGTGGAATATTTAAAATAGAAATTAACAATTAACTATTAACTAGAAAACAGTAAATAAGGGGGGCGTTTTAGTTCCGTACGAACAATTTAGAAAACATTTAATTCAAATAAACAAACGTAAATAAAACTTTAAATTAAAATAATAAATAAATAAATAACAAGAAATCCTAATTAGAAGGAATAAGTAATTGTATAGTTAATGTCACTTAAATTCATATATCCCGATTTATTACGTATTGATTATCTAATTGTGATTCTTTTAGATCAACTTAATACCAAATTCTTCAATGAATATTAAGTTGAATATGAACTAGCCAACGTTTCGGGTCCAACTAATTCCTATGATCTAGGGTCCAACATGAAACACTGGTTCCAATGTCACAAGATGATTAGTCAATTGTGTGCCTTTCCCTAAATTATGCATTAAACATTCACAACGCGTTATAATTAACTCCTTTGGTATGACTCAACAATACCCAATAATTAACTTATTGTCTTGCTCATTTTAAAGTAGAATACTATTGTATACTCGACCTATCAGACTCAACGTATTTAGTGATAGTTCAAAACCCTAAAGTTATGACCATCAATAGCTAATAACATTAAAGGAACTCAATCTCATCAACATTATTAACCACGTGAAGCAACAATAATAACTAGTTACCAATAAACAAGTGTCCACAAGCAATATAACCGTTTTCAATCAAATAACTTATTCAATACGCAATTATAATCGTTCAATAATCATAATCTAAATTAAATCAACTACACAATCACATTAATATTCAATTCATCATCAAAACAGAAATATTCAGATTCATTAAATCAACTTCTTCAATGAAAATAAAGAAACAAAATATACCGAATCGATTAACGATGAACTACGAAAGATTAGAGCGAATTATCCTCGTTCCTAAGCTTTCATACCTCTAAACTACTCCTAAAATTCGTAATATAAACCCTAAAAGTCGACTGGAACCGAAAGAAATCGAAAACCCTTCAAAAACTGTCGAAATAAGGTTTAAAACGCGTTTTTATACTTCCTGGAATTTTGATCCATACGGCGTATGGATTTCCATACGGCGTATGGGTTGATTTCAAGCCCAGCCCAAGTCCGCGTAACCTGGGCCTCCACTGCTGCAATCCATACGGCGTATGGATTCCATACGGCGTATGGATGCAGTTTCCAGCCAATTTTTTTATTTTTCTTTACTTCTTCTTTTCTTTGACTTCGGCTTCTCACTATTCTTCAAATATGCATCATTTAGCTTGATTATTGACTGTTTTCCGTTCCTTTTCCATAAACGCTCCATTTCCACATCTAATTGCAAATATGAACGAAATCAATATCCATTCTAAACAAAATGCAATAAAAACATTCAAGAATAGGGGTAAAATACTACTAAAATATAGTACTTTTGAGCGTTTATCAAACATCCCCCACTTAAATCCTACTTGTCCTCAAGTAGACTATCGATTTAAAAATCAAATTCTTAGGGAAATAGTCATCTCTATTAATCTAAATAACTAAAATAGGAATTACACAACATCACCCGTCTTCAACTCAAATGCTTAAATTTAAAAATCTGTTAATTCTAAAAACAATTATTAAGAAACTACGAGATTTATAAAAACTGATCTACACATAGAGTTATTATTCTAAAACATTAAATAGTTCACAATGATTACTGATATTTGTTATCCACTTAAACAATCTATATTTGAATACCCGAGCTCAACTTATTATTATTCGTGTAAATATTCCCTTAGATTCCCCAAAACTATATATTTTCATACTCATAATATGCCAATATTACATATCTTGAAATTTAATCAAAACAATCATTTTTCAAATCAAGACAGAGGTGACAGGTCTGTGCCTCAACACAACAAAGCAACATAACTTGATTTTAGTTTAGCAATAATGTTTTTAGTCAAACCATTGGTGACAGGTCTGTACCTCAGTACAACAAAGCGACTTAATTTGACCACATTTTAAAATCATGAGTTGTTAAACTCTTTTGCTCTTTTTCATTAGATATACTGACGGAGACCAGGTCTGTACTTTCGTACAACAGAGGAAACAACACCCAGTATATCCCCAAATGATGTTAATTAAATTCTCAAAAATATGGCATATCACATATTACTAATATGAAAATTAAGACATACGTCATACATAGTTAAAGTTCATCTACAAGTAACATTTACTCCTTAATTATCATTTCTTAACAGCTCAAACATTCTCATATAATTTGCCTATCAATGCATCATATAATGAAGCTAAATAACATCTTTAATAGCTTTAATATTTAATTAAAAGTGTAGAAAATTTTTTTATTTAACCTACATAATTACAAAATAATTATCTCTAGAAAACAAAAATTTTAATGCAAAAATTTGGTTGAAAAATGGGTAACTCATAACCTCCTAGTTACTTACCTTAATAAGATAACTATTAACCAAATTACAAAATCATTTACTACTTAACAGAACACTTATGTGGAAATTTCACTTCTTTTCTCTCCCATCCCCCACTTAAAGATGTACAATGCCCTCATTGTACAAATAATGAAATACTTAAAACGGGAAAAAGAGAAAAGAACTTAGAACAGAAAAACTCCCCTGAAATAGTGTGCAGTTTAATGACAAGGATGATACGAATTTTCCACATCCTCGCGATTCAATTATTCGTTGCGCTGAACTTACTGCCAGCATGACACGTACTCACAACACAATTCTGAGGGAACAACCAACTAACATAAGTAAATAATACCAAATTAAAACATCCTAATAATAATAAAAAACTATTACCAAGTCCTAAAATTACCAATCCAACATAATTAATAAAACTAAAAAATAAAAATAGTCATAATAATAATAATAAAACAATAATAATAATAGTGTCTGGAATCATAAACCAAATAGGATGAACATCATCCTAATCACTGTCGTCATCCTGGCGGTACTGGTACTGGTGAGAAGGCGCTCCATACTCTGACTGCGATGGTGGTGGTGGTCGTGGCATGAACTCTGGTGGCATCTGGTACTGAAATGGCTGATACGTGGGTCCAGAAGGAAACTGACCAAACAGCTGCTCAAACAGTCCATCCTGGTAGTCCAAATGTGCACTGGTCTGATGGATATGCTGTCTCTGCATAAGCTCTATCTGATCAAACCTCTGAGTCTGCTGTAACTGCATCTGGTGCATCTGCTGAGACAACTGATCAAACTCTGTAGCATACCCTCTGTTACGGCCTCGTGCCGTACCTCGACCTCTATCACTGCCACTCGTATCTCTTCTAGCTCTAGCCTGCCTCGACTGCAAAGTCTGTCCTACCGGAGTAATCGGAACCCAGTAATACATCTCTGCAGGACCACTATACGTGGTGCATGGCTCAATGAGAGCAAACGCCTCCAACCGGCGTGCAGTCAGCCAACCCATACTAGGCTGAACAATCGTACAAGAGCCCATCTCATCCTGAGTAGCCAAACCAAAGTATCTCGCCAATCGAGTAACAAAGTGACCTCCACACAAACTACTACCATCTCTAGTACCAGTAGCTCTCTTCGACATCCACTTAGCCAACCTCCAAGGTACATTCACTAACCTCTTCCTGATGATCGAACTCAAATAAAACAAGTCAGGCCTCGAAACTTTCTCAAGCCCCTCCTTGCGACCCACAATGGTGTAAGTCAGCAATCTGTGAACGAGTCGATGACGAGGATCCCGAATACACGTGTAAGAAGGTGTCGAACTACCATATTACCCTGGGCAATAAACTGCCACTCCTGCTCAATTTCCAAATCAGTGAGCTTCTTCACAGCACCTGCAGAAATGTGGTTTAGAAAGTGAGGGTTATCCAACTCATTGGGCTCATAAAGCCCCAAACCCAAAGCAAACTGAACCAAGGTCATCTGTCTGGGCTGTCCCCCTAGCTGGAAGAAAATGGAGTTCTCCGTCCATTGGGTCGTCCTGTCATCAAACCTAAAAGTGCTGTAAAACTCTACAACCAACTCTCTGTAGATAGACTCCCTGATACTGAATAACCGGGACTAAGCATAGGAAACAAATCCAATATTTCCATCCTCTAGTGCATATGGAATAGCCAGTAAATTCCTAATGGCATCAGCACCATTAGTAAACCCCTCTCTAGCAATCACATGCTCTAAAACATTCCAGTTAACAGCATCAAACACCTCAATAGACTGGTCAATATTGGAAGCCAGACGATCTCTAAACTGCATCCTAGCAGTCTCAGAATATGATCCATGAAAAGTGAGGTATCTATGTGATCTAATCAACGGGTTTCCCAAAGTATCACCTCCTCGTGCTCTCCTGTTAGACATGATAACTACTAAACAAGACAATTGTTAATAATACTAAATAAGCAGTTAATTACAAAAAGGTCACTAAAAATTTCGGCAGCATTTCGGCTTAAAATTGAATAATCCACCATAAAGGTTCAGCCTAAAACTACCGCAACAACCAATTTCATCAACTTAAATTGCAATTTAAACAAAAACTACTCAATATGCATACATGTATATACTTAATTAAATATCCCTGACAATTGCCTAATTAAATGTATTATAATAACTTGGTACCATTATGAATATATGAATTTGCACAATCACTAAACTTGAGTATTAGCAACTAGCAAACATTCATACAAACTCAAAATGAATTATTGTAACACAATTAATCAAAATAACAATTTATCACATAACCGTAATCACAAACACTTGTGTACCAAACAAATATTTGCATTAATCATCATGTGGTCAGAAAATTAATAAGCACTAAATTAAAACATAGCATAATTGAGCACAACTCATATTCTCATTTTATCATTACGAACGAATAATTCGAATAACACAAAATATGCAATATAATTGAAAAACGAACATGACATTGCAATGCATATAGCAATTAGAACATAAATCAATCAAAACATGCCAATAATCATACGCATATCCGAAATACCCAAAATCCTATCATAAACCCTAACTTCCAAACGAGCGATTTAACCAACGAAAATGAAAACGGGAAGTTATACATTGTAGAGGAAAGTGCGTGTAACACGAATATGTAAAAATGGCGATGAATGCGTGGCCGGAATTTCCGTTTGGGGGTGGTGGTAGTGGAAACCGTGGGTGGTTTTTTAGAAAAAGGGTTTTGGATGAAAAATGAAGAAGAAAAGGCTGCTGGCGGTTTTTCTGCAGTTTTGATCCATACGGCGTATGGATTCCATACGGCGTATGGATTAAATAGGCCCAGGTCAACTAATTAAACCCAGTCAACGGCCTGGTCCAGCGGCCCAATCAATCCATACGGCGTATGGATTGAAAAATCAGAATTTTTCAACAAACGATTTTCAACCCAATTTTAACCCAAATTCCACACTAACTTTATATAATTAAATCTCAAACCTGGATGATAATCACGACTTAAAAATCTTCATAATTCCACACTATAAAATAAATAACAATAATTAACAAACATTAAAAAGAAAAATATTCAAAATAATACTTAATATTCAAAGCACACATTCAAAAAAAAAAAAAAAAAAACAAAAATCCAAAACAATCAAAAGTCTAACATAATTCAAAACAAACCAAAATGTTAGAAACAATCCAATAGCATAAGGAATATAAAAAGGTGGAACGATGAAATCAGTTCAATGGATAGAGGACAAGGAAGCTCTTCATCATTTCAGTAACTACATTTTCAACCCCATTACCAAAAGTCGCAAAACTTTCTAAGTGTCCATTGGTAACATGTTGAAGATAGACCAAATCCCAGCTGATTCTTTTTATCAACTTATTAATTACTCCCTCAGGTGCCAATACTAACTTATCACCTACCAGCTTGTACTCACGATCGGGATGATTTTTCTCAAACTCACTCATAAACTCCAAACAATCTGCCACTATCCCAGCATGCTTACTCAGAAACGGTTCTTTCCTTAAACTTCTTATTCTAGTTTCAATTCCTGCAATTACCTCATTCTGCACACAAGTCAGTTCTAATCCTGAATCTTTGAAGATTTCAACCAATTTAGTATATATTTCCACCATCCCATAGTGGAAATGCTCCCTCATAGGTAGAACC
Source organism: Helichrysum umbraculigerum (assembly GCA_949592205.1). Classification (NCBI taxonomy): domain Eukaryota; kingdom Viridiplantae; phylum Streptophyta; class Magnoliopsida; order Asterales; family Asteraceae; genus Helichrysum; species Helichrysum umbraculigerum. The sequence goes on from CATIUR010000001.1 coordinate 299,714, forward strand.
TTATTGTTATCAACTAAAACATCCAAGTTAAGTACCACATAAGTAGCCAAATCAATATCACAATGAGGATGAATGAATTCCGGGTGTGGCCTTTCTTCCTCTTCCTTAGCAAAGCGATCCATTTTTGTCACCATTCCATGAAGATAGTAATGAATAGTACTCGTAACAATGAACCGATGAGGTGTAATTTCCGTCAAATGGTCATCTGAATGTAGCAATCTAACCAACTCTCTTAAACCAAACCTAAATTCCTTGTCTGCTTCTGCCTTTGGATGACCAGTAGCCTCGTACAGAGCCCTAAGCATACGGCCAAGACACGCGGTCTGATTTGCCGAATAAGGAAATGCATAATGCCTCAAAACCTCATAAATCTCTGTGTATCTTTTCCTCTGAGCATTGTAGAATCTCTCTTCCTCCTTAATTCTAGTTTCTAGAGATTCCCCAAAAGTAGTGAGAGCAATATAGAATTGCCTATCGATCCCATACTGATTCTCAATCAAAGCTGCCTCTAACACATCATTTACCAAAACCCTCTGACTATCAGTGAAATCCACTGTGGACCTGCGAATAATCTCAGAACTGAAAGGAATATCCCCTCTAAACTCCTCAAGTGCTGATAGCAACCCCTGACAAGATGAAGTAATAGGAACGGGAATACGGCCTAACTGGGTATAAGGAGGCACCCTCTCGGCGGAACTAGCATCAGAAGTAACAGACTGATCCCTCTTAACCATGTTATTATCATTTGCATCACTTTCAAAACTCCTCGCCATTGGACAAACCTAAATAAAAATAAATCTGGAAATACAAAACACCACTAACGAAAAACAAGTTAGTTCATACAAGATAAACAAAAATTAAATAACATGTACAATTTTAAATAAATGGAACTCCAACCGGCGGACGGATTTCCATCTGCCGGTTGAAACTAAAACCCCAAAAGTTTAACCAATTAAAAGATAATCAGTTTCAACCAGTGATGTATTAAAAACTTTTTACAGATTTAATTAAACTTATTAAAACAACTTTGCTGAAACTTGTTTAACAAAAGTTACTTTTAAAAATAAAGAACTAACAATTATTAATCTCTATTTAAATAAAACACAACCGCTTTCCCCGGCAGCGGCGCCAAAAACTTGATGTCGCCTGTGAAAGCGCGTCTTGTTTTATAATTTATAAATAGAAATACCTAATAAATACTTTCAAGCAACCAGGCAAGAATACCCGATCAATTGTAAATATAGATTTGGTAAGTCAGATTCGAACACAGGGAAAAGGTGGAATATTTAAAATAGAAATTAACAATTAACTATTAACTAGAAAACAGTAAATAAGGGGGGCGTTTTAGTTCCGTACGAACAATTTAGAAAACATTTAATTCAAATAAACAAACGTAAATAAAACTTTAAATTAAAATAATAAATAAATAAATAACAAGAAATCCTAATTAGAAGGAATAAGTAATTGTATAGTTAATGTCACTTAAATTCATATATCCCGATTTATTACGTATTGATTATCTAATTGTGATTCTTTTAGATCAACTTAATACCAAATTCTTCAATGAATATTAAGTTGAATATGAACTAGCCAACGTTTCGGGTCCAACTAATTCCTATGATCTAGGGTCCAACATGAAACACTGGTTCCAATGTCACAAGATGATCAGTCAATTGTGTGCCTTTCCCTAAATTATGCATTAAACATTCACAACGCGTTATAATTAACTCTTTTGGTATGACTCAACAATACCCAATAATTAACTTATTGTCTTGCTCATTTTAAAGTAGAATACTATTGTATACTCGACCTATCAGACTCAACGTATTTAGTGATAGTTCAAAACCCTAAAGTTATGACCATCAATAGCTAATAACATTAAAGGAACTCAATCTCATCAACATTATTAACCACGTGAAGCAACAATAATAACTAGTCACCAATAAACAAGTGTCCACAAGCAATATAACCGTTTTCAATCAAATAACTTATTCAATACGCAATTATAATCGTTCAATAATCATAATCTAAATTAAATCAACTACACAATCACATTATTATTCAATTCATCATCAAAACAGAAATATTCAGATTCATTAAATCAACTTCTTCAATGAAAATAAAGAAACGAAATATACCGAATCGATTAACGATGAACTACGAAAGATTAGAGCGAATTATCCTCGTTCCTAAGCTTTCGTACCTCCAAACTACTCCTAAAATTCGTAATATAAACCCTAAAAGTCGACTGGAACCGAAAGAAATCGAAAACCCTTCAAAAACTGTCGAAATAAGGTTTAAAACACGTTTTTATACTTCCTGGAATTTTGATCCATACGGCGTATGGATTTCCATACGGCATATGGATTGATTTCAAGCCCAGCCCAAGTCCGCGTAACCTGGGCCTCCACTGCTGCAATCCATACGGCGTATGGATTCCATACGGCATATGGATGCAGTTTCCAGCCGATTTTTTTATTTTTCTTTACTTCTTCTTTTCTTTGACTTCGGCTTCTCACTATTCTTCAAATATGCATCATTTAGCTTGATTATTGACTGTTTTCCGTTCCTTTTCCATAAACACTCCATTTCCACATCTAATTGCAAATATGAACGAAATCAATATCCATTCTAAACAAAATGCAATAAAAACATTCAAGAATAGGGGTAAAATACTACTAAAATATAGTACTTTTGAGTGTTTATCACTTGGTTACTTCAACTTATGACTTGAGTTCTCCTTTTCAAACAAATTTACATCTCTGGATTATTCGCAGTTTATAAAAACGTGTTTCATATGCAGAACATGCCTTTCAGTAATCGGACAGTGTACTTTACATGATAGTTCAATTGCTTCTTATATCAAACATGCGGTCAAGAGTAATTGACGGTGAAAGTGACACTCTAAACTAACTAAATGTAAAGCAATGCAGAAATGTAAACCTAATATATACAACGAGTGGGTTCACTGTGTCTTACTTGTTGCATGTCATGGGCACAGATAACTACTTACCGTAATTAAGGTTGATCAAGTCCTAATTACTAGGTTGCAGTCACGTGGATAACCAGAAAGGGTACTCCATAAATTAAACTCAAGTTCATAAAGTCTTAACGATACAAGGGTCATTAATTCCTATTTTATCTGAACGTGTTTTTCGAACATCATTTTATTGTGCATTGACTTTCGTAGGATATACCAGTTAGTTATGAAGTTGTATTATCCTTTCGGAATTCCAACTGTTAAACCAGAGCTGATTCCAGTGATGTAACTACCTTCGGTCGTTTATTGACTTCCATACGTTTGTACTCCGCTTGAAGCGTTTCCAGTACTATATCAGATAAACAGTCGAATAAGGGCCGTCACATCACATTAAGATTGTCGTACACTAATCATATAATGTCATCCTTACTTATAATTATCAACATCATCAACAATCACAATAATAGACTACTCGCAATTCATGGCAATAAATATGTCACATACCAAGCAATAACACATGATTAAAATAAAGCAAGTATGATAAAGGTTTAGATATCACCCGGAAATAAATGCGTAGCAGCGTATTATTATAATTGACAACTCGTTCACACGTACAAAGATGAATCTCCAAACTCCTAACGTTCACTCTAGCCTCTATGTTAATCCGTAGATTAATTACAATAATCCTAGACAAAAATATATGAGAATTTCTAGAGTGAGAAAGTGGAAATGGAAGAGTGAGAGTATATGTATGAGTGTGAAAAATGAGAGTGTGTTGAAATGAGAGCTAGGGGCTGCTATTTATAGGAGACATTTGGCTCAAGTTAGCATCCCAAGGCTCACGTTAGCAAAAGGTGGAAAATGTGGTGGCACCGGGTACGAAAAAGGTGGAAAAAGTGGTGCACCGGGTACCGAAAAACACGTAAAGGTCTAGCACCGGGTACACGAAAGGACCAAAAGGCGGGAACCGTGCAGGGGGTGGCAGCCGGCGGCGGCCTGGTGGTAGCCGGCGGTGGCCTGGTGGCTGGCCGGCGGTGGCTGGCTGCTACCCGCACCAGTTCGTCGCATGTTGCCTCTTTTCTCGATTCATGCGTGTTTTCTTCGTTACGCGTCTGTTTGCATTGATTCTTTTTGTGATAGTCCCGTACGCGTAGATCTGATCGGATCGTTTGATTGATTGCTATTGCGGAATGATAAACAATCAATATATGAATCACGAACACACAAACAATTCTCTATAATCTTGTATATATTCACAATTGAAATATAAACGATTACAGAATACAAACTCGTTTCTCTCCTTTCTCTCACACCAAAAACGGCTCTCACTCTCTCTAATTCGTCCAACACGCTAACCCTAAAACTGAACTTTAACTCGCTATTTATATCAAGGCTATTGGACCCTGCGACGTTAGGTCCAACGTCGCAGGTTCAGCCCAATGCGACATAGCCCATGTCGCCATGTATATTCTATATAATTACATTTAGTTTACAGACTCGAATATACACACTAAACACTTACATACGCAGACTAATTGACTTTGACAATTACAATAGTTTGACCAACTGACTGACACACAAAATGCACCAACAAACTCCCCCTTGTCAGCAGCTTGGTCAAATAAGTCTTCAATTAGTCTTCATTAACAAACTCTTTCATTGCTTTGACAATCAGAAACTCCCCCTTTGAGATAGCATGGTCTTCCAAGAAATCTTGATGTCCAAATTCATGTGACTGACACAAATTTATCATACAATAAGATCTTCAAACTCAGTGACCATCTCTCAATCATCAGCAGCTTCTCCGATAGAATTATCTTCATAATCTTTGGAGAATAACCGACATCCTTTACATCTTCAATATTTGACTTTAACAAGATATGTGATATTGAAGAAAATAACATAGAAATAAAATCTTTTTGAATTTTTCTTTATAAATGAAAAGTAAAGAACGAAGATTAAAATAAATTGGGGATAAGATTGTTTTAGGTCTGCTTAGGGATCATATCAGAACAACATGCAATAATTAGCAAATAGTAAGTGTTATCTCGATTATCAGTATATTTGTCCACTTTAAATTTACTTGGCACATTTAAAACACCTTTTATAAAAATTATTTCAAGACGATTATTGGTATTGTTTGTCCACCTAAACATGTTACATCCGTATTTGTGAGCTAACCTTTTGTTATTAGTATGAATATTTCACCGTGGTCCCCACCATATACATACCCCTTTAGCCCAGACAAGAACATAGTTTCCAAATTTAAAAAGAATATAAGAGAATCAATTTTAAGAATCAAGCCAGCGGTGACAGGTCTATACTTGTGTACAACAGAGCGACATACACTTGATTTAGGTTTAAGCAAAACCGATCGCAGTCAAACCAAACTTGATTTATTCAATTGGTGACCTTGACCAGTACCTTAAATATAAGACTTTGCAAGTACATTGACTCACGTTTGCTTAGTTTTGAGAGTAAGCTGAATTGAGACCAGGTCTGCACTTACGTACAACAGAGGAAACAATCAGCAAACTCCCCCAAGAGATCTCAGATATACGATCCAAAATTAGAAGTATGTCAAGCTACGCTAAGGAATTAAGACTTAGTGTCGTACATCACAAGGTGTTTACCACAAGATCATAGACACGTATTTGAATTACTTCTTAATAACCCATAGACCGGTATGTATCATGCCTACCAATACATCATATGATGAAGATAATTTTCATAAAAACTGTATTAAGTATGCTAGATAAACCTACTGATACATCAAGGATAAACCTTAAAACTTCCATTTTGTGCATGTTCCCCGATGTACTATCATATCCCAAGTTGTTTTACAGACACACAATCCAACATCTTTTCAAGAATTAAGAATCTTGCTGTTCACATTTCTGAATTAAATAATCAAAAATTTTAATATTCAGAATTACTCCCCCTGAACAGCAAATTCTTATATCCAATCCAAAAATACTCCCCTTAAACATTAAACATATTTTTGTATTTTTTAATTGAATAAATTTCGCAACATTGCATTTCTTTAATACTAAAAAGTATAAAGAATGGCTGTTGCACTGAGTAACAAATAAAAATAAATAATTATCAAAATCACATATCAAGTCAAGTCAAATGCCTTTTAGCACTTTTACCACCTCGTAACATCGAAAATCTCATCCATCAAAATCATCACACACGAGCACTTTGAAAACAATCTTCCAAAAATATTCATATCCTTGCAGTCACTGAAATATTAGCTATCAAAAACCTGACTGCACCACCACAAACAATTAAACATTAGTATTTATAGGACACCCAAGCCTTGATAGACTTGGGTTGTCCATGGTCATCCATAACCATCACATTAATGAGTTTATGATATTTTAAAAACTCAGAGGATTTCATTGATGTGTTGTTTGTGGATTTGGGTTTCCAAACCTTTGTAGGTTCAGATGAGTTGTTTTCAACAATGTTGTGCTGTTGAACTTGAGGTTTGCTAGGCACAACTTTGTTTACTCTAGCCACGGGTTTTGGAGAAGAGGATGCATATCTTGATATAGGCGAATACGAAGCACGCCTAGAAAACGATTTTGAATAAGAATTCCTAAAGGAGGAAGTTCTTGGCATCCCTCTACCAAACCTATCTAGGGATAATAACCGACAATCCCTAATTATATGTCCTTGTTGTCCACAATGGAAACAAGAACGTCGTTCAATGTACGACCTATTCCAATGATTACCCACAAAAGGTTGAGGTGGAGAATGAACCGTTGGAAGCTTAGAAGATGAGGCATTTACATGACGTGAACACTTATGTGTACACGTTGATGTAGAAGCCTCAGAAGTTGAACAAGTTGATGTTGAAGGTTGTTCACTTTTAGATTTTACATTTGAATCCTTCATTTGATGTTGAACCCTTTTGGATTCATTTTCAACCTTGTTTTTACCCTTTGTATTTGAAACCTTTACAGTTTCATTGGTAAGTATATGATTTTCTGGCTTTACATTAACTTTTTCAACTTTGATTTTAGCCTCTTCCGGTAGATCCTCTATCTCAACACCCTCCTCTACACTAACTGGAGGTGTACTATCAGACTTAACAAAAGTAGGCAAGGGATACTCTGTCCATTTAGTTTTCTCCTTTGCCTGCCTTTTGGGATTGGATGTAGCTTCTTTAGACTTTGTAGCTGGCCATGATGAGTAGTCAGCCACAAGTTCTTCGGTGCCTTCCTTAACAGGCAGAGGATAGTGATTAGTAGGAGGTGGAACTGAGTTATACCCTATTCCAGCCTTACTACTTGTATTTGTCCTCTGCTTGTCAACAATTTCATCGAAGATTTTATGAGAGTTTGAGAAACTTGTGATTCCTTTTTTAAAAGAGTCAGACTCAGACTTTAGCTCAGAAAGTTCTTTATTTAACAACTCAATTTCTGTTAAATAGCTCTTAATGGCATCTTGTTGACTGAAAACTTTAGCTTTATATTTCTCAGTGTCAAAAGTATTTCATTAGTATAAAGTATTTCTTAATGGCATCTTGGCCTCAACTTCCTTTTCATAAAGTATTTCATTAGCTTTTAGAAACTTATTTGACTCAGTGAGTTTCTCGACCTTTTCTCTCAAGTCTACATAGTCTATTTGAAAACATTTTAAAGAAGCTTCCAATTTAATACAGGAGATACATGTAAAAGGTTCTTCAGATTTTGTTTCTACCTCATGTATCTTTGCCAAAAGCGCACGGTGTTGAACCTTTCCTTGAAGCGCACTCCAGTCAAACAATCCTTGATTAAACACCACCATCTCATGTGATGTTGTGCTATTCTCTGGAGTCTTGGGAGCTGAAGGTGTAGTAAATCCAGATGAGGGATATTTTTCCTTCTCACATTCTTTAGCAAAGTGTCCATAACTCTGACACATTTTACATTTCACCTTGCTTTTATTAAAACCAAGACCTGTATCACCATCATCATCCAGGTCTTTTCTACCCGTTTTTTGAAGAAACTTCTTGGTTCTTTGGGTTATCATGGCCATACTCCATTTGATGTCCATCTGCTCGAGATCGTCATAATCGATCTGTTCAAAGTCTTCTTCAGTAAGCTGTAGAGTACTAGCCTTCTTGGAAAGAAAATTCTCATAAGAGTTGAGGAAAGCTGCTAAGATTGTAGCATGATCCTCAGTAGCCTTTGAAGGAGCTGTATGAGCTGTATGAGAAGTATAGGAAGCATATGAAGTGCTAGTAGAAGTAGATGCTGCTGAGTTGGAAGTAGATCTGGAAGTATCATTTAGACTAGGAATTTGAATATTATCCTCTGACTTCTTTTCCTTTTGATCGTAAGCCGCTATAAGAGCATCCCATAAACCTATAGAAGTTGCTTGATCTTTAAATTTATTAATCACAACTTCTGGCAAGCACTTGGTAATCATCTCATACGCTCTATTGTCTTTATCAAACTCTTCTCGTTCCTTGACTGACATTTGTGCTCTTGACTTAAGCACTCCATCGAGTTTTGGTTGCTCATATCGATCAATGGTGTTAAACCAATTCCACAGCTTTGGATCTTTGTATTCAAAGAATTTGCATGCCTTAATCTTCCAATTAGCAAAATCACTATAGAACAAGGATGTAGAAGGAGGCACTTTGTTACCAAAAGGCATTTACGAATTTTCCCTCCAAAATCGGATTCAAAAATTTTAAAAAAATATCCGAGAATAGCGAAATTTTTCCGACACTAAAATTAAGCTATTTTAAGCTTATAAACAAAATTTGAAATTACAAAATTTTTCGCGTTTTTCCCGCCAAAATTTCGTCCGAAAACGTCAAAAAATGGCCGGGTAAAATGAAACTTTTTCCAGGCTAAAATTAAGCACTTTTAAGCCCACGGAAAAATTTTGAAAACGCAAAAATTTTTCGGAGTTTCCCGCCAAAATTTTTTTTTTTTTTTTTTATTTGCGACACTGAGGGTAATGTCGCAAAATAGAATTCAACGTCGCAGCGGTACATCGCAGAAGACAAAAGATTCAATTAAGAATAAAAAATGCGACGTAGTGTATAACGTCGCAGCTTAATGTCGCAGAAATTAGCGACGTCGCCCGCAACGTTGCAATTAACGTCGCAATAACCAATTAAGGTCAAAAGTGTGACGTCGCAACTAATGTCGCTAGTAACGTCACAGAACTTAGCGACGTCACAGCTAACGTCGCAAAAACGCTATTGAGCAGCTCCAAAACCCTAAAATCAAAAATTATCGAAACCCTAACGAATTTCGAAAACCGAATGACGAACAAACCCAGAAAAACTCTTCAGAAAACGAAATCTTCAAGCAAACTAACCCAGAAACACAGATTAATCAATTAAATCTTCACGAAACAATCGAAAACATCTAAAATAACAATCCGAAACCAACGAATCCTTGATTTTATGGCTCTGATACCAGTTGATAGTCCCGTACGCGTAGATCTGATCGGATCGTTTGATTGATTGCTATTGCGGAATGATAAACAATCAATATATGAATCACGAACACACAAACAATTCTCTATAATCTTGTATATATTCACAATTGAAATATAAACGATTACAGAATACAAATTCGTTTCTCTCCTTTCTCTCACACCAAAAACGGCTCTCACTCTCTCTAATTCGTCCAACACACTAACCCTAAAACTGAACTTTAACTCGCTATTTATATCAAGGCTATTGGACCCTGCGACGTTAGGCCCAACGTCGCAGGTTCAGCCCAATGCGACATAGCCCATGTCGCCATGTATATTCTATATAATTACATTTAGTTTACAGACTCGAATATACACATTAAACACTTACATACGCAGACTAATTGACTTTGACAATTACAATAGTTTGACCAACTGACTGACACACAAAATGCACCAACATTTTGCGTTGGATTCGTAATTCAAAAACGAAGCTTTTGATGAAAAGAAATCCCAAAGATATATCTCTGAACTTTAGATGTGTCATACGAATCATTTGGATCTTCCGGCGTACGTAGAATCTTCTTTCTTCGTCCGTTTTTGTTGATTCTTCTTATGTTGGATTCGTAATTTGAAAAATAACATCTTGGATGAGATGGATGTTAGTGATGGGCACTTTTGTCTTGAAATCTCATTTTGATGTCTTGAATCTTCAAACGTGTGTGGAATCTTCGTTTATCATCCGTTTTGCTTTATTTTTATCGTGCAACCTTGTTTTGACCATCTTGGCATAATACTATTGATTTGTAAAGTTTTGGAGTTAAAATGCCGAGAATCATTCCAGAACGAGAGAGATATCGGTAGTAAAAACGTGACTTTTTACGCGATATCAAGTATCCCACACTTAGAACTTTGCTTGTCCTCAAGCTAACTCATTCATAAAAAGCTTTTGGAAGGATTCTAATCGCATTAGTTTTTAGAGATGCTATTTCCAAAGAATATAAAATTACAGTTATGAAAGGGTTTTTACTGGAAACTAAGGGTTTGTAGAACTTGATACCTTCTTCGAGCAACTTATATGATGATCATGAATAGGCAATCCTCACAAGTGGGTCACTCAAATCACTCAGGTGTTTAGGGTTTCCTACTTACTAGTGGCAATCACTCAGATAGCCAGTCATGCAGCATTCTCATCATAGGCTTGATCAAGAATCAAATCTCCATCACTTTTGATGAGGACGATACTAACCTCTCGAGATATCTTGGGAAGGAATCGGTTGCTTGGTTTTGAAGAAGGTGTGTGATGAGGGGTGTGATGGGTTTTTCCATGTATTTTCTCGAAACTAGGGTACTTTTCTTGAGAGAGTCTCTTTTGAAATTTCTCAGATTTTGGAAAGACTTGTAGCCCTTTCCGTTGGATTTTTCTTCCTTTTCTTGGCCCTTTTCTTGGTCGTGCCGGCATAATTCTTTTCTTCCTTTCTTTTTTTTTTCTTTTCTTCTATCGTGCCGACCTCATTGATATATATTCTATGGCCTTTGAAGGTTTTTCAATGGTATTGGGTTGTGATGGCTTTTCTTGTAAAAGTCTTAGGAAATTGAGAGTGTCTCTGAAAATTTGTTAGAAGATGAAACTTCTGTAGGTTCGAGATGAACAATAGGAGGTTTTGATTGGGTGTGAAGAGTGAATGTTGAGTGGGTGGAAGTTTGGTGGTGTAAGGGTGCTTGGATTCCTTAGAAGTTATCAAGACAGGTTGTATCTATGCCACGTATGGAACTCATTGGTGTGATCTCGAAATGCATTGCAAGAGCAAGTTCTAATTCAAATGCGTACATCGGCGCACACATGAAACGAAAGTGAAGCATTGTAAAGATGAATGCTAATTATGGACTCAATCCTCACGAATCGAATGTTTTGGTCAATGTGTGCCTAGCCATGTGTTGCCCTTTTCGTCCGTATCTTATTCTAAAACGGTTTTGTTTCGTTGTTAAGACTCGTTTCTTACTGTAATTTATACTCTTGAAAGATAGGATTCCTAAAGAATAATGTTTTTGAATCCGAAATTTTTAAAAAATTTCTCCATTTTTAACCTTTTAATGAAAATATTGTTTGCTTTACGGACAAGAGGTAAAACTTGCTGTTGGATGCCTTATATCCCACACTTAGAGGAACATTATCCCTAATGTTCGAATCTATCTGATGAGTACCTCTTGTCGAAGTATCCCACACTTAGAGATTCTACTTATTTTCGGATTGTTTCCTAAGTGTAGTGTGGTTTTTAGGATCCCACACTTAGTTTTTGGAATATCGGATGAGATAATCAGCGCATTAAACGGGTAGAGGGTTTTGGAACGGTGTACCGATTTTGTTGTGCACGTTGTCGGCTACTCGTTAGAAGTCTGCTAGCTCGTGGTTTGTAGCTCACGTCTTCTGGCGTTCTTCATGGCGAGGTCCACAGTTTCTTTTGCTTTGGTCTTCTATAAATAGTGTTTGAATCAAACAAACATGCCACTCAACAATTAAATAATAGCTGCTAATAAGAAAAGTAAAATGATAACATAATAAAGCAGTAAAACGGATAGAGGTGATGTCATCCACAGTACATCGAATACACACAATAATAATTCAAACACGGTGATACTTGGCTAGTGGTGATACTGCTGCTGAAGATACTATAAGTCCAGGAGATGTCTCATCTGATGAAGAATCATCGTGCTGATAGTGGGTGCCTTCGTCTGATGCATCTCGATCAGCCTCTGCATCTGGTGTACCTGTAGTGAATACTCCATGCTGTATCAAATGTTCAACGAATTCCCCTGCGGGCATGTCAAAGCTGTCTAATGGGATCTCGGGTGTCCTCGGCTGAGAGTGTCCTCTGAATAAATCAGTCTGTCTATGATAGGATACTGGATCAATCGGTGCAGCTACAGGGCTAACATTCCTGAGAATCCTATGACTCTGAACAATGGTGGCCCGCGTGGAGACTCTGGATATCCTGCTGCTTTTCGAAGTATGCCGCCGGACTGAATCAACTGCTGAGGGAACATGCTGTCTTGGGGGAGGAACCTGTACTGGCGGTGCTCGTGGTCTAGGTGGAACTGTGCGAGGTGGTAAACCCTGGCCACGGTCACGAGCTAGATGTAGGTGAGGTGCTGGGGTAGGAGCTGCAGGGGTATATAAGTGTGGTGGTGCTCGGCCTATCCCACACGGTATGTCTGGCAATGGGCTCACTGGAATCTCTGCAATCTGCTGCCTCACAGCTCTATAACTTCTGATCTGCATCTGCATCAGCCAATACCAATAGTCTGGCCCTGGAGGTGTCCCGTAATGGTATATGTAAGCTGGTATCTGAGCTCTAGGGGCCGGGACAGAAGGTCCTAGCCTAGTAGGCTGTGGCGGTGCAACTGGGTCATCAGAATCATGTGCATCCTCATCCTCATCTGAATCGGAGTCTGAATTGCGGGGCTCTCTTGGTTGTTTCCTTTTCCTGGATTCCCTGAGTAAGACTAGACCTGCTACCAATGTATCAACACTCTCAGGGTCTGACGATCGTGCCCTGATGTAAACGGTGCCATCCCTCAGAATCCGAAGTATATCCATGCTCCTCAGAAAATTGTAGTCTATCGGCTGGGCACTCCATTCTGGCAGGCTCTTGAATTTCTCTATCTCTGTCGTCCTAATCAACCTCATTTTTCGAATCAACCTAGTAATCACTGGGCCCATGAATGATCTTCTTGCACCAAACTCTTTTTCTTCCAAAATCCGCTGTGCCACTAGATGGGCAACCTGAATGTTCCTCCTCTCGAGGATACATGCCATCATGACAACATCAAACTCAGAGACTCGACCATTAGACGTATGCTTCCCATCAAGCGAACAAGCCAGTAGCTTATGCAAAATCTGCATAACTAGATCTGTGAGCTGGGTAGCTTTAATACCCGAGAAATACGGCTTTGGTGACCAATGACTCCATGCCTCTGCGGTAGTAGTCGTGAGAGAAACCGTGGTGGCTCCACTAGTAAACAGGGGTGAATCGATCTCTTCTGGAGTATAGAGATCTAGGTGACATGCAAACCGAGCCAATGACAAGGTGAATAGGCTCCCCATATACCTAAATGTGATCACCCCATTTCCAACTCTACTCCCTGGCTCAAATGTATAGGTGGTCATGAACTCGGTGATCATCTCCATATACACCGGTTCGTCGATGCTGAACAGTCTCTTGAAAGACTCAAACTGCTGACCCTCTACTGAGTAACTGAGTAGATTCTCTAATCTCTGCCTGAATCCCAATGTCTGCAGCTTTTCCCAATCTACATATCTAAAACCGCCAAATGATTTGTCTCTCCATATTCGTGCCATCTGGTCGTATGCTAGTGTGGCACTAAGGTATGCAAGAGATCCTGTAAGTGGACGTGCTGGGTTTAGCTTCTTCTTCTTTGGCGACATAGTACCTGAGAACATGAGAGATTTAAAGTAATAGGTCTTAAGAAAGGTTAAATTTAAAGCGCTTCCCGAAATTTCTAATGGAAAATTCGAAATGAGGGCTTTAAATTCGTGATAGTCCAAAGATTACAGTAAATATCAAATGTCCCCAAGTGACTAATAATCAGTTTTAACAATACTAAGGCAATCATTAATGTGCGAAAATATATAGTCATGGAATGGCGGTAACTTAACTGTGAAGTAATGTCGTTTACAAAGTTTGGTGTTTAGCCAAGTTTGAAACGTCATTATTTCACAATTTGTAGTCTCATGGTAGGTTTTTGACTTTGTAAAAGTCCAACTTGAAGTAAGGTTTTTGAAAAAAAATTGCAATTGATTTGTTTTAAAAATGCAATACTTCAAGTTGACTTTTTAGGTCAAAACTTACTTCAAATGATAATTTCAAGTATCCGCATACCAAAATTATAACCTATACATGTAAATATGAACTATCCTATTTTAAGCATTTCCTAGGTCATGCATAAGGAATTATGTCACCCATGTGTTTGGTTCTATTTAAGGCCTTTTGTTTTCACAATAATGATTTTCTAGTTAGATTGTCTATTTTGACTAGTCAAGCAGGTACTAGTATCCTAGTAAGCAAGAGTTATCAAGTAATCTTTATTTACTATTCTAATCATGCATTCTAGTTAACTTCTTGTTGACTTTCAAAAGTCAAACTTGCTAATCCTAATTTATCCGTATTGTGCAATTAACATAGAGCAATCATTCAAAACACCACAATTACTTAAATATTTAACAACTAACACTTGATCAAGCAAAATTATAGACTTAATCAATAGGTCAAAGTACATCCTTTTGAAAGAGTCAAACTAGTGTGAATTAGCATGGGCAAGTGGTAGTAACATGTAGTTTCTAATCATCTAACCAAGAAAAGTCCTAATTCCTAGTTACTAACTTAGCTAACTTCATAGAATAAGATATTTAAGTTCAAAGTAGGTTTTTTATGATCATACCTTAGTTTGAGTGAAGAAAACTTAAAATGATTGTACAACCGTGAAGAAGATGCAACAAAGAGCTCAAAAGGACACAAGATCACATGTTTTGGTGGAGTTTTGATGGTGGTTTCATGGTGGAACAATGGTGGCCGGTTTTGAGGTGAGGGAGGAAGGAGAAGAAAAGTTTTTCTTTTGTTTTTGAATTATGGGATCATATGGAAGGTTGGTGGTCCATGGGAATATTTGTCATGCTCCTATGTACCATATTCCTTACATGGTCCCTAATGTACATCTTAGTACTAAGCCTAATATCCTAGATTAATTTCTAATGTCCTACTAATAATGATTACGAATCCTAAATGTATTTATTGTAACTAGCTACTTGTTAGTTTCTCGTTACGTTATAAACAATTTAAGAAGCGCGCAAATTTTTGCGAAACAATTAAAATCAATCCTGAAATATTAAACTTAAATTATTTTTGGTGTTTAAAAATTATCTGTTTGACGTGGACTTGTTGAATGTATATGCTTCGGCTAAAAGCTTAACGTTGTACGTTCTTGTTGTCGCGCACGTGTTTTCAGGCAAAAATTTTAAAAACGTTTTTTTTAAAGGAAACTTTCCAAATTTTATTATATTACTATATTTATACTAAAATTTGCTCATTTAAAGTCGCGAGCTTCGACCTTTTTCGGAAGGAATCGTTTCAAGATTCGTTCCGATCCCTCCACAGGGAAAGGGTCGAGATTTGCTCCCTTAAGTGAACGTTTTTCGGCACAAAACATTTTGAAAGTTCCAAAATGACGTTATAAACTAAATAGTAATGACGATTTTCTAATCCCCCTAGGATCTCTCGTTCCTCGTACTCTAAATTGACGAGATCGTCAATCAACTTATTATACGCTTTCCTTATCTTCTTGGGATTTGATAAACCGCCGCGTACTCCTTGGTCCTTGTAATTCAGATCGTGAGTGAGTTTATTCATGATTTCCACAAACGCATTCTCCTCCTGTGAATCAGGGTCTCCGGTTGTAGACTTAACTATCCTACAGAGTTCACTGATTTTGGCTTTTTGTGCGGAAGTGAAGGGGTATTTGGTAAAGGCAAAGATTCGAGTAAGCTTGACGTGAAGGTCTTTTCTTTTTACGAAGAAAACTGTGTCGATTCTTTCCTTGGTGGAATCAGGAAAAACGTCTCGTAATTTGGAGATCAAGTAAGAGGCGGGGTCAACAATGAAAGGAATTTTACCAGGAATGACGACAGAAATCATCGAATCTCGTTCTACCCAGAATTCAAGTTTGTTGATCATTGCGGCGACATTGTGATTGATTAATATCATAGATATTGGGAGATAGTTCATGTCGGCAAATGATTTAAAGAGTAGATCTAAATCTGCTACAAACTTTAGTTCTTGATCTATGAAATTCGTGGAAGGGTTTTCGCATCCTTGACTTGACAGGCGAAGCAAGAATTCTACTTGTTTCTCTAATTCGGCGATCGTTTCTCGTTGTTTGTAAGAAAATGGGAGGTCGGCATAGGTTAATTTCCTGACGAATGCCTTATAGACGTCTACCCTACGGGAAGGATCGAAAGAAGCACCAATGTGGCGTTCTTCAAAACAAGGTTGTTCTGACTTGACTGATGGAACCTTATCCACCACTCGATAGATGGTGTATTTGGGTTCGTGTGATAGGAATGGAAAGATGCCGTCATTATGAGAATCGGACAGGATTTGGGAATATACTTTTGTCTCAGGAATGAGGGTGATTGAATCACGAAATTTCGGAGATTTTTCTTCAAAATCATCTTCGGGAAAATAATTGAAGTGGGCAGAATTCGGTAAACCAGGTAAATGCAAAGTTGGGGAGTGATCTTCTTGATCCATGTCATCAAAGTCCAGGCAATGTTTTGGGATGGAAAGTGGGATCCTAAATTCTTCTAGGGTAGCATACAATTCATCCATTGAAGTGGGTTTTTGAGATGTCATTTTTAAACTAATGTTATCCTAATTAACTAATACTAAATTAACAGCAAACTAATAATTAATACTAAATTACTTAAATTAACTTTCGAAAGATATCTGAGAAGATTTCAGTCGGAAGGATCTCCTAAATACTACTACTTAAGGCGGCTCTGAATCGTACGTTTGTGATTCCCCGGCAGCGGCGCCTAAAACTTGTTGCGCTCGCAACCGTCACGGTCAGTGTCGTTGTGATTTCTGATGGAGATGCGGGCGCATCAGGGGTTTTAAAATTTATATTTAGCTGGGCTTAAATTATACGTACTACCTACCCTGGTTAGCAAGTGGTAAGTATGACCTAAGATCGTTCTATGAATCCGAACTTGTGGGTGATTAAAGCTGGTGCTTTCGGTAGGGAAATATTTAGGATGGAACAAAGTAGGTAGGTTTGGAGGTTTTTAAACTAAAGACAAGTAATTAAAATGCAGAAAAGTAAATTGCAGGAAACTAAAGTGCAGGAAAGCAGATAAAGATAAACATGTGATTGCTGAAACTTTGATAATTAATGTTTCAGGATGACAGAATAAATAGGGGCAATACTTAATATAATAATTAAACTATCAGGTGTAAACTCTAGAACCCTACCAACTAAATTTCCCATTGGCATGTCACTAGGAACTAGGTTATCGTGATTCTGATCGGAGCAATACGCAAACTTCCAATACTTATCTAGTTGAAAGATAAGCAACCTATCTTGGCTTGATGCCGAGGTGCATGAATCAGTAGCGTATCGTCTCATAGGTCCGACCGTTCTTAACCCCTAAAATAGTTTAGTATTTCGTTAGCATGCAGATTAATAACTTTGTATGTTTAGACCGTTGATTATGTAAGACTTAGTGTTTTAAGGATTCTAGGTCGCTAGGACTTTACTCTTATTCCTAAGTCTTGTTTTGTGCATTAAGGCTTGGTTACTTCAACTTATGACTTGAGTTCTCCTTTTCAAACAGTTATACATCCCTGGATTATTCGCAGTTTATAAAAACGTGTTTCATATGCAAACCATGCCTTTCAGTAATCGGACAGTGTACTTTCCATGATAGTTCAACTGCTTCTTACATCAAACATGCGGTCAAGAGTAATTGACGGTGAAAGTGACACTCTAAACTAACTAAATGTAAAGCAATGCAGAAATGTAAACCTAATATATACAACGAGTGGGTTCACTGTGTCTTACTTGTTGCATGTCATGGGCACAGATAACTACTTACCATAATTAAGGTTGATCAAGTCCTAATTACTAGGTTGCAGTCACGTGGATAACCAGAAAGGGTACTCCATAAATTAAACTCAAGTTCATAAAGTCTTAACGATACAAGGGTCATTAATTCCTATTTTATCTGAACGTGTTTTTCGAACATCATTTTATTGTGCATTGACTTTCGTAGGATATACCAGTTAGTTATGAAGTTGTATTATCCTTTCGGAATTCCAACTGTTAAACCAGAGCTGATATCAGTGATGTAACTACCTTCGGTCGTTTATTGACTTCCATACGTTTGTACTCCGCTTGAAGTGTTTCCTGTACTATATCAGATAAACAGTCGAATAGGGGCCGTCACATCACATTACGATTGTCGTACACTAATCATATAATGTCATCCTTACTTATAATTATCTACATCATCAACAATCACAATAATAGACTACTCGAAATTAATGGCAATAAATATATCACATACCAAGCAATAACACATGATTAAAATAAAGCAAGTATGATAAAGGTTTAGATATCACCCGGAAATAAATGCGTAGCAGTGTATTATTATAATTGACAACTCGTTCACACGTACAAAGATGAATCTCCAAACTCCTAACGTTCGCTCTAGCCTCTATGTTAATCCGTAGATTAATTACAATAATCCTAGACTAAAATATAAGAGAATTTCTAGAGTGAGAAAGTGGAAATGGAAGAGTGAGAGTATATGTATGAGTGTGAAAAATGAGAGTGTGTTGAAATGAGAGCTAGGGGCTGCTATTTATAGGAGAGATTTGGCTCAAGTTAGCATCCCAAGGCTCACATTAGCAAAAGGTGGAAAATGTGGTGGCACCGGGTACGAAAAAGGTGGAAAAGATGGTGCACCGGGTACAGAAAAACATGTAAAGGTCTAGCACCGGGTACATGAAAGGACCAAAAGGCGGGAACCACGGCGGCCTGGTGGCTGGCCGGCGGCGGCTGGCTGCTACCCGCACCAGTTCGTCGCCTGTTGCCTCGTTTCTCGATTCGTGCGTGTTTTCTTCGTTACGCGTCCGTTTGCGTTGATTCTTTTTGCGTTGGATTCGTAATTCAAAAATGAAGCTTTTGATGAAAAGAAATCCCAAAAATATGTCTATGAACTTTAGATGTGTCGTACGAATCGTTTGGATCTTCCAGCGTACGTAGAATCTTCATTCTTCGTCCGTTTTTGTTGATTCTTCTTCTTTTGTTGGATTCGTAATTTGAAAACGAACATCTTGGATGAGATGGATGTTAGTGATGGGCACTTTTGTCTTGAAATCTCGTTTTGATGTCTTGAATCTTCAAACGTGTGTGGAATCTTCGTTTATCATCCGTTTTACTTGATTTTCATCGTGCAACCTTGTTTTGACCATCTTGGTATAATACTATTGATTTGTAATGTTTTGGAGTTAAAATACAAAGAATCGTTCCAGAACGAGAGAGATGTCGGTAGTAAAAACGTGACTTTTTACGCGATATCAATAAAGATAGTGTTTGCTGAGACTTCGTTAATTAAGTTATGGGATGATATTTGGAAAAACTGTTTTGAAAGATATTAGTTAATTATCATTCTTGAATACTTGTATGTAAACACTAGAGTCCCTACTAATTAAAATCCCATTAGCATGTCACACCGGGAGCTAGATTATGGTAACATTACAAATTATTTAGAGTAACAAGCAAAATCTTTAGTTTAATAATACTTTCATATGAACGAGAACAAAATCTTAAGGTACTAGACATAACTGAATCATATAACGATTCCTCTTCATCCTAACAGATTCGTATATTTAAAAAGTTCAATTATAACTTTAAACCAGCCCTTGCTTAAGACTACCCAATAAATCCCCTAATTATCCAAAGCGTTCCTCACTTAAAGTGGCTCCACCGCTTCAAACCTTGGCCATGTCTTATCCTCCGATAATCCCTCATGTAGCCTTGCGGTTCCATAGTTTCATACCTTTGACAAATTATATTGACACAGATGACTGACTACCTTCTAACTGGACGTCGTTAAAAAGGTGTTGTAATCACGTTTATTGGTGGAAAGGCGATAGATTAATTTGAAGTTTAAAAGTCTATTTAGAAAGGTTAATTAAACTAGGTTTCTCATTTTATATATTAGTACGTAATATAACTACCTTCTGTCGTTACGCAGCTTCCACGTATTTGTACTACACCTAAAGTGTTTCCAACGCTATACTGTGTAACAGTCGAATAGGGGCCGTCGTATTACTTCGTAATCTTGTACCGTTTCATAATATGACTACCTTCAGTCGTTCCTCGACTTCCATACATTTGTACTCCACCTTGAAGTGTTTCCAGTACTATATCGAGTAACAGTCGAATAGGGGCCGTCATATTACTTTATGATAATTAAGACCGTTTATATTTTACTACTATGATGATCCTAAGGAAACAATCAAACAAGAACATGCAATAAGACGATCAAAGCAATACTACCGATCTTTAATATTTAATTATAAATCATCCCATAATTAACTAACTACATCGCAAGCAAACACAACAAGTATACTACTATCTAATCATGGCAATAACTAAATCTAGCATAATCAATATAAACGTAATTAATTAAGATAGATAAGGATAGAAAGAACCAGGATTAAATACGAGAGAGAATAGACTTGAATTAATTGACACAATTCCGAGCGTACACCGAAGATTACAATGCGTTCCGCACTTTCCTTCTATTCCTAATTAAACTTCTAAACAAGTTTACATACTAGTTAAAACTAATCTAGAGAAAGAATTTAGAGTGAGAAAGTTGGAGCTAATTTCTATAGTGAGAAAAATAAGCTAGGAAGGTGTGTGTTTCAAATGAACGAAAGGCACCTATTTATACTTGAGTTTTGGTGCACTTTAGCAACTAAGGGCACACGTTAGCAAAAGGTGGTGAAAGGTCTAGCACATGTACCCTAAAGTCGCGGAAAGGTCTAGCACATGTACCAGGAGAGTACGAGCAAGGACGAAAAAGTGTCCGGAGGATGGCTGGAGTCCAGGGGGTGGTGGCTGGAGTCCAGCCGGCCTGGTACGCCAGCCCCCCGTCCCGGTTCGCATTCTTTTGCTTCTTTCTCGTTTCGTGCGTATCTTCTTCGTTATGCGTCCGTTTTTGACGATTTTTTTTGCGTTGGATTCGTTTTTCAAAAAAGAAGACTTTGATGAAAAGAAATCCCTGAGATGTGGCTCTTATCTTTAGATGTCTCGTGCGAATCGTTTGAATCTTCCGGCGTATGTAGAATCTTCATTCTTCATCCGTTTTTGTTGATTCTTCTTCTGTTAGATTCGTATTTTGAAAACGAAGATCTCGGATAAGATAAACGTTAATGATGGGCAATTTGTCTCTAAATCTTGTTTCGGATGCCTTGAATCTTCAACTGTGCGTGGAATCTTCGTTTTTCGTCCGTTTTGCTTGATTTTTCTCGTGCAACTTCATTTTGAACTTCTTGGAAAAGTTTCATTGATTTTTGCATTATTTGAGTCCAAATGCCAAGTATTGTTCCAGAATGAGAGAGATATCGGTGGTAAAAACATGACTTTTTGCGCGATATCAAGTATCTCACACTTAGAACTTTGCTTGTCCTCAAGCAAACTCGAATTTCAAGTATGGTTAAAGATAAGTAGATAATGAAATATTTTAAGGCGGAACTTTTTACTATGGGGGTTTTGGAAAAATAAAATATTCATGCTTTTGAAAAGGTAGGGTTGTAATCTTTGAGAGCATGCTTTTTATCTTTGATCTTGGATACATGACTAGGCGATCCTCTCAAGGTGGTCACTCCAATCACTCAAAGTGTTTAGGGTTTCCTATTATAATATTATCAATCACTCAGAACGCCAGTCATGTATCGTTTATCGTCATAGGCTTGATCGAGAATCAAATCGTTACCTTTTAGGTGAGAGCAAAGTCAATCTAGCCACAATCATTCTAGGAGGAGTGATGTAAGGTTTTTGGAGTGGAGTGTTGGTGATACGAGATGGGGTTGTTGAGTTGGGTTTTCACGGGTTTCTTTTTGGTGAAGAGGAAAGTTGGATTCTTGAGAGGATTGACGCCCTTTTCTTACGATTTTTGGGAGGAGTCTTTTTCTCCAATTGACTTTCTTTTCTTTGAATTCTTTTCTTGGATTTTTTTTCGATTTCATATCCTTGTAGCTTCTCTTCTTTCATCTTTGAAACTTACTATGAAGTTTGAGGGATGCTTTTGAGAGGGTAGGGATAACGTATTTCTTTTTTGGGTGTACGGATGGGTTTAAGAATGATGTGATTCGATCTCCTTTTTACTCACCAGTTCGGATTCGAAATGCATAACAGGAGCAAGTTCTGATTCTAAACGCATACATCGGCACACTCAAGAATCGAAGAAGTGAAGCATTGAAAGTGAATGCTTTATATGGCTCAAGATACCCCACGAATCAAAAATTGGGTTGTTGTGTGCCTAGTCATGCGATGCTCTTTATGGGATTACTAAATAATTCTTCAAAGGAATTCATATTTTATTTATCTTTTTTCCCCAAAGTAAATCATTCTTTGTCTAAAATTTTTATTTTCAACATATTTTTAACTCAATTTTGAAAAATTTTAAAATTTTGTGTAAAATTTTTGAGTTACTTTTTGGAGAAGGATGGTCTAAAGAGCAGCGAGTTTAGAATCAAGCATATACCATTATCCATTTTACGGTAGTGTATACTACTGCTATCCCACAAAGGAACATCGTCCTCGATGTTATTCTAAGTTCTGACTGGGGTAAATATCCCACACTTAGGATTTGAAACATCTAAGATGTATTCTTTTAGCAGTGTGTGTTGGGTTTGAATCCCACACTTAGTGATAAGCATAGTAGATATAGTATATTTATAACAAAGGAAAGAGACCGATATAGAAGTACTCCCCAGTATTTGCAGTGTTCCATGGTATGCGTTTGTCGAACTTCGTCTTGTTGGGTTCACTTTTCATCAAGTCTTCTTGTGATTGATCTCGTAGGTGTGAACACATTGGATATACTTTCTTTATTTCTGACGCTGAAAACTTGATGCGTCGGACAGTTCTTAAAACTTCTTCGTATATCCAAGTGTGAAAGATAGTCGGAGACTTCATCACTTCTTGGAATGTAAAATTGTGGAAATGTAAAACACGGGTTGCCTCCCGAGAAGCGCTCTTTTAAAGTCGAGAGCTCGACTTCTTTTCTCCTAGCTAGATGGAGATGGATGCGTCCCTGGGATCCACTATGTTGATGTTGTGGGCCCTAGGTTGTGGAAAAGTATATCGAGGTGGATAGATTCTTATGAAATGATTGACTATTATCGTAATCAATTCAAGTGGACTATCTCTCGATTCTGCCTTGTAGTTCTGAAGATGCTCTGAAGTTCTCCTCGTAAGTCCGTGAAGTCCGAAGGTGATATAGTCAACTGCTTTAGTGACAGGTCTACTAGGGTCGGTCATGGTGGTTGTGTCTGTCTTAACAACCTCTCTGGGCGGTGGGTTTTGCCAGAGAGAGCATACAAACGCCAAGAATTGCAGTTTTATGTCTTCATAATTCTCGGTCTTGGGGTCCCCGTTGAATCTTCCTAGATGGACGTGCACAGGTCCTCTATTTGCCGGTGCTGATGGTTGTTTAATAGAAAGTCGGATTATGAGAAAACTAGAGTAAGCTGACGAAGTATCTCCTTGCATCCTGAGTGGAATATGTTCTTCTGGAGTTACTTTTCCATTGTTGAATCTCCCGTAGATGGATCGTAACAAAAGTAGCGATATCAAGTGGTGATTCATATGTAACCCTAAAGGTCGTTTACGCCTTGATTCCTCCCAAACAAGATCACTAAGTTCTTCAATCAATAATTCAATTTGTTTTTCAATAGTGGAGTTGATAACCATAGATCCGCTTTCTTTGGAACTGAGGTGATCACCTCTACTTAGCAAGTCGAGTAATGATATGAGGTCATTCATCATCAAGATGTCGGCACGACTGCTCGGATGTCCAGTAGTATCTTTCATATGCGCTCTAATGGATCCTAACATCTCCCATTCTGTTGAGGTGAATGGGATACTAGATCTTTTAAGGGCATTATAGATCCTAGTGTAAGTCCATTTCTGCTGTTGATAGAATTGCAGTTGAGCAGGGGAAAGAGTAAGCATGTTCATTTTGCTGCTTATTCCTCCTACTGCTTTGTCGAATCTTTGGATGAGCACTTTGGGATCTGTAATGGTTTGTGGTTGGTATCCAGTGCGTTTGGAATATTCCTCCAGTGTTTCTCCTCTCGTGGGATGGTTGTGGTTACTTCCCGCCATTTCTTCAGTGGTAGACGGATTAATTGGCGGTATGCTTCTTTTGTTTTCTTTTTCCATCTTTCTCATCCCGATTATTTCTTCCATCGTTAAGTTTTTCACTAATGTAGATGTATTTTTCATCTCTTGTGTTATTCGTCGGAGATCAATCGGGAAATATGGCATGATTGCTATTTCCTTACTAGATTTACTTTCACTTGTTGACCTTACAGTTTCTTTGTCCTCTGTGGTCTTGTTCATGGAGATCATGTACATATCGGCTTGGTCTCCAGCGTTAGGATTGTCGATATGGAAAGTGATGGTTTCTCCCTGAGACTGCAAGCTGATGGTTTGTGCGAAGACGTTACAATTTCCTTGGCCGTATTCATGAAGGGTCTTCCTAGTATGATTGGGATGTGTACGTCTTCCTGCATATCCATTACTACAAAATCTGCTGGGTAAAGAAATTTGTCAATCCTAACTAAAATATTTTCAGCTATTCCCCTAGGGTATTTGACTGAGTGGTCAGCAAGCTCAATGCTCATTTTGGTAGGTCGAAGATTTTCTAACTCAAGCCTCTTGAAAAGCGAGTATGGTATAAGATTAACACTAGCTCATAAATCGGCAAGAGAACAGATGATGCCTGAATTGTAAATGGAACATGGAAGAGTAAAACGTCCAGTATCTTCGAGTTTTTCAGGAATGATATTTTTCAAGATAGCTAAACATTCCTCATTCAGCGGGACATTGGGTACTTCGGGTACCTTATCCTTGGATGTAAGAAGTTTTCTGAAGTACTTTTTGGAATGAACTTCAGATGCGGTATCTAGGAATTTCCTATCAAGCTTAAAAGACTTAAGCTTGTCGGGTCGTTGTTTAAGTCGAGCCGGAAATGAGATTTTCCTATTTGTTGTAAACTCTAAATCCATTGTCGATGGGACAATAGGTGGTTCCTTCACCGGAGAAGAAACCCAGGGTGGACTATGTGCTACCTGAGAGTCTTGAATATGGGAAACCTCTTTATGGCAACTAGTTGGACTATCCTGAGGTTTAGCATTAATACGCTGCGCTAATTGTCCTAACTGGGATTCGAAGGCTTTTAACAAAGTTAGTTGATCTCCTAAGATGAGATCAGCTTGGTCTTGTCTAGCCGAGATTCCTTGAATGACTTGTATCAGGGTGTCATCAAAACTAGAGATTTGCGAGGAAGAGGGTTCAGAAGGTTGAGGTTGGTAAGTTAGTGGGCTATTCCTAGGTAGGTTAAAGGAAGGGTTAGTATTGGGCGGAGTTAGATGAGACTGAGGAATTTGGGCTGAGTGGTTCAGATTAGCACAATTGAGGCAGGTTTGAACTTGACAGAATTGTTGTTGTTAACTTTTCAATTCCTTAATCTCCTTGGTTAGGTCTGCCACTTGCTGAGCGAGAGTTTTGATAGCTTCATTTCCGAGTGTAGTTGGTGGATTCACTATTGAAGGGTAATTTTCACTGTTCCAGTCATGGTTGTGTATGGTCATTTTCTCAATAAGGCTCCAAGCTTCATTTGCCGTACAGTCTATGAAACTACCTTGAGAGGCGGTATCAAGTAAAGGACGGTGATGTGGGAAGAGACCATTGTAGAAAATGCGCAATTGGTCTGAGCGCTCAAATCGATGATTTGGACATTTCTTAACCAATCCCTTAAAGCGTTCCCATGCATCGTAGATTGATTCATCATCCACTTGACGGAAGTTTATGATGTTGGTCCTAAACGTAGTTTGTTTTGATGGGGGGAAATATTTGGCCAAAAATTTGGTTGCTAATTCTACCCAAGAGGTTATAGAGTTGAATTCTAGTTCCTCAAACTAAGTTTTTGCAATGAGAGTGAGTGAATAGGGAAATAGGTATAGATGGACTATGTCCTGATTAACCCCAATCGGCTTAAAGTAGTTGGATAAGGAAATGAATTTGTCAAGGTGTGAGTTGGGATCATCATTTGGTAGGCCATGGAATTGACAGAGGTGTTGGACTAACTAAACAATGTGTGGTTTTAACTCGAATGATCCTGTACCAATTTCCGGATAGACAATTGGTCCTCCTCGACCTTCAATCAAAGGTTTAGAATTTTCAGCGAGATTTATACGTGTAGCTGTCATAGTCTCATTGGCAGGTGGTTGACTAGTTGAGTGGATAGGGATAACGTAATTTGTGAAAGTAGTAAAAGGAAGGAAAAATAACGAAAGACGTAGGGGTCTAAGGAGAAGAGTTAATCCTAAAGGTTCACTAGCGAGTAAGTTCATCTTGACGCCTATGGATCGTACAGTTGGTTCCCCGGCAGCGGCGCCAAAAACTTGATGCGTCACCAGCGGTCGGTAAGGATTTTACCCTTATCGTTGCACCGGCTACTGGCGACGGCGATCAGTAGGTGTTTTAAATTTGTAATTGCGGGGCCTAAGATTTCCCTAACAATGCTAATCCTAAGAGTGAGCAAGTGGTAGGTATGACCTAGAGTCGTTCTTCAAACCGACATAATTGAAACTAAGGCGTGGTAGATGAGGGCTTTCAAACTAGTGAAGGGTTTATAAAATAGTGGGGGAGTTTTAGTTTTTCTATTAACTAACTTAGGCAAATAAATAAAAGCGAAATTAAAATAAAAGACAAAGCAGCTAAGATAAAGATAGTGTTTGCTGAGACTTCGTTAATTAAGTTATGGGATGATTTTGGAGAAACTGTTTTGAAAGATATTAGTTAATTATCATTCTTGAATACTTGTATGTAAACACTAGAGTCCCTACTAATTAAAATCCCATTAGCATGTCACACCGGGAGCTAGGTTATGGTAACATTACAAATTATTTAGAATAACAAGCAAAATCTTTAGTTTAATAATACTTTCATATGAACGAGAACAAAATCTTAAGGTACTAGACATAACTGAATCATATAACGATTCCCCGTCATCCTAACAGATTCGTATATTTAAAAAGTTCAATTATGACTTTTAACCAGCCCTTGCTTAAGACTACCCACTAAATCCCCTAATTATCCACAGCGTTCCTCACTTAAAGTGGTTCCGCCGCTTCAAACCTTGGCCATGTCTTGTCCTCCGATAATTCCCCATGTAGCCTTGCGGTTCCATAGTTTCATACCTTTGACAAATTATATTGACAAAGATGATTGACTACCTTTTAATTGGACGTCATTTGAAATGCCCTGATTTTATTTATTTTTTTTTTTTATCTATTCTTAGTCAAAACTGTTTACTTAGTCAAATATAATTATCATACCATTGGGCCATTTACTTTGACTTTCCAGTCAAACTTACACAATCACTCAAATTGTCAAATTTTACTTTACTTTCACCTTTGACTTTAAATATCATTGGCTGGGCGATTTATACAATGTTGTCATAACGATAATTTAAAAGAATAGGAGCTTGTCTAACCCTTTTTCAATCAAGCTCCACTCCACATCACTTCTAGCAATCATAGTTAAATCTTTGCTCCATTGGCTCAAACGAATCACAGACCTAAAACATAAACAACTGAACGGGGTAAGCCAAAGCTTAGTGAATAATATGAACAATTAAATAAATAATGTACTTTCACATTTCACATAAACATATAATCTATGCTTATTCTGTTTCTGTTCATTCATATAAGTCTTAGGAAATTGTAGAGATCATTTGAAACTTTCTTTCTGACTAGTACCCTACCTCTGAGTGGTAGGTATACTATAACATAATCTGTACTGTTAAGGATCTTTAACTATCTCAACATCATCGAGTTAGTGTCATTATCACAACTCATCTATACCATATCCATCTACTCAATTACCTGAGTAATGGAAATCATAACATAACCACGTGCAAAGCAAACATTTTTCTGAACTTTTACATCTGCCACATAACTGATCTCTACAATTCCTAATACACATAATTCACGTATCACTGTTTCTTTCTTTCTTTCATATCTGTTCATTTATTCTTTATCTGTATATGCTATATCATCGCAACATCTAACAACTGAGCACATATAACAACTGAGCACACAGGAAACATTTAAGTAATCCCTGTTAGGATTTTAGGACCCAAACAACGCGCATAATTGAACACAATTATACCCACAACAATAAACGAATAAACAAATTGCTAACAAAGCAATCAAACAATCAAAACAAGATAAATAAATACGATACGAGAATGTAAACGACACAAGGATTTAACGTGGTTATGTCCAATCTCCAACTTGAAGATTGGTTTAGTCCACGGGGCCAAACCAAGAGTTTTCTTTTTTAGTATACGGCTCAAGGGTTACATGTACATAGTATTTAATTATATATGCTAAACCTAACTTTGGGAACAAGTTATCACCAATTAATTTAATTAATCTTCACATATATATAATTAATATATCCCAACAATCTCCCACTTGAAGATTAATCAAACCCCAAAATCAGTAACCCTTCACAAATCTCGTCCCTTCACCAATGTCACCTGTTCAAACTTCATACCGCCGAAATACCATTTGGGACACGCCGCTCGACCACACAGAGTCGGAAGACTTTCGACACAAAGCTACCAGAACATTCACATCGTGAAACTGGGACCACTCTTTAAACATCATCATCTTCTAGGCCCAAGAAGATTCATTGAAGTGTGCAACGACTCCAACCACAAGATTCTATCAAGAAGACAACCGCCTCTTCAATTCATCGATTACAGCCACATCGGATCCTGCCACCGACATGTCAACGACCAACCCGTACAGAATTTCGTCCATCCGATTTCCCTTCCCAGCAATCAGAAAATCGCCGATAGAACAACCCCGTAGATCATCATCAAAGTTTACCCGTGAGAACGCAGTCACAACCATGAAAACCTACATTACAAAATTTCGCTTTCCCGCTGGTACACCGACCCAAATACATAGCTATGATTTCTATGAACACATCTTCTCCCCAGCCCGCTCCCACTGTACGAATTAAAATAACAATCGCGGCTATCTGAGAAGACTTCGGTTCATAACCCAAGGTCAGTCGCAAATTTCTTTGCCATTGGATAGTAAAAAAATGAAGATTTGAATGTTCTAGTGTTATCCGGAATTCGCACACTAAACCCGTAGAAACTGAGATCCAATAGTTGCACACCAATCTCCAAAGCTCCCACTAGTTGCCAAACTCCCACTAGCTTCGATACTTCCCTCAGTTAACAAACTCCCAAGAGTTCCGACACTCTCAACAATATTCGAAAGCTCAAACATTAGGACTTACACGGTTATCCGCCTTTAATCCACTTGAAGATTTCCAATTGATTCCTCAAGAAGAATCGCTCTATCGTTGAACCAACATCAACCAATACCTGAGCCCAGTCGAACGCGCTCTATCCGACATCTTCTACAACCAATATCTTCAAGAGTAGTAGCTCTAACCCGCCTAATCATTCCAAGAACATGGAATACTCGACCAAAATCATGGTCTTCTGTTTCAACACGCGAGCGAAAACAAAACTCCTTCTGACACCCATTACT
Organism: Helichrysum umbraculigerum; assembly: GCA_949592205.1. Taxonomy (NCBI): domain Eukaryota; kingdom Viridiplantae; phylum Streptophyta; class Magnoliopsida; order Asterales; family Asteraceae; genus Helichrysum; species Helichrysum umbraculigerum. The sequence continues at coordinate 329,582 of CATIUR010000001.1, forward strand.
GTCGATTACCAAAACGGATGTACTGTTTATTACCCATCTACTCAATCGAGAAAACCATCCTCTTGAGCACCGTAACAAACCTCACATCTTTGAATAACCTAGTCCGTATCAATGAAGTTCCCGAGACATCACATCCCTACACTCGCAACATCAAACCCTAAGTTTGATAACGTTTATCTATTCTTTTGCACGAGATCGCAAAGAATGATAAACTCGAATCCAAAACCCGGATCCCAAAATCTCTCTGCGCAACAAACCACCAATCGAAACCCGACCACCAACTCCATTACCACCGCGAACAATCACTGTCATAACGTAACCGGCCTCCTGCCGTGTCGTCACGCCACAACCCACCGGACAAAACATTAATCTTGTTCAATCCGGAAACAAGTCTTCGAGTTCGTTGCGATCTACCACAAAAACGAGCTTATCGATCACGATCACATGTTGCAAACAAATCCTAAAATCGCATCGTTTTCAATTGTTCCCCCCGATAATTACTTTCAACAGAATCTAAATCCACTATGATTATCTGGCCAAAATAACCCTAGCTCTCCATCCTTCAGTAAAACCCTAACCATCAACAATTCATCTTGATCGTGTTTTCATCCGCTATTGTTCCCAATCGTTCGACCTTGAGCTCTGATACTAGTTGTTAGGATTTTAGGACCCAAACAACGCGCATAATTGAACACAATTATACCCACAACAATAAACGAATAAACAAATTGCTAACAAAGCAATCAAACAAGCAAAACAAGATAAATAAATACGATACGAGAATGTAAACGACACAAGGATTTAACGTGGTTATGTCCAATCTCCAACTTGGAGATTGGTTTAGTCCACAGGGCCAAACCGAGAGTTTTCTTTTTTAGTATACGGCTCAAGGGTTACATGTACATAGGATTTAATTATATATGCTAAACCTAACTTTTATCACCAATTAATTTAATTAATCTTTACATATATATAATTAATATATCCCAACAATCTCAAACATAACACTTTATCATGCTAAACTAGCATATAATAATTTGCTTTAACATATTGCACCCAAATTGTGTAACCTTACCCGGTATACACAATCATTACTTATTTAATTCCCCATATTACTCACCTTGGCAATTTAGAGCATAATAATTCTTCAATGAGAAGTCACCATTCCCTTAGCACCTAGAAACCAACATATACATATATATACAATTTAATAACATCTTTAGAAATCTCATAACATCACATATAACTTTTCACAATTAATTCACCCCTTTTATATGTTTTGACCCGTTCGACTTTCAAACTAAATTAACCACCACTTTATCAACTTATTCCAAACATCACTAATGATTATGTAAATCACCACTTTATCTATCAAATTATACTTCTCAATTCATCATTATAATTTAACTCCCATTTATGCATCTTGCTACATTAAATAAGTACTTTACAACATTTTTACTAAGTTTCACAAAAGCTGGACAGCAGCTATTTAGTTCACTTTTCGACCAACTTAAATTCAAATCTGGGCACCAAGGCCATAACCAACAGAAAGTAGACTTCCCCACCTTTCCAACGATATATCGCACATCAAAAACGGAGTTACGGTTTATCTTTTATGACCGTTTCAAAAATGACTAAATTTCTGCACACAAGCTGTCCAAAAACGAGTTTTAGCAATACAAACTTAAATTCAATTCAACTTTCAATATATTCCCACCATTCAAAACATACAACTTCTTTGATATGCTTGGGTTCAATTCAAACAACTTTATATCCTTTTAAACCATTCATTAGCAATTTAATACAACTCAACAACAATCATACAACTCTCCCACACCCATAAATCCATCATCCCCTAATTCTCATACTTAGGGTTTATACACAATTCATCAAATTTAACATAACCAATAAACTCTTATGGTAACAATCCAATTTAATCTCTTTAGACAATACAACACCACATAATCTATCAACGCCTTGCAATCATCATATAATCACATGACTCCACTTAGGGTTCATCATCAAATCAACTAGGACATCAAATTGAAAGTTATTGTGATATAGACTTACCTTAATGATCAAAAATATGCTGAAATTAGGTTTGATTTAACAATATTAGAGCTTCAATTGCTTGTTTCTCTTCATGTCTCCTTTTCTCTATCTCTCGCTCCACACTCTCTCTCGCTCTTTGTGTTTAAGTCGGCCCAAACACCCCTTCTAATTATTTCAAGAGTTTTAAATGGATAAGAGGTCTAATTAAGTATTTTACATATCATATCCTCCAACCCTTATTTATTGTATATTTGCCACAATTTAAAATGCTCAAGTTCTATTATTTCCATTTGGGCCACTAACAACTTCTCAAGATAATAACACAACTAATATTTGACTCATTAAAATTTAAATAATATACACAAAATGTGACAACCCGCAAAAATTGAGTACAATTAAGTACAGTAAACTCGTAAATTTTACGTTAATTTACGGGTTATGTTTTAACAAAACTTCTGGATGTGATGTAAGCCTAGCAAGCCCAATACTTTTAAACAAAAAGTATTACATAATACGTAAGTAATTTATAATTACGTACAAACATATCGGAACAAACCCGACAAAAGTGGTTAACTAAAAGTTGGTAACACAAAATAATTAATAATACAATTATTAATTTCGAGTATTTATATATCTATAACTAATAGATAATGTGGCTAAACGCACTTTTTATATAAAACATAATATAAAACGAACAGAAACAATTTTAAAACGAGCACGGAAGTCCAGATGATGAAAATGTTTATTTTCTCATTCGTTTTGAAAGGTTTAGAACATTACCTCAAAATATGAATTCGAAACTCACCTGAAATTTGGCGCTCAAATGGACGTGCGCAGTAAAATGTACAACTTTGTACAGCAGTCTAAAATAATGATAACATCATTATTCTGATTTCATACAACGAACCAGGAGAACATCTACAAAATAAAAATATAAAATATTATATTTTATATTGATATAATTGGACCCGTACCCGAAATTAACGGGTTAAAAATCACCAACTAACTTGAATTATTGGAGGCAAGATACTGTGAGGAACCATGCCTTTGAAATTCATCCGTATCTCATTTTTATACATATATTTCCACACTTTACAACTTAATCATTTATCATCTTCATTATCTATCTTCTTTATCCTTTCACCTTCACAATAAAAAGGCAGTAGAAGTAGTAACAGCAACACCACAGCCGGAAACAACACCTATTGTCGCCACCACCGTCTCACCACCATCTCTTTCTCTCTCTCGGGTTACCACCATCGAACACCCATCACCATCATTATCAACAACAGGTAACAACAGTAGCATCGGCAAAGCAACAGTATACATCACCATCATCGTGCACATCCTCACCACCGTTCCTCATCACCACCTTCTCGGCACCACCACCTTACGTGAGCAATCTCCTTTTTCTTTGAGTTATTTTGAGATTACAAAGCTTATAAGATTATGTTTTAGTGTCGTGTTTGTTTGGTATGACGATATTTAAAAGATAGAAAACCCATTTGTGAAAGGAACGTGAGTACATGAAGAAGAAACATAATATCATCTGTTAGCCTGTGAGCCTGTGAGGAAGAAACATAATATGTTTAATTACTAATACAATATAAATAAATATTTGGGTAAAATACTACAGATTGTAAAACATTGCTCGGTGGTTAAGGAGTATAGACTACGATCACAGGTTCGAAACCTGTGACCATTTTTGGCTCCTTTTAATTATTTTTGACTAACGTCTTTTGAACGCATATATATAATAACTTGGTAACACTTAAACAAACTAGGCGTTAGCCTAACTGGTTGCTGCGTCTGGGTGGTAGAGAGGGGTCACAGGTTCAAGCCCTGTGACCCCCTTTTGATTCCATTTATTTTTGGATAAACTGTTGTTAACACATAAATATATAATGTAAGCAGCATATTAACAAAAGTAGGGCACAACCTACTAGTTAAGCCATGCCAATTGAAGACTATGGTCATGGGATTGAGTCCCGTGACCCCTGTTTTTATTCCATTTCATTTTAACTTCACTTATTGCAAACAATTTAATATATATACTTTGCAAGATTTAATCAAAAGTAGCACATAGCTCACTGGCATGTGTGTGTTGTTTGAACCGTGAGGTCACAGGTTGGAAACTTGTGATCCTATTTTGATTTAATTTTTAATTTTTGACTAGCTTGTTATTAAGACACATATACATAAACTTACTAAATAATTACGGGTATATATATACATTCGGATAGACATAATTTTTGCAACAATTGAAATGTATATATTTATATATATATTACGTACTAAAATGTATATATGTATATACATAATTACGAAGACATTTTCCATGTATATATATATATATATATATATATATATATATATATATATATATATATATATATATATATATGAATGATATAACTCGTACGTTTCAGATATGTATACACACCCTTTCAAAGCAAATGATGAACTTAAACGATTTTATATATACAAATATATATAAAATATATGTATATATAGATATACATACGTATGACAAATGACCCAACTCGAGGAATACAGACATTTTTAATTCAAGAAACACTCATATTAATATATATCTCTTACGTTTAGGACGTTAGAGGATTACGGATTTAATATTACTTGCGGATAGGAATGCTAGCACCCACAGGTGAGTTCACAGCCCCACTTTTCTATTGTTTTCAATGCTTTATAAATATGGGGTGGAAAACATAGATAACTGTTTTGATGATTGCCATAACGCACAAGAATATAATTATGTTTTGTGCCTATTATTTGCTGCAACTACGTGAACTTGCTGGAACTATGTGAAATTGATGGAACTATGTGAAATTGCTGAACTGTGAGAACTATATGTGGATACTTATAAGTCTTTGTATGAGCTGTTACGATAGGGTATTTGTTTCCTACAAACTGTTATGAGACCATGTATTTGACTTTCATGTCAACAACTCTTGAATGAATATGGTTTAACAAACCATTTACAAACATAAAACCTGTGAATTCACTCAACAATTTTGTTGACTGTTTACTATGTTTTTCAGGTGATTCACAGCACAAGTAAGAATGCATACTTACGGAGTTAGGCGACCCATGACGAATTAGGATGCCACATTTTGGGACAAACAATGGTTTATTATGTATACTGATACTAATAATACGACTTTGATGAGTCGTAGTTCTTTTGTAAATCAACTATTTATTAAATGGCATCTTAATTAAATTGTTCTGCAATAATCATATGCTCTGATCTGCATGATGTTCAACGTTAATGTCAGCACCCCCGCTTACTCTAGTGCTTCCGCAAATCGCGCGTTGACCGCGCTGACCGATTTTGGGGGTGTCACAGATTGGTATCAGAGCCATTGGTTATAGCGAACTAGATTTCTTTAAGTGACCTAGAGACTTAGAGACCTAGACTATAGCCTTGGCTAGAACATGCATGCACACAACTGCATATGCTTAACTCACTATATGACAATTATTGTCGCAATGCGTTTAGATGAATAATTGCGAGTTCCTACTCGTGATTTTTCAATTATGGTTGAAATATCAACGACAACTCGATATACGAGAAACTATCAACCAACAACATAACACATTTAATCTATCCAGACGTTATCGTCTGATGTATAGTTAATCCGACTTGTATTCCCTGAAACAAACTACACCTAAGATGGTCAATCTTGCTTAAGCATCAGGAGAATACTTAAGTGCACTTTTATCAGATTTAAAATCTGAATCACGTCTCATATATACAGCTCTCACTTTTAAGAGCAAACACATATAAAACTAATGGTTCCTACCTTAGTTGCCATACGCCGTACACTAATCAGGTAACTCCCTGACACGCACTAAGATGACTTCTTGAAAAGCGGTGCCTCAAGATTTGATGGAGACATGCCCCACATACGAGCAACTAGAACTTGCTACAGGGCACACGAACTTGGAAAAACGAAAATGCCTGAGCACATATGCTAGAAGAGCATGCTCAAGTGGCAGAGGGTGTAGCTGGAGTCAGCATGATGATGACTATATGATGGCGGCTGTAGGAACACTATTATACGAACATCACGAATCAACGAATACACGGTCATGGTAGACCACTACGCAAACAAAACTCTCATCTTATAAAGGATCGAACAAATCCTCACTAAACATTTAACGATTAAGACTGACGGCTTATCAGTCGAGTGGATGGAGAGAACAAATGGAAAATATGATAGGTGTCATAGTAACGAGCCTCTTAAGTACTATATGAACAAAACATAGGAAGGTATTGACATACACTAATCGAGATGGAGTCTCAACCCACCATTAGGGTAACCAGACCCACTTATGTGAAACAAACTCTTTCCCACAAATGACAAACTCATCTTGACAATTTTTATCGAATTTGTCTACAAAAATGTTTTACTATATTTTTGAATAACATTCCAATGAGAACGATATTTTGGGTAACATCCAAACGAAAACTATGAGTTTTTAATAACATTTCAACAAACACTTTGAATAGAACACTGGAGAACACACCAGTACGCGTGTATGAACCGGAGAACGACCGGTATCATTTTTAAATAAACTGGAAAACATACCAGTGAGGCCTCAAGCCGGAGAACAACCGGTGAATATACTGAAGAACGATCAGTACTATGAGTTACTGGAGAACAACCAGTAGTGTTACAAACCGGAGAACGACCGGTAGACTTTGGGAAATGTTAATTCTTGATTGAATTAACCTGTGTTTCCTACGATACTTTGGGAAATGTTATTTTTGATAAATAACCTGTGTTTCCTACGATACTTTGGGAAAATGTTATTTTTGATAAATAACCTGTGTTTCCTACGATAACGACCTTGGGAAATGTTATTTTTAACTTGTGTTTACAACGATAACCATTTTGGGAAATGTTATTTTTAACTAAATAACCTGTGTTTCCTACGATAACCACTTTGGGAAATGTTATTTTTAAATGACTTGTGTTTCCTGCGATAACTATTTTGGGGAATGTTATTTTATTTGAATAGCTTGTGTTTCTTGCTATTACTGATTTGGGAAATGTTAACTCTTGAGTGAATTAACTTGTGTTTCCTATAAACCATTACTTTAGGAAATGTTTCTCTTAATTGATAAACTTGTGTTTCCTACGAAGCCAACAACGAAACTATATTATGGGAAGACAACTCACTCAAATTGTAAGTTGGATAGACATATCCACTAAACAGTATCTTGGGAGACATCCCAACAAAATTATACTTTTGGGATAACAATCCAACAAAACGAAATTGATTGAATCCTAACACCGTCACTGAAGTGTTGTGGAAAATGATGAATTAACTTTAAGAAGTTAACGAACACACCATAGAACCAGCAGATAGTAAGTCGATCGAATCAGGAAAAATAGTACCGAGATGTATCATGATGGTTGAAGGTCATCTCTTCGAAATAGACTTACTATCGGCAGAATTTAGAAGTGTCGACTACATGGGCGGTATGGACGAGCCGTCAAGGAATCAAACTGAGGATATAGGTTGGATATGTTGGTACGATTACCACTATCTATTATCTCAGACAGAGATAAGCGCCTTACATTTCGCATCTAACGAATGGCACTGTGGGAGGTGTTATATAGACGCCAGTGCCGATCACCACCCTACGGGATATAATGGGTGACAGACAATTATTTGGTTCCTAGATTGTCTAGAAAATTACGGACAAGGTACCTCAAGCACTTAACCAACCGAAAACATTATGAGACTGACAAAAGAACTTCACCAATAATAGTCGTAAACCTCTTGTATTTCAAGTAGGTGACAAAACTTTACACAAAGTATCACCCTAGAAAGGGGATTGCACAACTTGGGGAAGAACTTAACCCACGATATGTATAGGACCTTTCGAAAATCCTTGTAGGGATTGGTTCTAGAATTACAAACTAAACTCATCTCAGGAACTTAACAACATTATGACACTTTTCAAATTACTAATTTGGAAAAGTGTCTCTCCAACGAAGTTCTTGACACAACAATAACAACTATGAGGACAACTACAATAACAAATATGGGAACAACTATGATAACAACTATGAGTTCCACTACGATAAAAACTACGAATCCGTCTATGAATTAGAAAGAACATACCTTAATTTGGTATATATGTACCAACTATGGAAAACTTTAGCAACTCTGGAAACTTGGATAATATTATACGCCACGATGAAAACATCGCATTTTGTTTTCGAAAAACATAGTTCGTTGGTTTCGGTTAACCATAAACACATGTTAATCATTCCTCGATACCACTTCTATGGATTTGAAGTTAAGAGTGTCATAGTAATGACCTATCTAAGTCGACGCAAAGCTCAGGGAATGCATTTTGCCGACAAGTTAACTTGCTATATTGTCACCCGATTAGTCATTATAGGACTACGGTATTAACAACCATCCTATGAAAACTATTTAGTCAATAAATGGGCTAACTTGTAAATGGTTACCTTGTAGCCATGATATAACTACGATTAGAACCATAAAATGGTCGGAACACAACTACTATGATGAACTACAACATAAGTCATGAATGATGAACAATGTCGTTGTCAGATACCAATACCGATGGTAACTAGGCACTAGTGAATTAATGAGCAGACATTGGTCCCTCGGATGTGAAAGGTCATCACAAAGAAAACCTTCATCCTATTTTCGTTAGTCGCCGACACGGCACTAGCCTAACAAGGGGAGGAAGACAAACACAACTCAACGTCACAATACTTGACACATACCCAATTATCAATGATTGATACATGGATTACTACGATCGACACACTAGGCTATTATATATGTGCATATATATGTGAGCTACGAAACGGTCAGGAAATGACTATCTTTAAACTAGATTTAGACAATCTTGGTCTACACTCAGTTAAAAGACCTGGCTATAACTGAATCATGAACCAAAGCATACATGAGCAAACAACTCATAACATAACTTAAATTTCGAGGACGAAATTCCTTTAACAAGGGGAGAATGTGACAACCCGCAAAAATTGAGTACAATTAAGTACAGTAAACTCGTAAATTTTACGTTAATTTACGGGTTATGTTTTAACAAAACTTCTGGATGTGATGTAAGCCTAGCAAGCCCAATACTTTTAAACAAAAAGTATTACATAATACGTAAGTAATTTATAATTACGTACAAACATATCGGAACAAACCCGACAAAAGTGGTTAACTAAAAGTTGGTAACACAAAATAATTAATAATACAATTATTAATTTCGAGTATTTATATATCTATAACTAATAGATAATGTGGCTAAACGCACTTTTTATATAAAACATAATATAAAACGAACAGAAACAATTTTAAAACGAGCACGGAAGTCCAGATGATGAAAATGTTTATTTTCTCATTCGTTTTGAAAGGTTTAGAACATTACCTCAAAATATGAATTCGAAACTCACCTGAAATTTGGCGCTCAAATGGACGTGCGCAGTAAAATGTACAACTTTGTACAGCAGTCTAAAATAATGATAACATCATTATTCTGATTTCATACAACGAACCAGGAGAACATCTACAAAATAAAAATATAAAATATTATATTTTATATTGATATAATTGGACCCGTACCCGAAATTAACGGGTTAAAAATCACCAACTAACTTGAATTATTGGAGGCAAGATACTGTGAGGAACCATGCCTTTGAAATTCATCCGTATCTCATTTTTATACATATATTTCCACACTTTACAACTTAATCATTTATCATCTTCATTATCTATCTTCTTTATCCTTTCACCTTCACAATAAAAAGGCAGTAGAAGTAGTAACAGCAACACCACAGCCGGAAACAACACCTATTGTCGCCACCACCGTCTCACCACCATCTCTTTCTCTCTCTCGGGTTACCACCATCGAACACCCATCACCATCATTATCAACAACAGGTAACAACAGTAGCATCGGCAAAGCAACAGTATACATCACCATCATCGTGCACATCCTCACCACCGTTCCTCATCACCACCTTCTCGGCACCACCACCTTACGTGAGCAATCTCCTTTTTCTTTGAGTTATTTTGAGATTACAAAGCTTATAAGATTATGTTTTAGTGTCGTGTTTGTTTGGTATGACGATATTTAAAAGATAGAAAACCCATTTGTGAAAGGAACGTGAGTACATGAAGAAGAAACATAATATCATCTGTTAGCCTGTGAGCCTGTGAGGAAGAAACATAATATGTTTAATTACTAATACAATATAAATAAATATTTGGGTAAAATACTACAGATTGTAAAACATTGCTCGGTGGTTAAGGAGTATAGACTACGATCACAGGTTCGAAACCTGTGACCATTTTTGGCTCCTTTTAATTATTTTTGACTAACGTCTTTTGAACGCATATATATAATAACTTGGTAACACTTAAACAAACTAGGCGTTAGCCTAACTGGTTGCTGCGTCTGGGTGGTAGAGAGGGGTCACAGGTTCAAGCCCTGTGACCCCCTTTTGATTCCATTTATTTTTGGATAAACTGTTGTTAACACATAAATATATAATGTAAGCAGCATATTAACAAAAGTAGGGCACAACCTACTAGTTAAGCCATGCCAATTGAAGACTATGGTCATGGGATTGAGTCCCGTGACCCCTGTTTTTATTCCATTTCATTTTAACTTCACTTATTGCAAACAATTTAATATATATACTTTGCAAGATTTAATCAAAAGTAGCACATAGCTCACTGGCTTGTGTGTGTTGTTTGAACCGTGAGGTCACAGGTTGGAAACTTGTGATCCTATTTTGATTTAATTTTTAATTTTTGACTAGCTTGTTATTAAGACACATATACATAAACTTACTAAATAATTACGGGTATATATATACATTCGGATAGACATAATTTTTGCAACAATTGAAATGTATATATTTATATATATATTACGTACTAAAATGTATATATGTATATACATAATTACGAAGACATTTTCCATGTATATATATATATATATATATATATATATATATATATATATATATATATGAATGATATAACTCGTACGTTTCAGATATGTATACACACCCTTTCAAAGCAAATGATGAACTTAAACGATTTTATATATACAAATATATATAAAATATATGTATATATAGATATACATACGTATGACAAATGACCCAACTCGAGGAATACAGACATTTTTAATTCAAGAAACACTCATATTAATATATATCTCTTACGTTTAGGACGTTAGAGGATTACGGATTTAATATTACTTGCGGATAGGAATGCTAGCACCCACAGGTGAGTTCACAGCCCCACTTTTCTATTGTTTTCAATGCTTTATAAATATGGGGTGGAAAACATAGATAACTGTTTTGATGATTGCCATAACGCACAAGAATATAATTATGTTTTGTGCCTATTATTTGCTGCAACTACGTGAACTTGCTGGAACTATGTGAAATTGATGGAACTATGTGAAATTGCTGAACTGTGAGAACTATATGTGGATACTTATAAGTCTTTGTATGAGCTGTTACGATAGGGTATTTGTTTCCTACAAACTGTTATGAGACCATGTATTTGACTTTCATGTCAACAACTCTTGAATGAATATGGTTTAACAAACCATTTACAAACATAAAACCTGTGAATTCACTCAACAATTTTGTTGACTGTTTACTATGTTTTTCAGGTGATTCACAGCACAAGTAAGAATGCATACTTACGGAGTTAGGCGACCCATGACGAATTAGGATGCCACATTTTGGGACAAACAATGGTTTATTATGTATACTGATACTAATAATACGACTTTGATGAGTCGTAGTTCTTTTGTAAATCAACTATTTATTAAATGGCATCTTAATTAAATTGTTCTGCAATAATCATATGCTCTGATCTGCATGATGTTCAACGTTAATGTCAGCACCCCCGCTTACTCTAGTGCTTCCGCAAATCGCGCGTTGACCGCGCTGACCGATTTTGGGGGTGTCACACAAAAGAATTGGGGTGTTACAACTCTCCCCCACTTATTCCATTCGTGTCCTCACGAATGTCACTCGTATCTATTCAACCTCAACAATCTTTATACTTATGCGGAAGCGTTTACTAAATTTTAGTACCTATCTATCCTGTTTCAAATAGCTTATGCACAAACTATACATATCTCATATAATAACTTTATGCACTAATGTACATATTCCATTATCAACTTACACAATTGTCATACGTTTTCAATTTTTTTTTTTAACATATAACTTTATCATTATATGCACAATTTGCACATCCTGTTCCATTTATTTGCACACAATTTGTGTACCTTTAACTTTCTCACATAAGCACATATAACATGTGCATCTTTTCATTTACTTTCTTATTGGCACCAAATGCTATAACTAGCACAAATGCAACATTAACCATTTCTTTCTTGTCTCCGAATTAACCTTTCGTTTAACATCTAATACACATAACATTCATCATACCGTGTGAGCAACTTATAGACTTAAACATGCACTTCTAATTCCTTGCCTTTCGAGACTAGCAACATGCTAGAATCGTTATATCGTATAATTACTTTTATCTTTACAACTAGTTATCAATTATAACTATAAACATACTTAATATGTATGAAACTTCTAGCATTGGTGTGATCAAAATCATATTACTTTTACTAGTTCGGTTTCACTTATATAATGAACTACCTCGTCGTTAGATACAAAACGGGTCACTTATCTTTTCATTACTATCATTATTTCTTTTAAGAAACTATTCGGCTATTAAAGCCGTTACTAATACTTTAACATTATAATTTACTGAACGTATATCGCTTCATAACCTTTCATTCTTCTCCCCCACTTAGACTCATGTTACTAGTCACTTTACAAACTAGCTCACCTTTCAACGTTCGTATTTATAACAAACTTTTAACATAACATAAGAAATTACTTTTACTTTTGACAACTTAAAATCACGTACCCATCATCGACTAATCAGATCATTACTACATACTTGTAACTTTCTATCTGATTAATTGTTGATAATTAAACCTTAAACATAATATCATAGGACTTAAACAAATTTCTGCTGAACTTCTGTCTTAACCGCCGGGTAAGATGAGTACCCGCCGGGTACTCATCCCCAGCAGCCGGGTCACACCTCCTATCAACCGGGTAAATTAGAATTTGAGGTTACAGAAGCTAAATCACTTTTGAAGCCCTTACGAGCAGCCGGGTTGCCCCATGAGCCGCCGGCTTCACCCTTTACCCGCCGGGTACCTAGGCTACCTGCCGGGTACCCGGGTCTGACAACAGCATTTCAATCTGCAGCACTTTATGACCAAAAGTCGAATTTCAAATATGCATATATTTCAAACGATAATACCTGGGAACATAAAATTTTGCAGACACATGTAACTTAACCAAATAAACATTTCCCAATTCAAACTTTTATTAAATTCATGTTTTATCTCAAAACAGACTCTTGACTCAATTTAAACCATATTTTGACCATTTCCTTAACATACCATTTTCTAAACCAATGAGGTTCTGACTCCAAGTCTTTGACCACATTTTCAACCTTATAAATGAAACCTATTGGTGTAGAAATCATTGACTTTCATCAACTCTAACTCAAAATGACACGTAACCTAATTAGTGACCCGTTTGGGCACCAAAACGACCTATTTGGGTCTTTAACCGTATTGACATCATTTTCTCGACACTTTTCATTCAGTAGACTTATTCAAGTCAAACTAACTTACTAAAATCATTATTTGACCATAACATCAAAATTTAACACTTTCAACTTTTATGAACTTACTTTCTCATTAAATAATACTTTCATATTCTCTTCATACATTCAAACTTTTAATCAACAATTCTCACTAAAACTTTAACTTTAATCATTCATTAACTTTCTAATTTACATTACTTACAACATTGACCATTCCAAAATGACGACTACACGTCATCATTTATTTGGATTAAAGTCTCATTTTGTCACTTTACCACTTTCTCAATTCTACATATTAGACCTCATACCATAACTATATTCATAATATCTTAACTTTAACTTACTTCGACATGTACATTAGCTGGCAACCTACATGAGGTACCAATCAACCCGTTAAGGGTATTAACAACAATTTGCATCTTATATCATTTATCCTTAACTTTTCTATGTCATCATTGACATGACTGACATTTCTAGGAAAGTGAAATTAATCCAACATTCCATTTGAACATTACTTCATAACTCTGTTCAATTACTTACTTAACATATCATTTCTACCATCTCATTCACATAATCATGCCCACATGTGCATTCAAACTGGTTTCTGTTTTGCTCAATAGAGAGTCTATACATGTCTTACTCTTACACACACTTAGTCACATTAAGTATCTCTGATAATTGGTAACCTCAATAACTTCCAGTGACATAGCATAATATAGCTACGGTGATCAATCGTGGCTAGATTATGTTTTTCACACTTCTGTCATCAGGTTATTTCATATCATTAATTCTCACTGTGACTTTTCTTCACTTAAACACATAATACATAGCATAACACTTTAGCAACCAAAGAATTGAATTATAAGTTGCTTTACTCTTAATTATCTTCACATAAACAATTAATTCCACATAATCAGTCAACATCTTTTATGAGGCATTTATTACCGCCTCTACTATTTTATCTATTCTCATAACATTCTTTACTTTATAACTGACCTCAGTCAGTATTTCTGATTATTGGAATTCTGCACACATATAACATTTACTTATCACATCAACTGTAGCTAACTTAGGTTAGCAATTCTTTCGTCTGAACTCGTATTGTTAATATAGTTATTAGCAATTATCATCTGCATCATTGAACATGTGGCCAACATAAGTTAGCCTATCTGTATACTTAACATAACTGGGCCTTTTCACATAACTAAGCACATAGACATACTCTTTCACATATTTCTGTACAACTATTTATTCACATTTGTTCATATTCTTTAAGCACAGTCATACAAAATATTCTCTACTTTTTTTGGCCATTCTCACATTTTCTTTAACATTTTAAACACAGTAACCTTCAATTAGAACTATTCGACAATACTAGTATTTCTTTTAACCATCTACTACTAAATTTAACACATAATCATAATCGAATAATTCACTACAAGGGAGCATATCAGTTTTGTCTACTGTATTTTACTACTGCACTTACTCAACATACATATTTAAGCATTTCATATCGGTTTAAGATTACGAAATCTCACTGTGGATTACCTAATTCTCTCAAACCATCGCTCTGATACCAACTTGAAACGCCCTGATTTTTTTTTTATCTATTCTTAGTCAAAACTGTTTACTTAGTCAAATATAATTATCATACCATTGGTCCCTTTACTTTGACTTTCCAGTCAAACTTACACAATCACTCAAATTGTCAAACTTTACTTTACTTTCACCTTTGACTTTAAATATCATTGGCTGGGCGATTTATACAATGTTGTCATAATGATAATTTAAAAGAATAGGAGCTTGTCTAACCCTTTTTCAATCAAGCTCCACTCCACATCACTTCTAGCAATCATAGTTAAATCTTTGCTCCATTGGCTCAAACGAATCACAGACCTAAAACATAAACAACTGAACGGGGTAAGCCAAAGCTTAGTGAATAATATGAACAATTAAATAAATAATGTACTTTCACATTTCACATAAACATATAATCTATGCTTATTCTGTTTCTGTTCATTCATATAAGTCTTAGGAAATTGTAGAGATCATTTGAAACTTTCTTTCTGACTAGTACCCTACCTCTGAGTGGTAGGTATACTATAACATAATCTGTACTGTTAAGGATCTTTAACTATCTCAACATCATCGAGTTAGTGTCATTATCACAACTCATCTATACCATATCCATCTACTCAATTACCTGAGTAATGGAAATCATAACATAACCACGTGCAAAGCACGCATTTATCTGAACTTTTACATCTGCCACATAACTGATCTCTACAATTCCTAATACACATAATTCACGTATCACTGTTTCTTTATTCTTTCATATCTGTTCATTTATTCTTTATCTGTATATGCTATATCATCGCAACATCTAACAACTGAGCACATATAACAACTGATCACACAGGAAACATTTAAGTAATCTCAAACATAACACTTTATCATGCTAAACTAGCATATAATAATTTACTTTAACATATTGCACCCAAATTGTGTAACCTTACCCGGTATACACAATCATTACTTATTTAATTTCCCATATTACTCACCTTGGCAATTTAGAGCATAATAATTCTTCAATGAGAAGTCACCATTCCCTTAGCACCTAGAAACCAACATATACATATATATACAATTTAATAACATCTTTAGAAATCTCATAACATCACATATAACTTTTCACTATTAATTCACCCCTTTTATATGTTTTGACCCGTTCGACTTTCAAACCAAATTAACCACCACTTTATCAACTTATTCCAAACATCACTAATGATTATGTAAATCACCACTTTATCTATCAAATTATACTTCTCAATTCATCATTATAATTTAACTCCCATTTATGCATCTTGCTACATTAAATAAGTACTTTACAACATTTTTACTAAGTTTCACAAAAGCTGGACAGCAGCTATTTAGTTCACTTTTCGACCAACTTAAATTCAAATCTTGGCACCAAGGCCATAACCAACAGAAAGTATACTTCCCCACCTTTCCAACGATATATCGCACATCAAAAACGGAGTTACGGTTTATCTTTTATGACCGTTTCAAAAATGACTAAATTTCTGCACACAAGCTGTCCAAAAACGAGTTTTAGCAATACAAACTTAAATTCAATTCAACTTTCAATATATTCCCACCATTCAAAACATACAACTTCTTTGATATGCTTGGGTTCAATTCAAACAACTTTATATCCTTTTAAACCATTCATTAGCAATTTAATACAACTCAACAACAATCATACAACTCTCCCACACCCATAAATCCATCATCCCCTAATTCTCATACTTAGGGTTTATACACAATTCATCAAATTTAACATAACCAATAAAATCTTATGGTAACAATCCAATTTAATCTCTTTAGACAATACAACACCACATAATCTATTAACGCCTTGCAATCATCATATAATCACATGACTCCACTTAGGGTTCATCATCAAATCAACTAGGACATCAAATTGAAAGTTATTGTGATATAGACTTACCTTAATGATCATAAATATGCTGAAATTAGGTTTGATTTAACAAGATTAGAGCTTCAATTGCTTGTTTCTCTTCATGTCTCCTTTTCTCTATCTCTCGCTCCACACTCTCTCTCGCTCTTTCTGTTTAAGTCGGCCCAAACACCCCTTCTAATTATTTCCAGAGTTTTAAATGGATAAGAGGTCTAATTAAGTATTTTACATTTCATATCCTCCAACCCTTATTTATTGTATATTTGCCACAATTTAAAATGCTCAAGTTCTATTATTTCCATTTGGGCCACTAACAACTTCTCAAGATAATAACACAACTAATATTTGACTCATTAAAATTTAAATAATATACACAAAAGAATTGGGGTGTTACATCGTTAAAAAGGTGTTGTAATCACGTTTATTGGTGGAAAGGCGATAGATTAATTTGAAGTTTAAAAGTCTATTTAGAAAGGTTAATTAAACAAGGTTTCTCATTTTATATATTAGTCCGTAATATAACTACCTTTTGTCGTTACGCAGCTTCCACGTATTTGTACTACACCTAAAATGTTTCCAACGCTATACTGTGTAACAGTTGAATAGGGGCTGTCGTATTACTTCGTAATATTGTATCGTTTCGTAATATGACTACCTTCGGTCGTTCCTCGACTTCCATACATTTGTACTCCACCTTGAAGTGTTTCCAGTACTATATTGAGTAACAGTCGAATAGGGGCCATCATATTATTTTACGATAATTAAGACCGTTTATATTTTACTACTATGATGATCCTAAGGCAACAATCAAACAAGAACATGCAATAAGACGATCAAAGCAATACTACCGATCTTTAATATTTAATTATAAATCATCTCATAATTAACTAACTACATCGCAAGCAAACACAACAAGTATACTACTCTCTAATCATGACAATAACTAAATATAGCATAATCAATATAAACGTAATTAATTAAGATAGATAAGGATAGAAAGAACCAGGATTAAATGCGAGAGAGAATAGACTTGAATTAATTGACACAATTCTGAGCGTACACCGAAGATTACAATGCGTTCCGCACTTTCCTTCTATTCCTAATTAAACTTCTAAACAAGTTTACATACTAGTTAAAACTAATCTAGAGAAAGAATTTAGAGTGAGAAAGTTGGAGCTTATTTCTTGAGTGAGAAAAATAAGCTAGGAAGGTGTGTGTTTCAAATGAACCAAAGGCACCTATTTATACTTGAGTTTTGGTGCACTTTAGCAACTAGGGGTACACGTTAGCAAAAGGTGGTGAAAGGTCTAGCACATGTACCCTAAAGCGCGGAAAGGTCTAGCACATGTATCCTAAAGTCGCGGAAAGGTCTAGCACATGTACCAGGAGAGTATGAGCAAGGACGAAAAAGTGGCCGGGGAACGGCTGGAGTCCAGGGGGTGGTGGCTGGAGTCCAGCCGGCCTGGTACGCCAGCCCCCCGTCCCGGTTTGCATTCTTTTGCTTGTGTCTCATTTCGTGCGTATCTTCTTCGTTATGCATCCGTTTTTGACGATTTTTTTTGCGTTGGATTCGTTTTTCAAAAAAGAAGACTTTGATGAAAAGAAATCCCTGAGATGTGTCTCATATCTTTAGATGTCTCGTGCGAATCGTTTGAATCTTCCGGCGTATGTAGAATCTTCATTCTTCATCCGTTTTTGTTGATTCTTCCTCTGTTAGATTCGTATTTTGAAAAGGAAGATTGTGACACCCGGCAATTTAGGTTAACTTTTAAACTTAACCAAAACCCTAATTACGTATATTTAGATGTAATTTAGGCTAAATACTTGTAATTACTTGTAACTATTTGTAAATTGGGTTAATGGTGCATATCGGGTATGAACTTATCACTTTTTACCGAGTTAGGGTATGAACCCAATTTATTACACAGGTCGGTAACAAACTTTCAAATTATGTTTCGAGTTAGGGAACAAACTTTTTTTTTCACCTAACTCGAAAAGTTCGTTACCTAACTCGAATCATAATTTGAAAGTTCGTTACATAACTCGAAACATAATTTGAAAGTTCATTACCGACCTCGAAACATAATTTGAAAGTTCGTTACCGACCTCGAAACATAATTTGAAACATAATTTAAAATGAAAAAAAAGTTTGTTACCTAACTCGAAACATAATTTGAAAGTTTGTTACCGACATGTGTAATAAATTGGGTCCATACCCTAACTCGGAAAAAAGAAAAAAGTTTGTTCCCTAACTCGAAACATAATTTGAAAATCTGTTACCGACCTGTGTGATAAATTGGGTTCATACCCTAACTCGGCAAAAATTGATAAGTTCATACCCGATCTGCGCCATTAACCCTTGTATATTTATGTGAATAACACTTACGTAATTAGTTGTGATTCCGCTTACGTAATTTATCTATAATTGCGCAAAACGATCGGACGGAGTCCGACACAATACACAACGTTGGTGAAAACATTTCTATAAATAACTTAAACCTATTTTTAGAATACACAAAAAAACCTAGACGTTTTGTTTAAGACGTACCAAAGACGGTAAAAATGCGCGAATCGAATTCGGCAACCAAACGAACGTCAATAAATATTTTGACAACTAAAAATAAAGTATTTTAACAAATACTTCAATGAAAAATAAATCCCAAATATGTTACGAATTAAAACAACAAAATAAAACGTTAGGCGATTTAACGATTTAACGAAATAACGAGTAAACGGCCACAATACGTAAACGCAGTCTGAAAAATGAAATTAAATCACAATGACCAGGTGAGGGCCCATGGGGGGGCCAGCCACCACCTCCCTTCCCCTCCCACAAAACAAGCAAAACACAATGATGATGTTTTTCTTACTACACCACTCCATTTTCATGCAATCTTCATTTCACTCCAACTTTCACCTATCATTTCCTCTCTACTCTCCCATAACTCTCTCTCTAATTTATGGAGGAAAAGCAGCTCTAAACACCACCCATAACCACCATTGGCCACCCAAAGACCACCATTAACCACCATTGACCACCATAGCTCCACCACCTCAAAAATCATCATCTTTCAAGGGAAACTAGCTCAACAACAACTTCTTCTTCTCCTCATCTCATTCCCATTGTAAGGAAACTCTTTCTTACTCTTCCTTACTCTTATAAACATGTTATTATGTTCACTCAACAAGTATTATAACAAAATATTACATGAAAACCCTTTTTCTTAACATAAAAGTCATAATAATGCAAGAAATGTTTCTGTCCAGAAACTTATGTCTACTTCCACGATTTTTATAAAAATCATTTCTCCATGAAAATGGACGTTTTTATAGTAAAACATTAAGCTCAAGAAGTAAGCTTTCCAACCCCAGAAACCACATATATATCTGAGTTCGTTTAGTATTTTTAATAATTTGTATAAACATACATAGACAATCTGTTCCAGGAATCCAGAAACTTTACTCTTAGTAATTTGGCCATATCTCGAGCTACACAGATCCAAATTATATGAAACCACCGCCCAAATTTCACAAATTTCATTG
This sequence comes from Helichrysum umbraculigerum, assembly GCA_949592205.1. Classification (NCBI taxonomy): domain Eukaryota; kingdom Viridiplantae; phylum Streptophyta; class Magnoliopsida; order Asterales; family Asteraceae; genus Helichrysum; species Helichrysum umbraculigerum. Next base: position 350,415 of record CATIUR010000001.1, read on the forward strand.
GCTATAACTTTTGTGTTTACCACCTTTACTGATTCCTTGTAGATTTTTCCCGGAAACGATGCTTGCTTGCATGTGTCCAAATCTAACCATTAAAGATACAAATAAACCTTAAAAATAGTTAGACTTCTGTAAAAGTCTTGGAAAAATTATATAAAGTAGATAATTCATGGGGGAATAAATGGTATATTTCTTGGATTTGATTATGGATGTGGATTTTTATAAAAATCCAACAATGAGATGTATTTTCTGGAAAACCTCGTATGTGGACTGATTTTGGTAAGAATGAAAACCAACACCTTATGAACATGGTATAAATGGTGAAACTGAATTTTTATGACATTTGAACATAACTAAGGTTTGGGGAAAAGATTCGGGTCAAACCGAGTAGGTTTGACCAAGTCAACGAAAACGGGGTTCGGTTTTGAAAACGTCAAACTTTCTATTTTTGGAAACTTACTATTTTTGGAAAATGGTAACAAAAATAGGTTTGGGTGACTTATTTAGTAACTTGGACCAAAAACTAAACTTAGAAAGTTTTCCGAATTAGAAACCGACACTTAGAACAATTGAACCAAATATTCTAAGTCTCAAGTAGAGACACTAACCTAGTGATGCCACAATTTACTAGTGTTGCTACATTTTGCTAGTGATGCTACAATTTCTGAAAATATCCTAAGTCTCAAGTAGAAACACTAACCTAGTGATGCCACAATTTACTAGTGTTGTTACATTTTGCTAGTGATGCTACAATTTCTGAAAATATCTTAAGTCTCAAGTAGAGACACTAACCTAGTGATGCCACAATTTGCTAGTGTTGCTACATTTTGCTAGTGATGCTACAATTCCTGAGAATATCCTAAGTCTCAATTAGAGACACCAGGTTTGACTAAGTTTGACCAACTTTGACCAGTTTGACTAGGTTTGACCAGGTTTGACTAAGTTTGACCAACTTTGACCAGTTTGACTAGGTTTGACCAACTTTGACCTACGGTTTGAGGTTCTTACGGACTAAATAATCTGTTAGCAACACACACACACGATATGTACTAATGTATAGTATGCAACGAAACAAAACTAATAATAATATCTTAATGAATTATTATTACATACTTTCACCAATAGGTCGTACATGTTTTCGATAAACAAACATACTTGAACAAACACATTGAACATACTAGTTGAGTGAACTTGCCTTAGGTGGACATTAACCCTCCACCTACATTATTGATTTATGTGGACATTAACCCTCCACTTACATCGATGGTCTTTAAGACATCTACTTACATACAACCTTATACGTTTAGGACGTTAGAAGGTTGCACGTGGGATACACTCATTGCTTGCCTATTTGAATATTTGCTAGCTGTTTGCTAAACTCATGTGAGTTTCATAGCCCCCTTTTTACTTGTTTGAACTGTTTTGGGGTGAGAATACATGCACTATTTTATGAACTGTGATGTGAATTGTTTTATGAACTGTTGTTAGGAAAACACTTATACGTATTGCATGAGTTACTTTCTTTTCCACTAAGGCCAATACAATCATATAAATCTGTTGATTTACGCTTGCGATATTGCCGTAAAGTAATACAAAACGATATTGCGGTAAAGCAATACAAAACGATATTGCGGTAAAGCAATACAAAATGATATTGCGGTAAAGCAATACAAAACGATATTGCGGTAAAGCAATACAAACATTTCGATATTGTGGTAAAGCAATACAAACTATTAAATCTTGTGATTTACAAATACGATATTGGCAATAGTATACTACGATTTACTTTGGCATTCGTGCTACTTTGATAACTATAAAAATCTTGTGGTTCAAACTATGATTTTAACTGCGTAAACCTATGAACTCACCAACTTTATGTTGACCTTTTATCATGTATTTCTCAGGTCCACAGACGCAGTAGGACTTCCCACGGGAAACAAGGCAGTAGGATGCTTTTGGAAAACATTAGCTCGAGTCGCATGTTTTCACAAACAACATTTATGTATTAGAAATCTCTAACGGTTTATGCGAACTCCAGATATTTTGTAAACATTTGAATTATGGTAATGTAATATTTTTCAAACGTCTCTGTGACACCCGTCAAATTAGGATTAGTAATTAGTGTCTAATCAAGTCTTAATACATTATTTAATAACTCTATTATATCCAAAATATTATTTTTATAATATTTCAGTTTTGATTCATATCGTACAAAAACGTTTACACAATTAAAATGTAAACGCGCAAACAAACGAAACAAGTTACATTTTAAAACAAAATTATTAAGTATTTGGTAAAATACTTCAACAAAAATATTGAGTAAATATTCGTATTTTAAAACGCATATCTTTGTGCATAAAATAAATAATTAACGTTTAAACGATCGGGAAAACGAACACCGCACGGAGCGCAAACACGGAGTTAAATGGTGGAGACCCACACTTCGGTGGGCCCCCACCGAAAATCTGCCCCAAAGGTGGGGGAACCCCACCCTTATCCTCATTCATCATCACCATCTCATTTCTCTTTCTTCCTCTCTTTTTCTCTCAAACACAACCACACCACCGTCTCACTAAAATCACAAATTACTACCACGAAACGACACCGGATCATACCACTCCTTTGGAATAAAAGAACCACGGGGCAACGATCTACCTTTCCATCTTTTCGGATTCTCCTCGCGTCGATTCGTAAGTTTCCGACAAAACCCGAAACTCTCCGTTTTTTCTCATTTTTACTTGTTTACGGTTTGTCTATGTTTGTAATGTCCAAAAATGGGTTGGGTAAAAATATTGGACCAAACGGAAGTCGTCCGGCCGATTTTCCGGCAACCGGAACCTTATCAGTTGCCGACGTCGCATTTGGCCCAGACTTTATGCGACGTCGCAAAACTCGTCACGATGTCGCACGATGCGACATCAGTCTCAACGTCGCTTTAATTGGCCGACGTCGCACATAGCGACACAAGCCCCTATGTCGCAAGAATCAACAATGTCGCATATAGCGACGTCACCAACAACGTCGCATTAAATTGCGAAAGTCGCCCATAGCGACGCCATGCTCAACGTCACAGTCAGGACCTGCGACGTCTTGCCCAACGTCGCACAAACCAGAAACTAGAAAACTCAGATTTTACTAAGTGTCGAGGATTGAAATTTATCACATGATTTTATCAAAATTCAAATCCCAGATGCGTTTTTCACCAAAGCAATATAGTAGAAATAAAAAATTTTCGAGCTGACTTGGCATCTCGACCCCAACCAGGGGCCAGCCCCTTGGACCCCGCCAGGGGTTGCCACCCCTGGAACCCCACTAACCAGGGGCGCTGCCCCCGGACCCCCGTCACTTGGAGTTTGTAACGACTTCTAAAACACATCAAAACACACTTTTCGAGTATAACCCCACGAAATCAAAATAATAATAGTTGAGATTATTATTACAAATCCGTCACCAACGGGCCGTACACGCTTTCCAAAATTCAAATAAATCAACCAGATCGTAGTAATTTGGATAATCAAACCAACCAAATCAGGGTAATTTGGACATCATAGTTGGGCAAACAACTACAAAGGTAGTCTTCTAAGATACCTATGCAATTAATAACCATCGCGCGTATCGGACGCCTTCAGGTTACAAGTCTTCGGACATCAATTCAAAGCTAATCAATTCAAGTTTAAACACTCAAGGCTCAGGTGAGTCTCATGGCCCCTATTTTACTGCTTTTCAATCAGGGGTGTGATATTATTGCTCGTTTCGTTTTACAAGTTGAACGCAAGTACAAATCAAATCAAATACTACATGAGTTTCAAGCTAATAAATTTAAAGCCCTCCATAGCATAGTCTGGTAATACATAGTAGCGTGAATGTTAGTATATGATATCATATAGGATTGACAATCCTCGTCCAGGTTAGCACGCACTAACTGGTCAAACGGACGTATTAGCATTTGGGAAGACGAGTGTAGATTAGGCACTCATAGGAGGCATTCAAGTTGGGCTTCCTTAATTGGACCTGACACTCAAGTTAAGCTCAGACTATGTGCTCATGGCTGTATAACTTTTATTTTGCTTAATTGCTTTATAAATTCAATTATAAATCTTGCGGTTCATACAAATATGTGTTGACATACAAACCTGTGAGCTCACCAGCGTTTCGCTGACCCATTTTAGCATGTATCACAGGTACACAGCAGTAGGTTGGACTGCCCAAGCAGGAATCATTAGCTCGAGTCAGCATTCATACAATCAGAGATTTAGCTGCATTATTATATTTTGTATAGATTAATTATGTACTTAAATCTCTCAACTCCAAACCGAGCTAATGTTAAACAATATTTTGATGTAAACTTTTGGTTTTATCAATACAATATAAAACGACGCATATAGTGGTCGTTCATTATATCTTATGTGCTTTGTATATTGATTAGTAACACCTAATTCGTGCTTCCGCTAAACAGTAAATTTGGGGGTGTTACAGATTGGTATCAAAGACTAAGGTTATAGTGAACTAGGTTGCATTTAGTGGGCCTAGACTATGACCGTTAGGCAGTATTTCCTTATTAGGTATGATTGGTTCATGAATTACAGCATACGACTTTAATTTAACATAGCCTGATCAACTATGTACAATTAAGGAAAGATGATGTAAGGTCTGAAACGATTATATTGAACAGGAATACACTAGTTGACTCTGTCCTCGAGAGAACCGAGACTCAAAAATGTCTGTGTTAGACACCCAATAGGCTATTATGTGATACTAAGTATACATAGATAGGCCTCGTTACAATCTTAGGCTATATTATATAAGTTATTATATGGATATAGGCCTCATTCCTTCTAACGCTTTGTCTCAGAATGGCAAACACACCACCAAGTTCATCACGCTCTTATCCACATGGATCACGAAACCCAAGGGTGGCTAGAAGGGACGCCAGGTCGCCTCGAGCTAGCCCATATCCCACTCACCTCACTCTACCGGACTTAGCCGCTAGGGTACATCACCACGAACAACGATTTAACGCTATGGATATCGAACTCCAAGAAAGTCGCAAAAACTGGAGACTCACAACTATGGAACGAATCGAGCAAGTCTCTGAGGATCACGAGCACACTGTTAGCACCATGAACACTCTTCAAAATCAAGTGGGAGAAACAGTCAAAACCATGGAGGTTGTCCACAACCAAGTGATTGGCAACCGAAATGAAATCTCTGTCCTACAATCAAGGCTGCATCAGTGCGAGACACGTCTAAGGGAAACCGAGGACGCCCTCCGAACGTCCAACAGACTCGCAGAATCTGTGGCCCATCTCAATGCACTGCTGCCACAACTCAACTTACGTCAGAATTAGCGAATCATTACCCTAATATGTTTTCTTAGTACCTATGTAATTCGACCGGATGTAACGATTTTCGGCACCTTTTGTTAAATATCTAAGCCTGTAACTCTTGAGACTCGTAACTCGAAATTGTCTGTAATCGTTTGACTTCGTAATATCAGTTGACAATTTCCCTTAATTAATCTACGTTATTGATTTTATATCGTGATGTCGTGTGTTACTGCTTTTATATATGTACATCTGTTGAAATTATCGTTCTGGTACAATTTCTCATGTACCTCTTGTTTCTTTCTTGAAGAATCATACCGCCAAAGAAGAAGAGTTACAGCGACAACGAACTTGCTGCTATCGTTTCTCGAGCTGTGGCCGATGCCTTGGCTGCTCGGGACTCGCCTCGAAACTCCCAAAGTACTGGTGAAACTCCAAGTAATACCCCTGTCATCAAGCCTTGTTCTTACAAGGACTTTCTTAGCTGCAAGCCACTATACTTCAAGGGCACGGAAGGTGCCATCGGACTGATCCGTTGGATCGAACGTATGGAATCCGTCTTCAACCTCTGCAACTGCACTGAAGACAACAAAGTCAAGTTCGCTGTGTACACCTTTCAGGAAGGTGCACTCACGTGGTGGAATACCCACGCCAACTCCGTAGGTCTTGAGATAGCAAACCAGCTCCCTTGGGCTTAATTGAAGAAGAAGCTAACAGAGAAGTACTGTCCCGAAGAAGCCCTACACCGTCTGGAGGAAGAGTTCTGGCACTTGACGGTGCAGGGTACCGATATTGAGGGTTATACCATCAAGTTCCAACAGTTCGCCTTACTATGCCCGGGATTAGTTGAACCGGAGACATAAGGCATCAAAAGGTACATCCGCGGCCTTCCTGAGAGCATTCAGGGGAATGTCGCTTCGGCCAAACCAACCACTACCGAAAGTGCTATCCGGCTAGCACATGAACTCATGGCACTAGTTGTCAACCGTGAGACATCCAACAACTCCTCCAACAACAACAAACGCAAATCCTCTGAACCTCACAACAACCAAAACAAAAAGCCCAATACCATCCAAGTGTACAACACCAATTCTGAACCCAAACGCGTCTACACTGGGGACAGACCATACTGTTCCAAATGCAACTACCACCACCATGGTCCATGCAAGTCTCCCTGCAACAACTGCAGGAAGTACGGGCATTCATCTAAGGATTGCCGAGTGTAAGTCCCTAATTCTAGGATCGATAACTTCGTTATCTGTAGTATTAAGGTGCGGAATCCCTCAATACGATGTTATCTTACTAACAACGAATATGTTCTTAATTGCGTTTTAATAAGACTTAGCTTTAAACGATTAACCGTCAAAGCCTAGCCGTTAGGATTGTTTTTCTCTGGGTTTGCTGATATCGCAAATATGCAAAAGTGTGTAAAAGTTGTTATGTTTTTTACGGTTTGAAAAACATTAAATATGTCGTCTCAACTCGCTGCCGCTGGGCCTGCGAGTTGACTCGACTCGTTCCGTAAGCCCAAGCCCATTATGGCTTCGGCTCGTTATGCCTATCGATGTCCACGAGTTCAATTCTCATCTCGCTGCTCAACTCGCAGCGACTTGAGAACTCGACTCGCATCAAACGTATATATTTATTTCGTATTTAATTATTCGTCTAACTTAACAAAATAATATGTTTAACGAATATTACTAACAAAACAAATATTCATTTACAAATCTAAACCAATATACAAACATAATAATAATTACACCAGTCCTATTTCAAGCTAGATATGTTGTCACAATCTATGTTCCAACAGACTCCCCCTTGACAATAGCTCTAGCGTCTTTATCTTCACTCTTTGTCTTTGGTCTTTATTTGTAAATTTTACTACCTGCGTAAATCTTCATCTTTATACAAGTCTTAACCATCAACTGATAATCTCTCGCTAAATCAGCCCATTCAATAGTCGTCAAAATTCTGTTCTCATTTAACTTTAACAGATCCTTTCTCGACATATTCATCAGGTGTCGATGGTCATAAACTCTGAAAATTTTTCTTTCGCCACCTTCAACCTCATCATCAGCTTCAACCATGACAGCTTCTCCAGTTCCTGAATCCACGTGCCAACTTTTCATATTTCCCACAATATCTTGTGGCATTGTCTTCAGTGGAATCTGCTGTATGCATCTAACAGCTGGATATATCTTTTTCCTTATTCTTCTTCCAGTTCTTTGACTTCTCTCTTGTAGTTTCACAGTCTTCCCTTTTCTTGGCTTAATCTGTACAAACTTATTTGTACCAACTTCAGTTCTAATTATTCGTTCAACACGTTTAGCATAATCATCATTACTCGGATTATTTATCTCCAATCTAGCCAAATCACGTATCTCATAACGTGGCAAGGAACTAAATACTGCAAGCTTTCGCTCAAAATATTGAACTCCATCAAACCTTTTAATATCAAAAAGCTTCAGTTCAGAATCAAAGTACCATCCAACAATCCCTCTTTTAGGTTCCCGTTTCCCAGTTATATCAACTTCAGAAACTCCAACCTTCTTCTTCTGTTTTGGAAGTTTTCTAAGAAAAACCGCTAGATTCTTGGTAGGAATCAAAGTTTCATCATCTTCATAATCGGTTGAGTCATCGATTTCTTCATCTACATCGACAACCGTTGGACCTTGATCATTTTCAATAATAACTTCTGTCCTAGATGGGCTCACATGGTGTTCATCTATATTTGCATCTAGATCCACACCAATGTCTTGCACAATCTCAGGTACAGCAGTCCAATCAGTAGGTGGTAGAAATTCTCCATCCTCAAGATCAAAATCAATGTCTTCATCTATCTCATCAAAGATATCATCTTCCGAATCAGATAGATCAAACATTTCCAATCCTAAGAGAAAAACATAAATACAAATCAATATTAGTAATTAAAACTCTCTTATCGATTTCCCTGAATCAACCTAAGAATTTCTTTATTAATTCTTTTGTATATTTTAACCTAAAATATAAACGCAATTTACATATAACTTATAAAATCTTTTATTGATTACCCTGAATCAATCCAAAATCTCTTAAGTCTTATAACCTACTTAACAAATAATAATTAATTTTAAATTCTAATGCATTGTGAATAATCACCAAACATTTAAATTTACTATTAATTACCTTATATAATTTCCAAGTATTAATTGATCTAATTCATTATCAATTTAACCTTTAAATTATATATCATTTGTCTAGTTAAAACTAATACATTTTTAACTTGTCAGTATACAAACTCTCAAGTCTAAAATGCATATGTTATTATAAAATTTTGACCGCCGATATTATTCGGAACACGCCGCTCGACTACTCAATGAGTCGGAAGACTTTCGATCACTATTTTATATTAACATATATAAAAATAACATAAACTTAAATTACATAAAATATATTTTACTTAAAATAATAATAACCTTAAGCCGAATATATTTACACAATAATATTAAGTTTACATTTGTTCAATACAAATTATTACAAATATTACAGTACTATGCTAATACTAAGCTATCTTACCAGCTTCAGTATCACCAGGTACGGTCTTATCTGTACTTGTTCCAGCTCCAGCACCACTAGCTTCAGCACCAGACTCCCCCTGAGTTGTAGCTTGCTCACCAGTCTTTGAAGGACCGATCTGCTCACCACTCGGTGCATTGAGATCATAGTCTTTGTCAGAGTCTCTTTTCCTTCTCAGCTCATCCTGCTTGCACGACTCCAGATATACCAATACCTCCCCCTGAGCAGACTGTCCTGAATTAATTCTTAACACCAAACGTTCTAAGTTATCAAGCTTCAGTCGCTGGGCAGTAAAATCATCAAGTAGTGTATTGTGAGTCTTCAGCAGTGTATTGTAAGCGTGACTCTGTTCAAGCACTTGTTGGCCTAGAGTAAGATTGTTCACAACCAACTCTGGAACTCTAGCAATAACCTTCTCCAACTCCTTCACTTTCGACTCCAAGGATGTAATCCTTTCAGCATCAGTCACAGGAGTGATAGGAATGATCATCGGTCCAGGTGGTGTCAGCGAAGCAACATGTGACTCAAATGTACGCGGTGGAAGTGGCTGAGTCAAAGCTGACTTCAGAAGATCAGCTGTAAATGTGCTTGCTGTAGTAGTCGGAATCGGCTCTGAACGTACTAAGTCAACAATCTCCTAAAACATTAGACAAAAATTAAATAAGTAATTGTTACAGATTACTCTGTCTCAATCTCTAATTAATTTTGTAATACTTGTAGTACTAAACTTATATCTATTACCTCAGTAGGTACAAAAATCGGTTCAGACTCTACCGATATCACCGTCTCGACTTGCGATGTATCGTGAGCAAGTGTCACAGAATTAACTGTCTCAGTTTAACACCTGATAAACAACAAGTTAAGATTATCTAATTTTGTATAATACTAACCTTCTCTAATAGTCAAATTTCTCGACCTCTTCCTCAAAGGAAATTCAACCTCCTCAGGACCTTCCTCCAGAATACCCTTACCTTTCCTCTTCTTTTCAGAAATAGACGGAGGAGGAGAAGGTGTATTCTCAGAATCCTCATCTGAAGCCGTCTCACCATCACGACCTCCAGATGATCCAACAGGATCCTAAAGTTCGAATATATTAAACATTTATGATTAGCGTAAAGCTCTATCATACAAGTTCTATATATTTTAAGATATAATACCTTGACAGACACAACAACTGATGAATGTTGCTGTCTCTGCTCCCCCTCAAGTATCGCAACCTCTGGGTCTGCAGCCTCAGCTTCAGCTACCTGTTTATATAATGATATTTATATTTTATAATCAGAAACATTATCCGATTAACTAAATATCTATAGTATTATCTTTATATAATAATATTATACGATAACATTTAATAATTACATCGAATATCTAAATATCTATATTATTATATAATTGATATTATACCTGTCCAGGTGCAATAGCAAAGTACTGATCGATTTCCCTCAGTTCGGGATCTTGTGCCTCATCAATTTTGACCTAGCACCTCCTGCACCACCTGTGCAGCAACCTCAGCATCAACATGTTGACCTGGTTGATCAGCCTGTATCAACACATCCTCAAGCAGTGCCTGTGGCTCAGGTTGTGGAACCACAGCAGCAGCAGCAGGCTCAGGTACAACAGCAGCAGCAGCAGCAACATCTAGCCATCCATTGTTCGGTGGCGTAATGTAAGCGGGATCAATAAGATAGCCAAAAAGATCACGGATCTCCGGCTTGACATACTCTTCCCGTCGAATAGTCTGCTGAAACATCGCATTGTATCCTCTGAGCGCGATAGTATCAACACGTAAGTGCGGCTCAGGGATAACAATTCCGGAAGACGAGCACGAATAATCATCATACAGAATCTCGGGTAGATCATAAAGCGTGATCTGACGGAACCCGGAATCTGCATAGCTAACTCGCCAAAAATGTAATCACAAAAACTGTATGGTTTGTTATAAACCAGTGACAGTACCGCCGATACAAGAGCAGGGCTCAACTCATCAAAACCGCCCTTCTTCGGTCCAAAAACAGTAACAATAACGTGCCACAAGAATCTCCACTGGCCGATAACTAGAGCCTTTAGGAACTGTCGTCCTCTACGCTCACCTGTATAGCCCATATGGCTTAGTGCACCCTCAATAAAATCACTCGAGTACTCAGTAGGACCATCTTCTTGGTCTACTGTACCCAGATGCAAAATCTGACGAAGGTCAGAAGCTGTAAACGCAATCGGTTGTTGGTTAACCGTTGCTCGGATGACCGGTGGATTGACCATCTCGTCATACTGAATATCCCTCCAAAAATCGTTCAGTATTGACAGAGAGATCGGTGGGCACTCTGTAATCGCATATCTAATGCGTGAACGTGCGAAAAATGTAAGGACTTGAACTACTTGTCTAGCTCCCTTGACTGTAAGATCTAGATCCACAAGAATATTGTGACCTTTATCAAACTGTCTAGCCAAATCTGCATAATAACACACATAACAAAAACAATTAATGCACGTTAATTACAATAAATAAATTTTAAACTATTATGTATATATGAATTAAAATTCATCAAGCATCGTAGTTCTAAATTTAGAATATATAACTTGTTACATAATTGTCTCAAGTCGTATACTTAATTATCTATGTAACATATATAACTTATAACTAATAAGTCGTAAGTCCAATATGTAATTTCCATTAATTACTTGTAACTTTAAAATTCTCAAGTCGTTATCGTTTTATAAAACCAATATATATATTATACTGCTAATATAAAATTAGGACACGCCACTCGATTACATTTTGAATCGGTAGACTTTCGATATATATATACACATTGTCATAGGAATCCAAAATATAGTAGTTGTTACTTAAAAAAAAAAAGTCTTAACTCTTATAAATACTTTTAGAAATAAAATTTATCTAAGTTCTGGACTCGCAGAAGTACCATATGCGAATCGAATTCAACTCGTTTCGCATGTCAACTCGCAATTGGATTCGCAGCCTACTGAACTCGCTAATCAAGTCGATCCGCAGGTCAACTCATCAGTCGATCCGCTAATCAACTCGATCTGCTATTCAACTCGCTGCGAGTTGAAACGAAAGCTCAACTCGTTTGATGAACGTCCGTCACGAGTTTAAACTTAAAATCGATGATTTTGTAAGTTTTAACACAATCAAACGATACATTCAAGTTTATTAAGGTTCGTTTAACATTAACCACAATGATTCGTGTTCTAACAGTCCGTTAATCTACGTGAATCGATCAAACATTAAACCGAAACCCTAAGTTTATAAAAACTTCGATTTCTCGTTAAATATACGGTGAAATCCGTTGTATTATACCTCAAAATGTTCGCAAAGTGAAGATGTATAATAGCTACGGATCAAAAACTCGTTCCTCGTACACGTAAATTCGAAATCAAACGAAAAGCAAGTTTCTCTTCGTTTCGCCGCTGAAGTGGATTCGCAGAGAGTAAGTGAATTCGCGAATATTGTGGATTCGGTGGTCTGGTTGACTCGTTTGACCTCCCTTTTATACTCTGTATTCGATTCGCGAGATTTCAAGTGGATCCGCAAGTTTGACTAGTCAAACTCGCAGAATGAAATAAAAACGCGAATTAAATGCTAAGTATAAATTAAAAACCCATCATTCGATTCACTTGTATTTGTTACGATTGTTCAACTCAAAATAGAAGATGTTCAGTACAATTTAATTCCAAAGGGTAAAATCTAATAAACATAAAAACTTTAATTAAACATAAAGATAAAAAATAAAATAAGATAAAAACACAATTATATAAACATTGGTATCAAGTACCATTTTATTAATCACTTGAGCAAAAACAAAATACATAAACAAAATGAATAAGAATTTATCTGCTTAGGAATCATATTAGAAAGAACAAGCTATTTAAAATTTATTTAAAAAGTCTAAGTAGATTGGTAGTATACATACCTTATGAAATTCAAGTAAATTACTATAAAATTACAACTAAATTTATTATTTATACATTTATATTTATAAAATTATATCTTAGGTACCTTTATCCACATAGCATAATTAATAAATGCATTATCACATAAAGTGAAGATTTTAATTATAGACAATTCAAGACGATTACCGGTATTATGGTCCACATAAACAAATTATACTCAATTTTCTAAGCAAACACTTTATTGTTAGTATGAATATTATCAAGTGTTTCCTATTATATGACATACTGAAGAATTTCAAGTAAAACTCATAACACTGCATCATTAAAATTTCAAGGTAGTGGTTACTAAATGAAGTATCTTTTCGAAACATATAACATACACTTGAATTTTAAGGTTAGACAAATATCAGACATACTTTGAATATGCTATGTTATCCAAGTCTGTACTTAGTACAACAGAGAATCCCTTCTAGCATAATTCAAAATATATTTGAGAATATTAATTTAATTAAAGGTTTCAGATCTGTACTCAGTACAACAAAGTTACCAATAATTAAGTTAATACCCATATAGCTACTATTTGTCAATTAAAATTAAAATGCATGATAACAGTGTATGGCAATACCATCATTCAACAATTAAGACTAATGTCATACATCATAGAATAGTAACACAAGATAATAAACAAGTAGTTAATTAACTTCTTAAGGCTTAGAAAATTTCATATAATTTGCCTACCAGTACATCATATGATGAAGCCATCTAAAGTTTTCACTAAAAATAGACAAATTATAACTTATGGATATAGGTGTATAATCAAATAAATATAAACACATACCTGATAGAACCACTGTAGTTCTAAAGCAACTTTATTTGAACCTACTACCATATCATACTTAGGACTTAAGCTTATTATTGTGAAGCTTATTCTCCTAATGTACTATCATTTCCCTTAGTTTTTGCAGATAAAAACTTAAAATATTTTAAAGAAAATTATGTTTATATTCTTTAATGAGGGCGATTCCCCTTAGGTAACAAGCAAATGAATGCCATACGCCTCAATGTTGTTGTTGTTTTTTTTTTTTTTTTTAATAAAACATAAAAGTACTAACTATTACAAAAATACCCTTGGAAGACTAATCACTCTGGATTTCTCATTCCGATTAGTTGAACCAACGTCTCAAATCTTGCTCTGTCGAACGCCTTTGTGTAGAGGTCTGCTAAGTTATCCGCAGTCGGAACCTTAACTAACCTTATCATTTTCTTTTCAGCACAATCTCTAATAAAATGATGTCGAATATCAATATGCTTAGTTTTACTGTGCTTCACCGGATTATTGGTGATCGACATAGTAGATTCGTTATCAATCATCATAGGAGTATTGGTTATATTTAACCCGTAATCCCGCAGTTGCTGTTGAATCCAAAGTACTTGAGAGCAACAGCTGCCAGCTGCAACGTACTCAGCTTCACATGTAGAAATAGCTACAGACGTTTGCTTCTTGCACTGCCAGGATACTAATCTACCTCCTAGGAATTGACATCCTCCGGTCGTAGATTTCGTATTCTGATTGCATCATCCATAATCCGAATCAGTATAAGCTACGAGATCTAAGTCTCCATCAATCGGATACTGATGTGGTGAAAGTATAGTCAATTATAATAACAAGTTTAAATTAAGGAAATACTAAATAATACTATCACACAATTCAGGCAAGATTGACCCGTTCATGTAATATAGATTAATAAGTAAGTCCAAATTCGAACACAAGGAACACAAGAAACGTGATTCTTATTTATAACTAATTATCTATTATTTCTAATTACAAATATTCACAATTATAATACAAATAAATAAAAGGATCCAATTTACAATAATCTACAAGATAAGGGGGACGTTTTAGTTCCAAACGAACATATTTATATTTATATTTTTGATACATATTCTAATAGATAAGTTCTAGGAGCAACTTAAGAATACTCAATTGGATAGAAGATTATAACTTTTTAAACAATTATTTATTAAACGTATTATATCAACTTATGTCTATTTGCTTTGTTGGCTATTATTATTGGTGAATTACTAATGTAGAAAATCACAAAGATTAAGATAATTTTCATATAGCAACACTCCCAAAGATTAAGTAAAGTATTACTATTTATTAAGATCTATCAGCAGTTTATTAATACAATTCCAAGATTAGGTTGAATTACAATGTTACTTAACATTAATAATTGACAATCATTAATTAATTTATAAAACTCACAAGATTAGTAAAGCTATCTATATAAATTAATTAACTTTTATCAATATTAATATAACACAGACAATTCTTGTATAATAAGAATTCAATAATATAGTTCTAACATAAACATATAATTCATATAATAAATCTAATAAACATACATTTAAACATTCATAATGAAAACCTAATAAGCAATTAATTCAAATAAACAATATCCAAAATAACCCAAAAGATTAGAGGTGGCAAAATGAATGGGTCGGGTCGGGTCGGGTCACGGGTCTAGATGGGTTTGGGTCTAAATGGGTCCGGGTCTAGATGGGTCATTTAGAAGGATGGGTCTAAACGGGTCCGGGTCAAATAGTTTCGGGTCGGGTCGGGTCATCGGGTTCACCAAACTTTTTTTTTTATTTGAGTGAAAAATGAAAAAAATGAAATGAGGTGAAAAAAAAAAATTTACCCGCTAGACCCGTCTAAACCCGTTGGTTAATTTTTACACAATTAGAGGTTATATTGAAAAACCCATTTAGACCCATCCAAAAAAAGGGGAGGAGACCCAACAAACCCATCCCCTCTTAAAAATTAACCAAATTGACCCAAAATTAACCAATGGGTCTAAAATTGCCACCTCTACAAAAGATTAATAAAGTTACAAGGATAAAGAAATCGAACCAATTAGCAAACCAGCTTTCCCTAGGGTTAAAAACCTTCAAACCCTAGCTCCTTGGCCTCTAAAATCGCACCTAAAGTCGTCCTAAAACCCTAACTTTCGGTTTTAGTATTCTTGAATCGTATATGGTTTAAGTTAATTTGAGCCTCTATTTATAGTTTTACTGGCCGACCTTCCAACCGCCGGTTGAAGTTATTTGAATCCGAGTCCAACTCCACGTGTCTGCACCGCTTTTAAACCCTAAAGCTCAACCGCCGGTTGGTTAATCCAACCGCCGGTTGGTTAATCCAATCGCCGGTTGAATGTAAATTCCAGAATATTTTATTTTCGGACTTAGGCTTAATTTTTGGACTTTTAATCTTCATAACCAGACTTCTTTGTTTTTGATAAAACCCAATAACGATCTAGCTAAGACTTTTTAAGTCTTTGATCTAGGATAATAATAACATTGAATTAATCATAAAGTGCGGAATAACAATAAGAACATCAAATTTATCAACCAAGCCTCAATTCTATTCAATTATAATAGAACGGTTACACAATTGCAATGGGATCAAGAAACCTTGATCTTGAGACTAAACACAAACCCTAGACGTCTACATTATGTTGTGCACACTTTTTCCTACGTCCCTATATCTCTTTATATAATAGAGATCATTAGGGTTACAATAAAACCTAACTTGCATAGGAATTAAACTAATATTACACATTAAGTCCTTCTAGTTTCATCATTCTTACTTTATGCATATTTTGTTTTGTAATCATCAAATCTAAAATCCTTACAATCTTCCCCTATTTGATATTACAAAACAATCTCGATAAATGAAACCGTCTTCTATGCTTCCCCTTGACTTAATATCTTCTTGAAAATGTCACCACCTATTATAAGCTGCAATCAATATCTTTCTTCCCCTTTTTGTAATAATCAAATATGAATCTTTTGCAACTTGTAAACACTTCCCCTCAAGTGGTACATGTAGATGATGAAACATTAAACAGTAAGCTTCCCCTAAAAATATATTCACCATCTCTTGAATCTCTTGGCTCTATGTAGTGATCACCGATGAAGAAAATAGAATATAACAAACTTGATGAAGAAGTCGAATCTTCCAAACCAGTACCTTATATCTTGTACTATTCACGACGTCGAACTTATATTCCATGTATAAGTAGATCACAACCTTCTTTAAGATCTCATTGACAAAAATCCTTATTCTCCATAATAAGTCACCGAGCAACCCAAACTCTTTCAAGTGATAGCAAATGTGAGCATTGAGCATCATAAGTTTAATCTCACACGTTTGCTAGATTCTGTCAAGTCTTCGTCGTCCCATACAAATCAAACAAGTTATCTTCAAAGTGTACCATCATACTTTGAGATATGATAAGATACATAGCTGAAAAACTCAACTACAATATCAAATAAACTATAATCAACCTTCTTCGTAATCACATCTTCATATAATCTTCATTGACGAGCCATAAACGCAATAAGAATAAATTGTTTTAAAAACAATTCCAATCCGAGATCCAAAACTATCTGTTGAAGTAACAGTGATAACCAATTAATACTAACAGTGTTAACCGTTTTGTATTAACAGTGGTTATATTCTCTCAAAAATCTTCAAACAGTGGTAACTTTCTTCAACTCCAAAAACAGTGGTAACTTCATACCAACAGTGGTAACCACTTTAAAACTTTCGAACAGTGGCAATCTTCACAGATTAAACAGTGGTAATCTCCACAAAATTCCACCAGCCTGTGCATACTTTTCCAACAGCATCGAATCAACTAACAGTGATTGAAAAATTCAAAAACATGTGATAATCGCCAAAAAATACACCAACAGTGGGAATCTTCTTATAATTCAACCACTAACAGTGGTAATTAGCATCAAGAACCACAAACAGTGGTATATCACGAGTCCACTAACAGTTTTAATTTTTCACCATATTCACAACCAGTGGAAATAACGAACAAACTTTACTTAGTGGTAATCTTTCAACAAACAGTGGTTATTTTATTTTCCACTAACCACCTTCCACTGTTATTATCAATCTCCATCTTCTCACCAAACCAATGCCTTAAACTCTAATTTACAAATTCACGATCATCAGGCATCCAAATTCATAAAACTTCTTTCAAAGATCACCTCCTTGTTGGCCAAATCACTAAGCACCACAATCTTCCAACTAATATCAAAAAGCCTCAAGCAGGAAGTAGACAACATCTAGAACTGAGTTGGGTTTTAATAAGCAGAAACGATTTAAAACCATTCTCCATATCTGAAGCATCATGAGACATTTAATAAGTAGTATTGACCTTGATCAACAAGTTTATCTTTAACTACAATAAGCTCTGCTCTTGATTGCTGCGTTTTTGCAACTCTTGCTTCACGTATTTTCTGTTATGCATGAAATCAATATTGAATCAGTTGCAAATCATCTTGTTCCTGTCCCACATCAGCTCACTTTAACACGTTCTATTATCACTAGAGACACTTTAATTCTGTCAGAGTTTAATCAAAACTCTAACATCTGAAACGAACTGCTGCTCCTTCTTCACTTCATTCTGCTGTTAGTCGAAGTAGGATTTAAAGAAAACCATATCGACATGAATAAATCAATACCAGAAACCCTAAACTGACCAAGCCATGAACATCAGTCGTCTATATTCAGAATACGAGTTTGAACCTTAGCTGTCATATACATTACAAACCTTAATCATTATCATATTGTAGTTCGAGATCTTCATCTTAATCACAGTAGCAGAAAACATGAATAACATCTTTCAAAGAACATCGTCTTTCTGCCGCCGATACATCTTCAATCTTTCCCAGATTCTGCCGCAGATACATCTTCTTTCTTGAAAACCCTAAAAATAAAACCACAGTCACAGCAGTAGATTACTTGCAACAATTGGTAACCCTTGAACCCTTAGAATATTACCAGTAGGTTTTGAGCAGAATTTTTTTTTTTTTTTTTTGGCTAGATCCGATTAATAATCGAACCGACAGATAAATTATCAATTAGCTCTAAGTCGGTTGCTCACATGAATCACAAAAGAATATGTCAGCAAAAGTGAATTCTTTAATTGACTTTGTCCACTCAGAATTTGTGAGAAAAGGGTTATGAATATGTCGGCAAGATTAATCAATCCCAATAACGCCAAGAATAAATTATATCTGTCTGCTAGGAATTAATTTAAAAACATGCGAATGTTTTAAAAACCAATCCAATATCGAATACCAATAGAATTATCCTGTACGAAGGATTTAATTAATGAATAAACAAACATCTGCTCAAATTTCTCTTCGATCTCGTCAAACTTGTATATCCTAGATCATGAGCCACCTTGCTCTGATACCAATTGATAAAACCCAATAACGATCTAGCTAAGACTTTTTAAGTCTTTGATCTAGGATAATAATAACATTGAATTAATCATAAAGTGCGGAATAACAATAAGAACATCAAAGTTATCAACCAAGCCTCAATTGTAACACCCCCAAATTCACTGTTTAGCGGAAGCAAGCTTTGGGGTGCTACTAATCAAATATCACAGCACAAAGTAAAGCAAACGACATCTTTATGTAACGTTTGTAAAATAGTTACATTTCCAATATATATAATGTTTGAAAACATAGTGCTTTCGGTTACAAAAATATAGTTCCCTAGAGTCCACGCGTAAAGCGGGAGATTCTATTACATAATCATAATATACAAAAGATAATGCTAAGAATCTCCGTTAAATGCAAAGTAGAAATCATGCGACTCTAGCTAGTTTCCAGGGGTGATCCTACTCCGTCTGTGTACCTGAGATACAAAGCTAAAAAGTGTCAACCAAAAAGGTTGGTGAATCTCACAGGTTTAGTAGTAAAGTAATCGTTTATGAACCACAAATATGTACCCGTATTGCTATCAAGCATAGTAAGTAAATCATCACAAGTGCCATGAGCCCACAAGTTGAAGCTTAACAGTTTGGTGTGAATGGTACAGTCAAGTACAGCATCACGTACCCCCCGTGAGTGCTATCCGAACACTCAAAAGTAACAAAAACTAATATGCCTATTTCTACGATGAAATCCGTGGTAGCGCTACTACCCCAGGCAGGGATTGTCAATCCCAAATGGATCCATTTACTAGTAATCGCGCTTAAGTCAATAACTAACAACTTATGATAGGAGGCTTTCAATGGATAAAAGTAACTCATGCAACATGTGTAAAAAGTAGAGTAATCAGTTAAGTACATTGTGTTCATATGTAAAACAGTTGCTAAGTATCTCCCCCAAAGTATAAAAATAGTAAAAGTGGGGCCGTAAGACTCACCTGAGTCTAGTAAGTGCGTATGTAAAATCAACCAAGTAGGGCGGATGTAAGTCCGTATGTCGGTTCTCAGAACCCTAAAACCTTCTGGCGTCCGAGACGCACAAGGTTGTAAGTAAACAAGTAAATAAGTTGGTGTCTTAAAAGATCACCCATGCTAGTTGTCCACTCAACTAGGAAATGTCCAAGTGTTTGTTTAGTAATTCGTTTGTAGTTTAAAAACAAGTATGGCCCGTTGGTGACGGTTTGTAATAATAATCCAAAAGTGTTATTATTATATGTATCGTTGAAACAGGTTTCGTTATTTGTAAGTGTTTGACACTTAGTGCGAAAAGTATTTACAACATCTAATGACGGGGGTCCGGGGGCAGCGCCCCTGGTAGCGGGGTCCAAGGGGCGGCAGCCCCTGGAGGGGTCCAAGGGGCAGAGCCCCTGGCTGGGGTCGAGCTGCCAGGTCAGCTTGGAAAATTGTTATTTCTACTACCTTGCTTTATTAAAAATCGCATCTGGAATCTAATTTCGGTGAAAAATCAAGTGATAAATCTTAGTTCATATTAGTGCTTTTATTACTGAATTCGGGTTCGAAAGACAAAGTGGGCTGCGAACCGAGCTGGGAGAACTCGACTCGCAGGTCAACTCGACTCGCGGGTCAACTCGACTCGCGGGTCAGTTCGGTTCACAGAGCAACTCGACTCGCAAGTCAACTTCGACTCGCCTGTCAACTCGACTCATAGGTCAACTCGCGGGTCAGTTCGGTTCGTAGGTGATTCCGATTCGCAGGATGGCTTCGCGAGTCGAGATCTCGGTTCGACTCGTTGGACGAACAGATCTCGGCTCGCGAAACGGGCTGTTCGCATATAAACTTTAAAAATCGGATTTTTAAGTCGGCTTTTGGACATAAACTCGTTGGGGAAACGTTCTAGCATGTAAATAAAAGGGTTACAAGTAATTTAAAAGAGTTTTAACGTTTTATACCTCAAAATTGAAAACGAAAAAGATGAAGATGGAGAGCTCGAGTTGGTGATCCTTGTGCTTGTTCCGGATGATGATGATGATAAACGATTTTCGATGGTGTTTTTGGTGGATTTGGGGCTGCCGAAAATGAGGGAAAAGAGAGAGAGTTGGGTGAAGTGTTGGTGGTGAAATGAGAGATGAAATGAGAGAAAATGGGGTTATAAGGGGGGTGGGTCATGGGTCGCGGGTTGGACCCGCGGGGCTGGCTGACCCGTTTGGGTCTCGGCCTCGTGCTCGTTCCTCGAATTTGCGTTAAGTCTCGCGATCGTTTAATTGTTATTTAGTGTTACATGTTTAACATAATGCGTTTCGTGCGTTTTCATCATGTACAGAGTGTTCTAGGCGATACAAATTTCGTGTAATATATTTTACCAAATATATTAGTGTAAATAATGTTTGTTTGGCTAATGCCACATTATTTATAAGCTTTGTCACCAACGTCCATAAATATATTGTCGGACCTAGTCCGGATTGTAAGTGTACGATTCAGTAAATCGCGTAAGCGGGTATGTAATTACATCAAAACGTTACATATATTTAGAGTATTACAAAACTAAATACACATAATTACAAGTGGTTTAGGCACTAATTAAAGTCCTAAATTGGCGGGTGTTACATTCTCCCCTTGTTAGGAGAATTTCGTCCCGAAATTAGCTTGTAGTCGCGGTTTCGGTAGGAGTAGAATCTGTGAACAAGTGTGGATATTTCAGTCGCATTCGGTCTTCCCGTTCCCAAGTGAATTCATGACCACGCCTCGAATTCCACTGAACTTTAACAATGGGAATACGACTCTGTTTCAAACGCTTGACCTCACGGTCCAGTATTTCCGCGGGTTCCTCGACAAAGTGTAGGTTGTCATCGATGTGTATTTCATCGAGGGGTATAATCAGTGTCTCATCAGTCAAACATTTCTTCAAGTTAGAAATGTGGAAAATAGGGTGCACGCTACTGAGTTCGGGAGGTAGCTGCAGTCGGTAAGCCACTGGACCAATCCTTTCAAGGATCTCGAATGGTCCAATGTACCTGGGATTCAGTTTCCCACGTTTGCCAAAACGGATGACGCCTTTCCAAGGCGACACCTTCAGAAGTACTTGATCCCCAACTTGGAACTCGAGATGTTTGCGTCTCACGTCAGCATAGCTTTTCTGACGATCACGTGCGGCTTTCAGCCGGTTTTGTATACCAAAGATCTTTTCAGTTGTTTCGTGAATGATTTCTGGACCGGTGAGTTGGGTATCTCCCACCTCAGTCCAACAGATAGGTGACCGGCACTTTCGACCGTAAAGTGCCTCGAAGGGTGCAGCCTTAATGCTGGTGTGGTAGCTGTTGTTGTACGAGAATTCACACAAGGGTAAGTGATTTTCCCTGTTTTTACCGAAGTCAACTACGCATGCTCGTAGCATATCCTCCAGTGTTTGTATAGTTCGTTCGCTCTGGCCATCAGTTTGTGGGTGGTATGCAGTACTCATATCCAAACGAGTACCGAGAGATTTTTGTAAGGATTGCCAGAAGTGAGAAGTAAATCGAGCATCTCTATCAGAGATGATTGAGATGGGCACGCCGTGTCTTGACACAATCTCTTTCAGGTAGATTCGTGTCAAACGTTCCATCTTGTCGGTTTCCTTGATAGCCAGGAAATGAGCAGATTTAGTGAGTCTGCCGACGATCACCCAAATGGTATCGCAACCGTTAGCAGTTTTCGGGAGTTTAGTAATGAAATCCATGGTGATATGCTCCCATTTCCATTCAGGAATTTCCGGTTGGTGTAGCAAACCGGAAGGTTTCTGGTGTTCGGCTTTAACCTTGGAACAAGTAAGACACTTGCTAACATAGGTTGGAATGTCAGCTTTCATGTTGGGCCACCAATACATTTCCTTGATGCAATGATACATTTTGTCGGCACCGGGGTGTATAGAGTATTTGGACTTGTGAGCTTCATCCATCACCAAGTCTCGCAGGTTCCCAAAACATGGTAACCAGATTCGGTTCGAGAAGTATTTGGCCCCGTTTGGTTTGGTTTCAAATTGCTTATCCATGCCTCGCAAGGCCTCGTTTTTCAAGTATTCGGGTTTGAGTGCTTCGAGTTGAGCGGTGAGAGTTTGATTGATGAGGTCGTTGTGAATGGTCATACTGAGAGCTCGAACTCGAAGTGGTTTCACTCGTTCTTTTCGGCTTAAGGCATCGGCAACAACATTTGCCTTGCCCGGATGATAGCGAATCTCGCAATCATAATCAGTAAGCAACTCGACCCACCGACGTTGCCTCATGTTGAGATCCTTTTGATCGAAGATATGTTGGAGACTTTTGTGGTCAGTAAAGATTGTACACTTGGTACCGTATAAGTAGTGTCTCCAGATTTTGAGAGCGAATACCACAGCCCCCAACTCTAGGTCATGAGTTGTGTAATTCTTTTTGTGGACCTTGAGTTGTCGAGAGGCGTAAGCGATGACTTTGTCTCGTTGCATCAACGCGCAACCGAGACCCTGGTGTGAAGCATCACAGTATACCACGAAGTCATCGTTGCCTTCGGGTAAGGATAAGATAGGTGCACTGCAGAGTTTCTGTTTTAGCAGCTGAAAAGCTGACTCCTGTTTGTCAGTCCAGTCGAACTTCTTTTCTTTTTGAGTCAGTGCAGTGAGAGGTAGGGCTATTTTCGAAAAATTCTCAATGAACCACCTGTAGTATCCGGCGAGTCCTAAGAATTGACGTACTTCTGTGGGTGTAGTGGGTGCCTGCCAGCACTTGATAGCCTCAATTTTTGAAGGATCGACATGTATCCCTTGATTGTCAATGACGTGCCCAAGGAATTGAACGGTTTGCATCCAGAACTCACACTTATAGAATTTAGCGTATAACTCCTCGTGTTTGAGTAGTTCTAGGATGGTTTTCAGGTGTTGCGCGTGTTCTAGCTCATTGCGCGAGTAAATCAGAATATCATCGATGAAAACGATAACGAACTTGTCAAGGTAAGGTTTGCACACCCGATTCATAAGGTCCATGAATACCGCCGGTGCGTTGGTTAATCCAAATGGCATCACCTGGAATTCGTAATGCCCGTAACGAGTTCGGAAGGCCGTTTTAGGAATATCTTCGTCACGAACTCTGAGTTGGTGATAACCTGACCGTAGATCGATCTTGGAATAAAAACTCGACCCCTGAAGTTGGTCGAACAGGTCATCAATGCGAGGAAGTGGGTAACGGTTCTTGACAGTTAATTTGTTGAGTTCACGGTAGTCGATGCACATGCGGAAAGAACCGTCTTTCTTTTTCACAAACAGGACCGGAGCTCCCCAAGGTGAGGAACTTGGTCGAATAAATCCCTTGTCCAGGAGTTCCTGTAACTGAGTAGACAACTCCTGAAGTTCAGATGGGGCTAGTCGGTAAGGGGCTCGTGCCACAGGTGCTGCGCCGGGCACAAGATCAATAGAGAATTCGACTTGTCTAGGTGGCGGAAGGCCAGGCAAGTCTTCAGGAAAGACTTCGGGGAAATCTTGAACAATAGGCACATCCTCAAGTCGCTTCTCCTCGGACTTTTTCTCCATGACATGAGCGAGGATTGCTAGGTACCCTTTTCTCAAGTATTGTCGGGTTTTCATGCAAGAAATGATGTTTAGGCTCGTCCCACCGGTCTCCCCTTGTATGACTAAAGTTCCACCGGTGACGAGAGGAATGCGGACGAGTTTCTCGAAACAAACGATCTCGGCTCGGTGCTTGGATAACCAATCCATACCGACTATGATGTCAAAGCTGCCGATTTCGACGGGTATCAAGTCAATGGAAAAGAGTTCATTACCTAAGTTTAAAATGCAATTAGGTATCACACTGTTGGCCTCAATAAGTTTTCCGTTCGCCAATTCTACTGTGTACTTAGAATCTAAGGCAATAGGTGCAGTGTCTAGTAGTGGATAAAACTCATCAGAAATAAAGCTCTTATCAGCACCAGTATCAAATAATACAGAAGCAGTCAAGTTGTTGAGGAGAAACGTTCCCGTGACCACATTCGGGTCTTGACGGGCTTCCCCATATTTCAGCACAAAAGCTCTTCCTCGAGCATTGTTGTTGTTCTTGTTGTTGTTGTTGTTCTTCAACTTCGGGCAATCTTTTCAGAAATGTCCAGTACCGTTGCACTCGTAACAGGTCTTCGGTGCAGAAGTGTTGGTGCCAGAGGTGTTCGATCGGCAATCCCTAGCCAAGTGTCCGAATTTCATACATTTGCTACAGGGGCAAGAACCATCATGGTGAAGATTGCATTTAGAACAGTAGGGCTTGTTCCCAATGTAGGAGCATTTGGGTTCAGAGTTGGAGGTATAAACTTGGATGGCATTGGGTTTCTTGTTTTGGTGGTTGTTGTGGTGTTCTGAGGATTTGCGTTTGTTGTTGGAGGAGGAGTTGTTGGATGTCTCACGGCTGACCACCAGGGCCATGAGTTCGTGTGCTAGCCGGATAGTACTTTCAGTAGTGGTTGGCTTGGACGAGGCGACATTCCCCTGTATACTTTCTGGGAGGCCGCGGATGTATCTCTTGATCCCTTTTACCTCGGGTTCCACCAAACTCGGACATAACAATGCATATTATTGAAACTTTGTGGTATATCCATCAATATCAGTCCCCTGCACAGTCAGGTGCCAGAATTCTTCCTCTAATCGGTGCAATTCTTCCTCAGGACAGTACTTCTCCCTCAACTTCTTCTTCAGCTCAGCCCAAGTTAGCTGATTTGCTATCTCAGGACCTACGGAGTTGGCGTGGGTATTCCACCACGTGAGTGCACCTTCCTGAAAGGTGTATGCAGCGAACTTGACTTTGTTGTCTTCAGTGCAGTTGCAGAGGTTGAAGACGGATTCCATACGTTCGATCCAACGGATCAGACCGATGGCACCTTCCGTGCCCTTGAAGTATAGTGGCTTGCAAGTAAGAAAATCCTTGTAAGAACAAGGCTTGATGACAGGAGTGGCATCAACAGTTTGGTCACTGTTTCGTTGAGAGCTCCGAGCAGCTAGAGCATCGGCCACGGCTCGGGAGACAATGGCATTGATTTCAGCGTCACTGTAACTTTTCTTCTTTGGCGGCATGATTCTTCAAGAAAGAAACAAGAAGTATATGAGAATGCGTACCAGAAGTGTAATTACGTCAGATGTATATTTCTAAAAGCGGTTATATACAACATCTCAATGTAATCACAATATATAATAATTCGAGAAATTGTCGGTTGATATTACATAGTGAAACGATTACATACAATTCTTAGTTAGGAGTTTCAAAGGTTACAGCATTAGGTGTTATACAAAATGTTCCGGGAATTGTTACATCCGGTCGTATTTTACATAGGTCCTACAATAATAAAAGTAGATTACAGACTCAGCCTAAGTTAATTCAGGCGTAGATTGAGTTGTGGCAGCAGTGCGTTGAGATGATCCACAGACTCTGTAAGTCTGTTAGCTGTACGGAGGGCATCCTCGGTTTCCCTTAGACGTATCTCGCACTGGTTCAGCCTTGATTGTAGGACAGAGATTTCATTTCGGTTGCCAATCACTTGGTTGTGGACAACCTCCATGGTTCCGACTGTTTCTCCCACCTGATTCTGAAGAGTGTTCATGGTGTTGACAGTGTGATCGTGATCTTCGGAGACTTGTTCAATTCGCTCCATTACTGTGAGTCTCCAATTTTCGCGAATTTCTTGCAGTTCGATGTCCATCCCGTGGAGTTGTTGGTCGTGATGGTGCACCCTAACGGCTAAGTCCGGTAGAGTGGGGTGAGTTGGATATGGGCTAGCCCGAGGCGACCCGGTGTCCCTCCTAGCCACTCTTGGGTTTTGTTAGTACATGTTTAGTGTCTGTCAGTTGGTCTAGCTCGTAGTTTGTAATTAGAATTAGCATTCCTGACTCCTGCGACGTAGCGTGCAACGTCGCAGGTGCGACGTCAGGTTTTGGGCCTGCGACGTAGCCAACGTCGCATGGGCTTGGGCCTGCGACGTAGCGTGCGACGTCGCAGGTGCCAGATTTTGTATAAATTCGTTTTATGTTTTCTGTTTTAGGGTTGACGAAACCCAAAACGCAATTAGTCGAAATCTCTGTAATCTGACCGATTATTACTGAATATAATACGTTTCGTTTGATATTCATTGCGTATTGTTATTCATGTGATTGTTTGATTAGTCAATTGTTGTTTCCGCCATCAATTGATTGACTCGGTTCGTACTAGATCCAAGGTTAGGGACAAATAACTGGTATCAGAGCAGTGAGGCTCGTTTTTGGCGATTCGGATCGAGTTTGGGTTTTAAAAGGACGTGATATTTGTGTGTTTTCATGTTTATCACGTTTGTTTTGTGTTTTTTACAGGTTTTCGATCAGTATTATTGGGATTCTTGAAGGTTTCTGTCGTTCGAAATTCGTGGTTTTCGTTTAGGGTTAAAAAATTCGTTTTTAGGGTTTTTGGCCGCTGTTCAGCGCGTTTTGCGACGTACCACTGCGACGTAAGCTGCGACGTCGCGTGCGACGTAGTGATTTGGACTTTAATTAGTCTGTGCGACGTCGTGTTGCGACGTAGTGTGATTCTGCGACGTCCACTGCGACGTCATCTGCGACGTACCTCTCTACGTCGCATAGTGTGATTCTGCGACGTCCACTGCGACGTCATCTGCGACGTACCTCTCAACGTCGCATATTTCTGATTCTTAATTGAATCCTTTGCTTGGTGCGACGTACCTATCAACGTCGCATAATCTTTGTGCGACGTACCCTTCTACGTCGCTAAGATCAGAATATTGTTTTTTTTATTAAGTAATTAAAATGGCAGCTGATAAAGAGGATATTAGAGGTTTGAGAGAAATGATTAAACAAAGCAATGACATAGGTTCAAGTAATAAGCCTCCACTATTTACTGCGGACATGGATTATGTGTACTGGAGAGACCGAGTTGAGCAATATATTGACTTTCACTGTCCAGAATTATGGGGACCATTACGTGAGCGTTATGTACCTCCATTAGCTGAAGGGGAATACCGTGGTATTCGTCCCGCTAAGACCTATAAAGCCATGTCTCCCGAGGAGAAGAAAGATTTTGATACTGAAAGAAAATCTTTTTCAATGATTAAAATGTGTTTAACCAAGGATGTTCTATGGCTTTTCAGAACTCATGAAACAGCCTTTGATTTGTGGAAGGCTATTGAAACTCGTTGTGGAGGGAATGATAAGTACAAGGAAGCCAAGCTCGAACTGATTAAGAAACAGTACGATATCTTTGACATCCTTCCTGATGAAGACACGACTTCTTTATTCACTAGGTACTCACGGTTAGTTGGTGAGTTGTTTGAAGGGGGTTATACTTTTCCTTCAATTGAAGTAAATAAGAAGCTACTGGATGTGTTGCCGAGTTCTTGGGATATTAAAGTTCAATTTTTAAAGGAAAATGAAGAACTTGCAAACATGTCTTTGGATGCGTTGATAGGGGATCTTCAAGCTCACGCGATGGAGATTAAGAAGAAAGAAACTAGGTCTGGTTCTGCTGTTCAGAATCCTAGTGTGTATGGTGTTAAGATCAACTCTGGAAAGACTTATGGATCAGGAGTTGCCTTTGTATCAAATACAAATGCTTCATCGACTTCTTCTTCTTCTGATGGGATTCATTCTGTTTTCATGACTGGACCTTCTTCAAATCAACAACAGGTTCAAGTCTCACCTGCTATTCAGGAGCAAGCTGCCATCTACACAGCTTTCTTAAGCTCTTACAAGGATTTGGTTACTCAACCGAATCTAACTTTGGAGTTGACTAAGGAGGACTATGCTCAGCTTGATGAAGACGATCTGGAGCAAATGGATTTAACTTGGAATGTGGCAATGATCACCCGAAGAATTCAAAAGTTCTTACAGAGGACAGGGCGTAAAAGCTTGGAGGGTGATGGAAAGACTGGCTTCGGATTTGACAAGAGTAAGGTCCGATGTTACAATTGTCAAAATTTGGGTCACTTCGCCAGAGAGTGCGAGAAACCCAAAATGCCAGCATCGGGATTCACAACACCATCTACTCCTCCAAAGGCCAAAGAAAAGGAAGTTTCTAAGAAAGGGATTGCTGATAATGCCCTGATTGCTTTTGAGCCTACAAGTCAAGATTGGACGCCTGTCTCCCAGCATTACCAACAGTGTCTGATGGCTCACATTGTGAATGAGGTACATGATGAACCGTTAAATTGTATCTCATGTATTAAGTTAACTGAATCTCTAAAAGCATTTCAGAACGAAACTGTAGAGTTGAGGAAAAAGAATGAAAAACTAACCGAGTCAAATAATTTCTTAAAAGCTAATGAGAAACTTTATGAAAAACATCTTGAGGCTCATCGGTTAGATACTCAGAAATATAAATCTAAGGTTTTCAGTCAAGAAGATGCCATTAAAAGCTATCTTGTTGAAATTGAATTACTAAATAAAGAACTTACAGATTTAAAAGCTGAGTATGAGAATTATAAGAGTAAAATCTTAGGTTCAAATTCCTCAACGGTTGTTTTTAATGCAATTCTTAGCAAGCATGGTACTAAAGGGAAGAAGAATGAGGGATTGGGATACAACTCAGTCCCTCCTCCTACTACTCATTGTCCCCTGCCTGTTAAGGAAGGCTTTGTAGAGATTCCAGTTGACTGGTCCAAGCTTTATGGTTTAAAAGCTATAGATGCTAAAGAGACCAAACATAACAAACCGGCAAAGGAGAAAACCAAGCGGCCAGAGTACCCCTTGCCAAAGTTTGTTAAGTCTGTGCTTGAATCTCCTGTTAGTGTTAAGGAGAATGTTGAGGTAAAGAATGAATCTCCAGTTAGTGATAAGGAGAATGTTGAAGTAAAGAATGAATCTCCTGTTAGTGTTGAGGAGATTGTTGAGATTGAGGACATTACGGATCAGGAGTATCCGGAGGTTAAGAAGGTTGCATTTAAACCTGAAAAAGTGATTTCAAAGGTTGAACCTGAAATTAAGGTTCAACCAAATAAGGGAAAAGCTAAGGTTTTAAACTCGAAACAACAAACTTTACAGTCACCTGTAAAGATTTTGCAAAGAAAATTAGTAAATGAAAATGTTTCGTATGATAAACCATCAACTTCAACCTCTCAACCAAGACAAACATTTTCTAAGACGTGTACTCAATGTTCATGTTCTAGAAATGTTTCTCCACCCCCTGTGGTAATTCCTCAGCCTCAACCGTTTATTGAGACTCGTTCTTGTTTTTACTGCAAGAAACAAGGACATTTAATCCGTGAATGTCCAAAGCTGTCAAATCAGCAATATGGGAGAGAGATGCCTAGGACATCTGTTTATAGAAACTCTTTTTCAAAATCTCCACCTAGGCGTTACTCTACCTCTCCCAAGCCTATTTTGAAGCCTGTTTCGAAACCAAGTAATGTTGAGCAAAAACCTTTGCCAATTCAAAAGCCCAACATTACTTCTAATATCAATTCCGAATCTTCAAAAGTTTGGAAACGAAAAGAGTCTGATGTTGACTCTTCAGTCGTCAACAGTAACACATCAGATAAAAATTTTAATTTGTTTAAAGATAAAATCCTATCTGACGTGCTTATTGTTGATGACCACGGTCGACCTAAGTCTGTAAAGGCTTGGGTCACCGTTTCTCACTAATCTCCTTTCGTTTGTGTGTTGCAGCAGTCAGAACGTGTTAAAGATAGTGAATGGTATTTGGACAGTGGCTGCTCGCGACATATGACAGGCGATGTATCCTTACTTGTGGATATTAAACCACATGCAGGAGGTTATGTTGCCTTTGCTGGAGATTCTGGGGGAACTATTTCTGGAAGAGGAACGTTAACTAACGGCAATGTTAGTTTCGAAAATGTGAACTACGTGGAACAGCTTACGCACAACTTGCTAAGTGTTTCACAGGTCTGTGATAAGGATTATACAACTGCGTTCACAAAGACAGAGTGTGTGATATTGAAGCCTGGTTATGTCATTCCGGAAGAATGGGTGTTACTGAGAGCACCAAGAAAGGATGACACATACATTTTGAATATGAGAACTGTTGAGACATCGAACGAGTATACGTGTCTCTTGTCTAAGGCTTCTGAAAAGGAATCACTGCTTTGGCACAGACGAATGGGACATATTCATTTCCGAAAAATGAATTTCTTGACCAAAAATGACCTAGTGCTAGGAGTTCCGAAACAGTCATTTGCTTTAATGGATGACTGTATCTCCTGCCAAAAAGGAAAGCTACGTAAGAAGTCCCATAAGTCTAAGCAGGTGAATTCCATAAATGCTCCATTGGAACTACTGCATATGGATCTTTTCGGTCCAGTGTCTACAAAGAGCATTGGTGGTCGGTCTTACTGCTTGGTAGTCACTGATGACTACTCAAGGTTTTCGTGGGTTTACTTTTTGACCACAAAGGGGGAAACTCCTGAGATTCTGGTGTATTTGTTGGACAAGTTGGCAAATCTGTGCAACTTGAAGGTGAAAAGGATACGAAGTGATAATGGAACTGAATTCAAGAACTCAACTCTCGAATTGTTTTGTGCTACAAGAGGTATTGAGCATCAATTTAGTGCTCCGAGGACTCCACAACAGAATGGAGTTGCTGAAAGGAAGAACAGGACAATCATCGAGACAGCTCGGACTATGTTAGCTGACTCCAAGTTACCAATTATCTTCTGGGCTGAGGCAGTTAATACTGCCTGTTATGTTCTCAACAGAGTACTCACGGTTAAGAAAAAGAACAAGACGTGTTACGAACTTTTCAATAACCGTAAGCCAAATCTGCAGTTCCTAGAACCATTTGGGTGTCCATGTCTGATCATGATAACAAAAGATAAGGTTTCTAAGTTTGGTGATAAAGCTGTTGAAGGGATTTTTCTTGGATATTCAGTCAACTCTCCGAACAAAAGAGTCTTTAACAAATCAACGAATCAGATTGAGGAGCATTTTGAAGTGAAATGTTTAAGGTATACGGAACCTCCTCAAGGAACGGGTCCGGATTGGTTTTTCAACTATGGAAACCTCTTCAACTCTTTCAATATTCCGGAAGAAGATGAAACGGAAGAATTGATTTCTATATTTCATGAGCTTGATCTTTCTCAAGATACACCTGTTACCAATAAACCATCCGACCCACCTCCCAATGCAACACCCGCACCTCCACCAACTAATCCTACACCTCCACAACCTACACCTACACCATCACAACCAAAACCCACACAACCTCAAACCACTACCAAATCACCACCATCTACACCATCTCCTACTCCATCATCTTCGGCTGCTCCTTCTAAAACAGTTTATACCTACACAAAGGAGCTTCCATATGATCCAAATATGCCTCCTTTAGAGGAACCTCAAGAAGAAGATGAAATGGAAGAAACAATGGCCTACTCTCACTTATTTTCTCATGAAGATGAAGTAGAAGAAGAAGAGTTAGCCTCTCCTGAGTCTGCTGCTACTCCTGAAATTGAGGGAGATTTGAACAATCTGGGTGTGGATCTTGTGCCAGGTGTCATACCAGAAACTCGTATACATAAGGATCACCCCATTGATAATATTATTGGTGATCCTCATGCATCTGTTCAAACACGACAGCAAGCAAAGCAGACTTCAGCTCAGCAGCTTTTGGGACTTATTGCACATATCGATTCATGTCATTTGTCTCAAATTGAACCTAAAAAGGTTGATCAAGCCTTAAAGGATCCATCTTGGGTCGAGGCTATGCAGGAGGAACTACAGCAAATAAACAAGATGAATGTTTGGGAAATTGTTCCTCTACCCAAGGGTGCTCACTTGACGGGTACTCGTTGGGTTTTCTGTAACAAAATGGATGATCGTGGGGCTGTTATTCGAAACAAAGCCCGTCTGGTAGTACAAGGATATAGTCAATTAGAAGGTATTGAGTATGATGAAGTTTTCGCTCCTGTTGCTCGTTTGGAATCAATTCGGATTTTTCTAGCTTATGCTTCTTTTAAAGGATTCCGCGTGTATCAACTTGACGTGAAGTGTGCTTTTCTTTATGGAGATGTCGACGCAGTGATTTATGTGTGTCAACCTCCAGGTTTTGAAGACCCAAAGCATCCTAATCATGTTTGCAAACTGAAGAAAGCTTTGTATGGTCTTCATCAATCTCCTCGACTTTGGTATGAGCGACTTGCCAAGTACTTGCTGCAGAATGGTTTTGACAGAGGACAGATAGATAGCACGCTTTTCATCAAACGGGAAGGAGCGGATTTGTTACTTGTGCAGGTCTATGTGGACGACATAATTTTTGGATCAACTAATGATCAGTTGTGCAAGGATTTTGAAAGACTGATGAAATCTGAGTTTGAAATGAGTGCTATGGGGGAACTCACGTTCTTTCTGGGACTACAGGTTGAGCAATCTGACAATGGAATTTATATCCACCAGTCAAAATATGTCACTGACATGTTAAAACGATATGAATTGCTCAACTGTAAACACTACGGCACTCCAATTGAAGCAAGACACAATCTTGGACCTAATGAGGACGATGAAGATTGCAAGGAGAAAGACTATCGCTCAATGATAGGCTCTCTCATGTACCTGACTGCCTCAAGACCAGATATAGTGTTTGCTGTTTCTCTCTGCTCACGATTTCAAGCAAATCCGAAGGTGTCTCATATGAAGGCAGTAAAACGTATTTTTGGATATCTCGCTTTTAGGCCATCTCTGGGTCTATGGTATTCAAACGAGAAAAACTTCGAGTTAACTGCCTATTCGGATTCGGATCTTGGTGGCTGCAAGATAGATATGAAGTCAACTACTGGAGGATGTCAGTTCCTTAGATCGCGCTTAGTTTCTTGGCAGTGCAAAAAGCAGACTGCGGTTGCTATTTCCACAGCTGAAGCCGAGTATGTTGCTGCTGCAAGTTGCTGTTCTCAAGTTCTCTGGATTCAGCATCAGCTGCGTGATTACGGGTTCAATCTCTCTATGACTCCTATTTACATTGATAATACAGCTGCTATATCTATAACACACAATCCCGTTCAGCACTCTAAGACCAAACATATCGAACTTAGGTTCCACTTCATACGGGATTGCTTTGAGAAACACCTTATAGATGTCGTACATATAGAGACCCTTAAGCAGTGTGCGGACCTTTTCACAAAAGCCTTTTTGCGATCACGTTTTATTGAACTGGTCAATCTGATAGGTTTAAGGTTCTTTCAGTCAAAGAGATGATTTGTGACTTGGATTATTTTTTTTAGGTTTTTAAATTCAATTTAAAAAAAAAAAAAAAAAAAAAAAAAAAAAAAATCGCAACAGCCATTCTTTATACTCTTTAGTACTAAAGAAAACGCAAGGTTGCTACATTTTAAAATAGACGTTGACGTTGTGTCTGTAAACAACTTGGGATATGATAGTACATCGGGTGACATGCACAAAATGGAATTTTAAGGTTTATCTTGGATGTGTCAGTAGGTTTATCTGACATACTTAAAACAGTTTTTATCTAAATTATCTTCATCATACGATGTATTGGTAGGCATGGTACACACCGGTCTCTGAGATATTAAGAAGTAATTTAAATACTTGTCTATTACTTTGAGAAAAATGCTATATGATGTATGACATAAGTCTTAATTGATAAATGGAAGTACTATCATACATTGTCATAATTATGTAAATGTAAAATGGGCATATAGTGGTAATATGATTATTCGCCTAACTAATGGTGACTATTGTTGTACTCACGTACAGACCTGAATCCATTAGTTATGCAAATAGTCTCAAACTTGTTATGTTCATACTAAGGGACTCTCTGTTGTACTTTGTACAGATCTGGGGCCACTAGTATCTTCATAGTCGGTTTGATGTATGCCTAAATATAAATATCAAGTGTA
This sequence comes from Helichrysum umbraculigerum, assembly GCA_949592205.1. NCBI lineage: Eukaryota > Viridiplantae > Streptophyta > Magnoliopsida > Asterales > Asteraceae > Helichrysum > Helichrysum umbraculigerum. The sequence goes on from CATIUR010000001.1 coordinate 385,291, forward strand.
TGTTACGAGAAAACCGAGATAAACTTGGTCTTGTAATCTCTACCTTGTGTGAATATGCAGTGTTTGTTTTACTGAAGTTTATCAGTATATCATATAAAAGGTCTCTCAAAATTAATATTCATACTAACAATAAAAGGTTAACTCACAGACACGGATGTAACGTGTTTAGGTGGACAAACAATACCAATAATCGTTTTGAAATAATTTTTATAACAGGTGTTTTAAATGTGCCACGTAAATTTAAAGTGGACAAATATACTGATGATCGAAATAACACTTACTATTCCTAATAAATACATGTTATTCCGATATGATCCCTAATCAGACAACTCAACTCCGTCACCAAAAATAGAGTGTTAGTTATTTTATTTTGTTTATTTTTTTACTTTTTGTAAAATTAAAGAAAATACCAAAAAGATTTTTTAGTTTTATGCTTTATTTTTATTCTGCGTTATTTTTCCCAAGTCACGAGTTATTTGGAAATTATTTGCTAAAATAACGACTAAACGGTTTGAAAATGTCAAAATTGCATCAAAACTGCTCTATGCGACGTCCATCTCTACGTCGCCTGCGACGTCCCAGCCTACGTCGCACATAGGGTTAGACTATATATAGTCTCGACTGCGACGTAAACCGTCACACTATTCACTATTCACGTGCGACGTAGCCTGCGACGTACCAGTGGCGATTTGCGACGTAGCAATTTTCGAGCAATTTTCGTGATTTGTAGCTGTTTTCATTCCGATTCACTTACGTAGTTTTGATCTACTCGTTATTCCGCACACTTAGGTACCATGTTCACCTTTTTTCACCGTGTATATTACGTTTAATTGCTATATATGTGATACGGGTTTAAAGGGTTTCGGTTTTGGGTTAAATTCGATGGTTAATTGGATGTTATAACTATTATAATTTATGTTTTCGTGATCACCATCGTTAGCCGCACCTTGTAGTGCGTTTGATTTTGAAAACCCCTAAAATCGAAGGTTAGGGTTTCTGGGTTGGGGATGCCTGTTCGTCAGTGCGACGTACGCTGCGACGTAGTGGCCTACGTCGCTTTAATTATTTATTATTAATTTCCTACGTCGCCCTTCCCTACGTCGCTTTTACTGCGACGTCCGATGCGACGTACCACTCTACGTCGCTATTTTAAATAATGTGATTAAATTCACAATAAATTGCAAAATGCGACGTCCCCCTTGACGTCGCTCGAATTTTCTGCGACGTCAGGCCTTACGTCGCTTTCCAATTTATTATGATTTTAGGCGACGTACAGTTCTACGTCGCTATGTGTTGATGCGACGTACGTGGCTACGTCGCTAGTTCCAGGGAATTTGAAAAGGTTTTGTTTAAAAAAATGTAACATTTTTTGCTAACCTTTTTCGAGTTTCAATCTGTTTCTGTTTTTGCAGATATGGCTTTGATTTTTGAAGCTCGTCATAATACGGCTGCTTACCTTACTGACACTTCGGATAAAGCTGCACCGTATCGTCAGATGATCGCGTTTTTGAGACGTTCAAGGGTCTTCCACGCCATTTCTGATAACACTATGGCGTTTGGAAATCTGATCAACCCTTTTTGGAGAAACGCAACTGTCGTTACTGAAAACGACGTTCGACGATTGGTCTCTACCGTTCTGGGTACGGAGATCACTATTACAGAACAGAGCATTCGGGAACTTTTACAGCTGAATGATCAACCGGATATGCCTATTGGTTTTGATCATATTTTTGTTTCTGGAGCTATGCAACGGATAGGATATCCTGGGATTCCCTCTGATCAGTATCGAAAGGCGAATCTCACACGCGTCTGGAGATATTTGATGCATGTGATTATAGTTTGCTTAGGGAATAGGAAAGGTGGAACGGATGGGATGAGCCGAAGTCTGGCTTCTGCTATGTTAGCGTTGGTATATAACAAGCCGTTCAACTTCTCGGGATTTATCTTCAAGGCTATGGTTGATAATGCAAATGCCGGGGATCAGAAATGGATTTTATATCCAAGATTTGTACAGTTGCACATCAATCGTCATCATCCGGAGCTTCAGGCACAGGGTGATATCGATCATCCGCTCAAGATTTCACCGATGATGAGTCGGATTTTCACTATTTGTGCAGGGTATGAGAAAGGGGTCGAGACACCAAGGGATGTTCCTTTATTCGGTGCTATTGTGGATGAAAATTATGTACCGCCTCCAGATCCTCAGTATATGGATATTCCAGCACCACAGCAACCGCAGCAACCGCTTTTGAATGTTCCTGTTCAGGCTGCGGGGGAGAATGTGGATGCTCTTTTGGAAAACATTGAGCAGTTCGGCCACGTTGATTCGGACAATCCTGCATCTCATGAAACGGTCGAGAGTTCTGATTCTGAAGAACCGGCCAATGTAGGTCCTCAGGATGGGGGTCCGACGCCTGAGCATTCGGATGGTACTGTTCCGCATCCCTCTGAGATGGAACGTATCAGGCTTTCCGATTCATTCAGATATCTGCGAATTCAGCGTCGGATCCGGGCAGGACGCAAGTATGTACCTCCAAGGGATAAGGGAAAACGTACATGTGACGGTGATGATCATGTTGATGAGACTTATCAACCGAGACGTCGTGTTCGTCGTTCTTCGTCAACACGAGCTCCAGTCAATCCACAGCAGCAGGATGCTTTTGAGATTCAACCGACTCCAGCTTTCATGCAAAAGATCATGGAAGATATGCAGCAGATGAAGCAAAAGCTGGAGGCTCAGGATGAGAAGATTGCTGAACAAGCTGCGTTGATTGAAGTTCAGTCTAAGGAGCTTGAGGAAACGAAGCTTAGGGTTAATGTTTTGGAAGGCAGGTTACTTGCCTCGGGGGAGTCTGGGTCTGGGATACCCACTTTAGAGTCAAGTGAACCTGCGTCTGTAAATCCCAACCCTGTAATTGAAAATGTTAATGAAAATATTTCTCTTTTGGATTATTTCTGTGTTGATGATATTCCAGGGAAACCGAGACCGCTGGCAGTTGATTACTCATTCGCTGACTTATCATTTATTCAGAGGATGGCCAGTGGAGTTGGCTCTGAGGAAGAAACAGAGAATGTTTTTGAGATGAACGAGGATGTCTCGATTGAAGAAGAGCAGTTGAATGCAGATGAAACGTATGATGATGCACAATCTGGGGAAGCTTATGATGATGCACCAATTATAGAATCTGATTCAAGTGAAGACGAGAGTCCTGCAAAAGCTCAACATGGAGAATCAAGTTCTGCTGCAACTCCAGCTTCAGAGACACAGGCACCGGACTCAGCAGCAAAGAAATTAACTGCTGAAGAAAAGAGAGAGAGAAACAAGAAATGGTGGCCTAAGGGACGAAATCCAGTTCCTATTCCAGTTAAATGTCAAGTGTACCGGGTTAGTAGAAATTATACCGGTGTTATTAAAAGCTGGAAGTGTCAGAGGAATATGTTTATGATAAAGAGAGAAGATGGAGTTCAGTATTTCAGAATGCGTTTTGATAGATTGAGCACGTTGCCAAAAGGAGAGATTAATCGATTAGCTCAACTTAAATTGATTAATCCTTTCGAGAATGATTATGCTGAGTTCATTCAGCGAAATTTACGTCGGGAAGTGTTATCGAAGACTTATTCGAAATTGAAGCCGACGTTGGGAACTCGGTATACGTGGAAGAAAAAGATTGATCCAGTCACCAGGAAGCCTATGGTTAAAGTTCACTATTCGCCTGCTAAATGTTTGACTGAGATACCTCTGGAATCAGTTCCTTATTATTTTCTGAGAAGACTTGTAAAATGGGAACTTGATCCACAGACTGGCGAAGCGGTTATTACTTTCGTTCCAGATTCTGAACCGTGGCCAGAAGTTGGAGGTATATGGAATTTGAAGCAAGCAACGTTTAGGCTGTATGATCCGATGAGTTTGATTAATTTTCATGAAAAAGATTTAAGAAAACTCTATGATAATCGGATTCGAGTTGGTCAGAAGAATGAATTCAACAGACGTTTAGCACAGCAGTTTTACAATGTTGTTAATGTTTGTGTGGCAAATGGAATTCATGCTGATGGTCAGTTTCCTGCCGGCTGGGTTTAATGAAGATTTTTGAAGACCAAGCTGAAGACACGGGGGAGTTTGTTAGTACATGTTTAGTGTCTGTCAGTTGGTCTAGCTCGTAGTTTGTAATTAGAATTAGCATTCCTGACTCCTGCGACGTAGCGTGCAACGTCGCAGGTGCGACGTCAGGTTTTGGGCCTGCGACGTAGCCAACGTCGCTTGGGCTTGGGCCTGCGACGTAGCGTGCGACGTCGCAGGTGCCAGATTTTGTATAAATTCGTTTTATGTTTTCTGTTTTAGGGTTGACGAAACCCAAAACGCAATTAGTCGAAATCTCTGTAATCTGACCGATTATTACTGAATATAATACGTTTCGTTTGATATTCATTGCGTATTGTTATTCGTGTGATTGTTTGATTAGTCAATTGTTGTTTCCGCCATCAATTGATTGACTCGGTTCGTACTAGATCCAAGGTTAGGGACAAATAGGTTTCGTGATCCATGTGGATAAGAGCGTGATGAACTTGGTGGTGTGTTTGCCATTTCTGAGACAAAGCGTTAGTAGGAGTGAGGCCTATATATATATATATAACATATAATATAGCCTAGTGTGTCTAACACAAACAAGTATAAGTCCCGGTTTCTCTCGTGGTCAGAGTCAACTAGTGTATTCCTGTTCAACATAACCGTTTCAGACCTCACATCATCTTTCCTTAATTGTACATAGTTGATCAGGCTATGTTAAATTAAAGTTGTATGATGCAGTTCCTGAACCAGTCACATCTAATAAGGACATACTGCCTAACGGTCATAGTCTAGGCCCACTAAATGCAACCTAGTTCGCTATAACCTTAGGCTCTGATACCAATCTGTAACACCCCCAAATTCACTGTTTAGCGAAAGCAAGCTTTGGGGTGCTACTAATCAAATATCACAGCACAAAGTAAAGCAAACGACATCTTTATGTAACGTTTGTAAAATAGTTACATTTCTAATATATATAATGTTTGAAAACATAGTGCTTTCGGTTACAAAAATATAGTTCCCTAGAGTCCACGCGTAAAGCGGGAGATTCTATTACATAATCATAATATACAAAAGATAATGCTAAGAATCTCCGTTAAATGCAAAGTAGAAATCATGCGACTCTAGCTAGTTTCCAGGGGTGATCCTACTCCGTCTGTGTACCTGAGATACAAAGCTAAAAAGTGTCAACCAAAAAGGTTGGTGAATCTCACAGGTTTAGTAGTAAAGTAATCGTTTATGAACCACAAATATGTACCCGTATTGCTATCAAGCATAGTAAGTAAATCATCACAAGTGCCATGAGCCCACAAGTTGAAGCTTAACAGTTTGGTGTGAATGGTACAGTCAAGTACAACATCACGTACCCCCCGTGAGTGCTATCTGAACACTCAAAAGTAACAAAAACTAATATGCATGTTTCGACGGTGAAATCCGTGGTAGCGCTACTACCCCAGGCAGGGATTGTCAATCCCAAATGGATCCATTTACTAGTAATCGCGCTTAAGTCAATAACTAACAACTTATGATAGGAGGCTTTCAGTGGATAAAAGTAACTCATGCAACATGTGTAAAAAGTAGAGTAATCAGTTAAGTACATTGTGTTCATATGTAAAACAGTTGCTAAGTATCTCCCCCAAAGTATAAAAACAGTAAAAGTGGGGCCGTAAGACTCACCTGAGTCTAGTAAGTGCGTATGTAAAATCAACCAAGTAGGGCGGATGTAAGTCCGTATGTCGGTTCTCAGAACCCTGAAACCTTCTGGCGTCCGAGACGCACAAGGTTGTAAGTAAACAAGTAAATAAGTTGGTGTCTTAAAAGATCACCCATGCTAGTTGTCCACTCAACTAGGAAATGTCCAAGTGTTTGTTTAGTAATTCGTTTGTAGTTTAAAAACAAGTATGGCCCGTTGGTGACGGTTTGTAATAATAATCCAAAAGTGTTATTATTATATGTATCGTTGAAACAGGTTTCGTTATTTGTAAGTGTTTGACACTTAGTGCGAAAAGTATTTACAACATCTAATGACGGGGGTCCGGGGGCAGCGCCCCTGGTAGCGGGGTCCAAGGGGTGGCAGCCCCTGGAGGGGTCCAAGGGGCAGAGCCCCTGGCTGGGGTCGAGCTGCCAGGTCAGCTTGGAAAATTGTTATTTCTACTACCTTGCTTTATTAAAAATCGCATCTGGAATCTAATTTCGGTGAAAAATCAAGTGATAAATCTTAGTTCATATTAGTGCTTTTATTACTGAATTCGGGTTCGAAAGACAAAGTGGGCTGCGAACCGAGCTGGGAGAACTCGACTCGCAGGTCAACTCGACTCGCGGGTCAACTCGACTCGCGGGTCAACTCGACTCGCGGGTCAACTCGACTCGCGGGTCAGTTCGGTTCACAGAGCAACTAGACTCGCAAGTCAACTTCGACTCGCCTGTCAACTCGACTCGTAGGTCAACTCGCGGGTCAGTTCTGTTCGTAGGTGATTCCGATTCGCAGGATGGCTTCGCGAGTCGAGATCTCGGTTCGACTCGTTGGACGAACAGATCTCGGCTCGCGAAACGGGCTGTTCGCATACAAACTTTAAAAATCGGATTTTTAAGTCGGTTTTTGGACATAAACTCGTTGGGGAAACGTTCTAGCATGTAAATAAAAGGGTTACAAGTAATTTAAAAGAGTTTTAACGTTTTATACCTCAAAATTGAAAACGAAAAAGATGAAGATGGAGAGCTCGAGTTGGTGATCCTTGTGCTTGTTCCGGATGATGATGATGATAAACGATTTTTGATGGTGTTTTTGGTGGATTTGGGGCTGCCGAAAATGAGGGAAAAGAGAGAGAGTTGGGTGAAGTGTTGGTGGTGAAATGAGAGATGAAATGAGAGAAAATGGGGTTATAAGGGGGGTGGGTCATGGGTCGCGGGTTGGACCCGCGGGGCTGGGCTGACCCGTTTGGGTCTCGGCCTCGTGCTCGTTCCTTGAATTTGCGTTAAGTCTCGCGATCGTTTAATTGTTATTTAGTGTTACATGTTTAACATAATGCGTTTCGTGCGTTTTCATCATGTACAGAGTGTTCTAGGCGATACAAATTTCGTGTAATATATTTTACCAAATATATTAGTGTAAATAATGTTTGTTTGGCTAATGCCACATTATTTATAAGCTTTGTCACTAACTTCCATAAATATATTGTCGGACCTAGTCCGGATTGTAAGTGTACGATTCAGTAAATCGCGTAAGCGGGTATGTAATTACATCAAAACGTTACATATATTTAGAGTATTACAAAACTAAATACACATAATTACAAGTGGTTTAGGCACTAATTAAAGTCCTAAATTGGCGGGTGTTACATCAATTCTATTCAATTATAATAGAACGGTTACACAATTGCAACGGGATCAAGAAACCTTGATCTTGAGACTAAACACAAACCCTAGATGTCTACATTATGTTGTGCACACTTTTTCCTAAGTCCCTATATCTCTTTATATAATAGAGATCATTAGGGTTACAATAAAACCTAACTTGCATAGGAATTAAACTAATATTATGTGACAATCCTCCAATTAGGGTATTTAATTAACCTAATTTCATGCATTACCTAGAGTAATTCCCTGACTAAGTGAATTCAAAACAACTTTTGTGTTAAGTTTTTGATAAACTACTACGTGTTATGTGATGTATTTGTTGGTAGTTATATGTGTATATATAATTACGTACGAAATAAATATATCAAACTATACGAATGAAATACAATAACATTGGTGATACAAAATAATTAATAATTCGAAAATTATTAATTACAACTATTAGATAATTATATTATTGATATAATATAATAAAATATACGTTTTATAATAAACGTATTAATCGCGAATAATAAGTTCCGAAATGAACTTCGAATATACTTTTGAATAATTTTTATGTTGAAATTATTATATAAAAGTGTTACAACGAAAAGAAAACGAAAGATTTAGACGATTTTTGTTACGCGTATTACGAACATAAACAATTTTAAAACGCGCCTAGAGGTTCTAAATAATAAAAGTATTATTTAGTAAGTTACTGTTTTAATGTGTAGAACATTACCTCAAAATATGATTTCCAAATTTAAATGAAATCTGGCACGCGTTTTGAACGATACAGTACTTTTACTGTGACTAATTTTAATTATACTTGTAACAAAGTATTTCACATTTCGATTTCACATTTCTAAATCTGGAATATCGAGGAACAAAACGCTTAATTTTATTATAATTAAAGTACCACAAATTATACCCGTACACGGAATTAACGGGCTAAAAACTACCAATATAGTACCAACAAAAATATCTGGGCGACAGATTAGTGTTCGCTCCATACTCCCGTTTGAAATCTCACCTCCAATAATACAACTTACCTAAAATTTTGATCTCACAATTTACACACACACAACACAAACACTGGTTCTTTCTTGTTCCCTGTGGTTTTTGGCGACTGGAAGCAGAACAACAAGCAGAGAGGCAGAGGAGTAACAACAATAAGAGCAACACCATTTTCATCTTCATCATCTCAAACTCAAACATCAAACATTTCACCAAAAATGATCACATAATCAGCATCGTTCGTAATCTTCACAATCATCTCAGAATCATCATCAATCTTCATCTAAATCATTGTGAGGATCATTTTATATATTTTTCTTCATTTATATAATTTCTTGAAATTATGATCTTGATGATTATTGTTGTTATAAATTGTTAAAAAACAAGTTATTATGCATTTGTATAACATATATTGATGATCTATCACGTTAAAATAGTGTTAAAATACCCCAAATGGGTTTAAGTTTCGTATAGAGCTGATGAACACGAAGATGAACAGTACCATTTCAAAATGACGCGATCGCGTCATTTCATGTGTAAAATCTAGTGTTTTTCGAAAATCATATCACGCGATCGCGTGATATGGCATTTTGAGCCGATCGCGTCAACTTGTTACACATTTCAAACGATCGCGTGAAAACCTTGGTTACCCGATCGCGTGAATTCTTCGCCCGATCGCGTCATTTTCAGTTCACACGATCGCGTCACTTGAATCAACCGATCGCATCATTTTTCACTTCACGCGATCGCGTGATCCATATGAACACCTCCACGCGATCGCGTCATTCTTCACAGATCCGAAAGTCATTAACTTAATTTGGTATTTGCAATAACAAGTGATAACCAACTTAGTAAACGACAACTATAAGTGTACAAGACTTAGTGTAACAATTGGACACGACAAAACTTTGAGACAATTATAAAATATATATATACAAACGAATGGACAATATATATATATATTTCACGAAACATATAAATGGAACGATTTAATTATCTAGTACAAACTATACACGACAAACGAAACCAAACTATGTTTTGAGACATAAACGACAATTACATATGTATATACTCGACATTTACAACATATGTATTTATGGATATTAACAATGACGACAACTAAGATATATATTAGAATATATATATTCAACTAATATGTATATAAATATACATACTTAAACTCAACGACTAATTGAAACGCAAACCTCACCAGCAACTGAAATATTAAAAACATTTCAACTTAACAAATAATCCATATACTTATACAAGTATTATTATTTGCGTCTAGGTATTTGAGTGACGCTTGTGGATTGTTTGCTATCTATTTGTGCTGAAGACTTGCAAAACTGTGAGTTCACAGCCCCTATCTTCTACTTGTTTTGAATTCTTTTAAAATCAGGGGTGGAAAACATAGAACAATGTGTATAACATGCTACTTGCTTTATTAAATAATTGCTCTGCATGTTACTATAAACTATTGATTAACATGAATGTGTTCGTGTTCTTAAACTTAAATTGTTTATATGAAATGTTTTCATATCGTTTGACTCGTTGTATTTATATGAAAGGTTTTCATATGATAAACTCGAACTATTTTTATGAAATGATTTTTCATAACTATTTTGGGAATTAAGACAAACGCATCTTGGTACGATCCTAGGTTTACGCGAGGTAGTTGTAGTGCACATAAGTCCCAGTGCTTGCAACCTATAACCATTAGCTAGGTGACTCTAGCCACTGAGTATACAGATAGTACTATCGATTTGACAACCCTCCCAGGATATAACTTGTTGGTCATTCCAACCTCACGACGGCAGTCGCACGCGGAGTGTATACTTAAGATGTTACTGAGGCAACAACAAAACAACTAGTCGTGGTTTGGTTATAGTACTAGGAGTCGTACTTTAACTTTAAAGGTGTCGCTCACCTTAGAGGGATCATAGTCTAAATTTCCCACTAAACTACTCAACTAAGGACAAATTGTTTTGGGAACGGTATTCCCTGTGAGGATTAATAGGACAGGTGTTCCTATGGACAACTATTTTGGAAATGTTTACTTAATTGTTAAACCTATATTTCCAGCAACAACTATTTTGGAAATGTTTACTTAATTGTTAAACCTATATTTCCAGCAACAACCATTTTGGAAATGTTTACTTAATTGTTAAACCTATATTTCCAGCGACAACTATTTTGGAAATGTTTACTTAATTGTTAAACATATATTTCCCACTTAACTACTCAACTACTATTTTGGGAAGGGTATTCCCTGGGATAACTGATTAGGACAGGTGTTCCTACACGACTACTTTTATAAGGAAATGTTTACTAAATTGCTAAACCTGTGTTTCCTGAAAACAATTATTTGGAATGTTTACTTTATTGCTAAACTTGTGTTCCTATCAACTATATTTTGAAATGTTTACTTTATTGCTAAACTTGTGTTCCTATCAACTATCTGTTGGAAAATGTTTACTTAAATGTTAAACTTGATTTTCCTATAACTATTGAAATGAATATGTTTACTTGATTGATAAACCTGTATATCCTGTGACTATGTATCAGGAAATTGTTTATGGATAACCTTGTATTTCCAGCGATAACTAATAGGATAGGTGGTCCTATACGTTTGCCTCATTTTAGAAATGTTTTCCTTGAGTGGATAAACTAGTGTTTCTAAACGCATAACTATTTTAGAAATGTTTTCCTTGATTGGATAAACTAGTATTTCTAACTCTTAACTTTTGTAGAAATGTTTTTCCTTGAATGGATAAACTTGTATTTCTTACAAAGTAATTATGAAATGTTTATCATACTTGAATAGACCTGTTTTTCCTACTTAACGATTTACTTGTATTGACAACGATTATTAAACTACAAACCTAGTTTGGAAAAAGGTATTTTCCTGAGATTACTTATTTGGAACTATACAACTGATAGGAAATGTTTACTTTGATTAGTTAAACCTTTGTTTCCTACACATACTTATTAGGAAATGTTTATGATTAAACTTGTGTTTCCTACGCAACTACTTACTTGTAGTAAGAATGACATTCTTACTTTATATAGGAAATGTTTTCTTTAACTAGAACAACTTGTATTTCCTACTAAACTTATAAACATAATGTTTTGCTGTAAATGAATGAGTTATTCATAACTTGGTTTGACCACTATAAACTAAACCTGTGAATTCACTCAACATTCAATGTTGACAGTTTACTATGTTTTTCAGGGAATTAGGACTCAGGTACTGATGCATGCATAATGGACGTAAGTTACCCACGACGAATTAGGATGCCACATTTGGGACAAATGTATTTTTACAACACTACTATTCCTATGACCTGACAAGTCATAGTTTTTGTAAATACTTTTATATTAATGGCATCTTAATTACTGTTCTGCAATGATCATAATCTCTGATACGGTGAATGCATACTGCTTACGTCAGCACCCCCGCTGTTTAACTAATACATATATGCTTCCGCTAATAAATGATAATGCTTCCGCTAAACTATCATTAAACACAATTATCGATTTTGGGGGTGTGACAGACTTGGTATCAGAGCCATTGGTTATAGAGAACTAGAAGTCTTTAAGTGACTAAAAACCTTAGAGACCTAGACTATAACTTTGGCTAGAACACTCATGCATTCATACATTGCATAACTCTATATCACTACGTAGTTACTAAGTATATTACGAGTGTGAATAACGAACGTCCTATATACGTGATGGACTCCGACGAAGAACTGTCCTAGCACAACTATAATGACGGTGTTGCGTCTTCCGACGAAAACTTAACGATTATGCCTACTCCAGAGTCCAATGTGACACCTGGTGTAGATGAACAACGAACATATTTGAGGAACTACTGAAGGTACTACCTCTTAAGAAACTCAAAAATACCCATGCTACCTGTGCCCGAGTACAGATGCTTGAAGAGCATGCTCGAGTGGCAGAGAGTGTAGCTGGGGTCAGCAGGATGCTGATTATATGATAGTGACTGTAGGAACGTACTTATCTTATCTCAGTTGCACCTATGTATGGCAGATTGTGCCTACACTATATTAGGTCAACACTTTTGACTAATGGGTATATCTATATATAGTAAATCCCATCACACTTTAGATGAACACTCTAGTATGTACGTCTTCACTGCTTACATTCTTTGAATCACTCACATCTATACCTGTAACTCTTGTATTGAGTTTGTACGAACCTGACCGTGTTAACCGGTGATGAAAAGAAGTATGTATTTAGCATCATATAATGACGCCTGGCCAACGTGATTATATTGTACTAAGTACATATGGGTGTTTCAAAATCGTAAGACACGTAATAAGGATATCAATAACCCTTCTCTATTCATTCAATAATTTAACAACGAAACATTAGAAACAATTGACTAAACGACACACTACTCACGATAGTAGCTGAAATTATTACCCGAAGCGAGGTGAATCGTACTCACAACAACGCCATGAAGGATAACCGAAACGAATGATGGAAACCTAACTAAAGGAGAAAGCTTGAGAAATGTGAGAGACGCTACACTGAAGAGTGTACTCTTAGTGGTAACTGCGAACAGTAGGGTCATTTAACCCAATATCGCTGAACCAATCCTTTCACCAAGAACCAATGTTGAACAACGGAATAAAGGGGTGTTTCGAGTGTAGTGACTCAAAACACTACCGAAACCAGTACCCATAGTTAAATAATTGCAACAACAACCATTATGCCTCTATGATATTGATTCGGATGTCAATTTGAGTTATGTCTAGTGAAGTTAGACCACTCCTAGACACTGAATCCTGTAAGTTGGACAACAAGTACATTATAGAACTAACCGATGGTCAGTTGGTCGAATCAGGAAAAATAGTACCGGAATGTGCCCTAACGTTAGAGGGACATTTCTTCGAATTAGACTTGCTATCGGTAGAGTGGAAAATAACAACATCGTAGTCAGAGTGGACTAGTTCTCGAGGAATCTTGCGGAGATTTCTGTTTTGATAAGTTGGTACGTCTACCATTATCGACAGAAAAGAGACTTTGGTGATACAAGGAGATAAGAGGATGGGAGCCGTTAAAACAATAAGTTGTTTGAAATCTTGTAAATATCTTCGAAAGAGATATCCAGCATTTGTGGCACATGTTGTGGAGAAGAAAAGCGAAGAGAAACGCTTGGACGACATACCTGAAGTGCGAGACTATCCGAGAGTGTTTTCTGATGATATTCCAGGATTACCACCTCCACGACAAGTCGAGTTTCGCATCGATTTGGTGCCAAGAGCCGCACCAATCGCCCGCTCACCTTATCGTCTAGCTCTATCAAAAATGCAAGAACTGTCTACACAGTTGCAAGAGCTTTTAGACTTAGGATTCATCCGACCGAGCTTTTCACCTTGGGGAGCTCCGGTTTTGTTTGTCAAAAAGAAGGATGGATCTATGCGCATGTGCATTGACTACAGAGAATTGAATAAAGTAACTATTAAGAACCGATATCCGTTACCTCGCATTGACGATCTATTTGATCAGCTACAAGGATCAAGTTACTACTCAAAGATCGATCTGCGTTCTGGTTATCATCAACTGAAAGTTCGAGGAGAGGATGTGCCGAAGACAGCGTTTATAACTCGTTATGGACATTATGAGTTTTGAGTCATGCCGTTTGGATTGACTAACGCGCCGGCAGTATTCATGGATTTCATGAACCGAGTATGCAAACCTTACTTAGATAAGTTTGTCATAGTGTTCATTGATGATATTTTGATTTACTCAAAGACGAAAGAGGATCACGAACAACATTTGAAACTTATCCTCCAACTACTTGAGAACGAGAAGCTGTATGCTAAGTTCTCCAAATGCGAATTTTGGATTAGAGAGGTTCATTTCCTAGATCACGTGATCAACGACAAGGGAATTCATGTGGACCCGTCAACTCCCACTGAAATTCGACAATTTCTTGGTTTGGCTGGCTATTATCGACGATTTATAGAGAACTTTTCAAAGATAGCCCAGTCACTCACCACCTTAACTCAGAAAGATAAGAAATTCGAATGGGGAGAGAAACAAGAGAACGCTTTCCAACTGTTGAAACGAAAGTTGAGCACCGCACCGATTCTATCCGTACCTGAGGGAACCGAGAACTTCATTGTTTATTGTGATGCCTAACATTAAGGATTAGGTTGTGTTCTCATGCAAAACGACAAAGTTATTGCTTATGCATCTCGTCAATTGAAGATTCACGAGAAGAACTATACAACTCATGACTTAGAGTTGGGAGCAGTCGTTTTTGCATTGAAAATTTGGAGACACTACCTATATGGCACAAAGTGTACGATCTTCACTGATCACAAGAACTTACAACACATATTCGACCAGAAAGAGCTCAACATGAGACAGAAACGTTGGGTCGAATTACTGAACGATTGCGACTGTGAGATTAAGTATTAACCGGGTAAAGCTAATGTAGTAGCAAGTGCCCTGAGTCATAAAGAGAGCATTAAACCTCGTAGAGTTCGAGCTTTGGTATTAACAATCCACTTGAATCTTATTACTCAAATTCGCAATGCACACTGCATAGCTTTCACCGTCGAGCGCAGGAAGGGCGAATCCCTGAAGGGGATGGAGAGATAGCTTGAAACCAAAGAGAATGGAGTTTATACTTCATAAATTGAATTTGGGTACCGTGCTACGACGAGCTACGCACGCTAATTTTGGACTAAGCTCACAAGTCTAACTACTCAATCCATCCTGGTGCAGACAAGATGTACCAAGATGTGAAAAGTTTCTATTGGTGGCCTAATATGAAGAGAGACATCGCTACTTATGTCAGCAAATGTCTAATTTGTTCAAAAGTCAAGGTTGAGTATCAAAAACCTTCAGGACTTTTGTCACAATCAAAGTTGCCACAATGGAAATGGGAACTCATAACAATGGACTTCATCACGAAACTACCAAAGACATCAGCTGGAGCTGATTCAATTCGGGTGATTGTCGACAGACCGACAACATCAGCCCACTTTATTGCTATCAAAGAAAACGACAAGTTGGAGAAACTATTAAGGATCTATTTGAAAGAGATCGTTTCTCGGCACGGTGTGCCATTATCGATTATATCTGATAGAGATAGCAGATTCACATCTCGTTTCTGGCAAACGCTACAACAGGCCCTAGGTACTCGACTCGATAGGAGTACGGCCTATCATCCTTAAACCGATGGCCAGAGTGAATGAACAATTCAAACGCTCGAGGATTTATTTAGAGCATGTGTGATTGACTTTAGGGAAATTGGGATACTCATCTCCCATTAGCTGAGTTTTCCTACAACAATAGTTATCACACCAGTATACAGATGGCACCGTTTGAAGCGTTGTATGGACGCAAGTGCCGAACTCCACTCTGTTGAGCAGAGTTGGATGACAGACAACTATACGGACCTGAGATTGTCCAGGAGACGACATATAAAATACCACAAGTACTAGCACGACTGAAACGGCGCGTGACCGATAAGAGGGTTACGCAGAAAATCGCCGTAAACCATTGGAGTTTCAAGTAGGTGACAAAATCCTACTCAAAACATCACCTTGGAAAGGGATAACTCATTTTGGGAAAAACGAGGGAAACTAAACCCACAATAGATAGGACCGTTTGAAATCCTTGCCAGGATTGGCCCTGTAGCCTATAAGCTCAAACTACCGCAAGAGCCTAGCAACATTCATGACACTTTTCACCTTAGTAACATTAAGAAGTGTCTTTCCGACGAAACACTTATTATACCTCCTGACGAAGTTTTCATAAACTCAAAGTTTAACTTTGTGGAGGAACCGATTGAAGTATCTGACTCAAAGATTCAAAAGCTACTAAATAGTCAGATTTAAACTAGGCAAAGTTCGTTGGAACTCGAAGAGCGTTCCCAAGTAAACCCAACACATGGGATTATCGTTAGGTTAAACGTGAGGATGAGATAAGAAAGAAGTACCCTCACCTGTTTGAACAAGCGACCGACACAAAAAATACAAATTAAATCTCGGGACGAGATTTCGCTAACAGGGGGAGAATGTGACAATCCTCCAATTAGGGTATTTAATTAACCTAATTTCATGCATTACCTAGAGTAATTCCCTGACTAAGTGAATTCAAAACAACTTTTGTGTTAAGTTTTTGATAAACTACTACGTGTTATGCGATGTATTTGTTGGTAGTTATATGTGTATATATAATTACGTACGAAATAAATATATCAAACTATACGAATGAAATACAATAACATTGGTGATACAAAATAATTAATAATTCAAAAATTATTAATTACAACTATTAGATAATTATATTATTGATATAATATAATAAAATATACGTTTTATAATAAACGTATTAATCGCGAATAATAAGTTCCGAAATGAACTTCGAATATACTTTTGAATAATTTTTATGTTGAAATTATTATATAAAAGTGTTACAACGAAAAGAAAACGAAAGATTTAGACGATTTTTGTTACGCGTATTACGAACATAAACAATTTTAAAACGCGCCTAGAGGTTCTAAATAATAAAAGTATTATTTAGTAAGTTACTGTTTTAATGTGTAGAACATTACCTCAAAATATGATTTCCAAATTTAAATGAAATCTGGCACGCGTTTTGAACGATACAGTACTTTTACTGTGACTAATTTTAATTATACTTGTAACAAAGTATTTCACATTTCGATTTCACATTTCTAAATCTGGAATATCGAGGAACAAAACGCTTAATTTTATTATAATTAAAGTACCACAAATTATACCCGTACACGGAATTAACGGGCTAAAAACTACCAATATAGTACCAACAAAAATATCTGGGCGACAGATTAGTGTTCGCTCCATACTCCCGTTTGAAATCTCACCTCCAATAATACAACTTACCTAAAATTTTGATCTCACAATTTACACACACACAACACAAACACTGGTTCTTTCTTGTTCCCTGTGGTTTTTGGCGACTGGAAGCAGAACAACAAGCAGAGAGGCAGAGGAGTAACAACAATAAGAGCAACACCATTTTCATCTTCATCATCTCAAACTCAAACATCAAACATTTCACCAAAAATGATCACATAATCAGCATCGTTCGTAATCTTCACAATCATCTCAGAATCATCATCAATCTTCATCTAAATCATTGTGAGGATCATTTTATATATTTTTCTTCATTTATATAATTTCTTGAAATTATGATCTTGATGATTATTGTTGTTATAAATTGTTAAAAAACAAGTTATTATGCATTTGTATAACATATATTGATGATCTATCACGTTAAAATAGTGTTAAAATACCCCAAAATGGGTTTAAGTTTCGTACAGAGCTGATGAACACGAAGATGAACAGTACCATTTCAAAATGACGCGATCGCGTCATTTCATGTGTAAAATCTAGTGTTTTTCGAAAATCATATCACGCGATCGCGTGATATGGCATTTTGAGCCGATCGCGTCAACTTGTTACACATTTCAAACGATCGCGTGAAAACCTTGGTTACCCGATCGCGTGAATTCTTCTCCCGATCGCGTCATTTTCAGTTCACACGATCGCGTCACTTGAATCAACCGATCGCATCATTTTTCACTTCACGCGATCGCGTGATCCATATGAACACCTCCACGCGATCGCGTCATTCTTCACAGATCCGAAAGTCATTAACTTAATTTGGTATTTGCAATAACAAGTGATAACCAACTTAGTAAACGACAACTATAAGTGTACAAGACTTAGTGTAACAATTGGACACGACAAAACTTTGAGACAATTATAAAATATATATATACAAACGAATGGACAATATATATATATTTCACGAAACATATAAATGGAACGATTTAATTATCTAGTACAAACTATACACGACAAACGAAACCAAACTATGTTTTGAGACATAAACGACAATTACATATGTATATACTCGACATTTACAACATATGTATTTATGGATATTAACAATGACGACAACTAAGATATATATTAGAATATATATATTCAACTAATATGTATATAAATATACATACTTAAACTCAACGACTAATTGAAACGCAAACCTCACCAGCAACTGAAATATTAAAAACATTTCAACTTAACAAATAATCCATATACTTATACAAGTATTATTATTTGCGTCTAGGTATTTGAGTGACGCTTGTGGATTGTTTGCTAGCTATTTGTGCTGAAGACTTGCAAAACTGTGAGTTCACAGCCCCTATCTTCTACTTGTTTTAAATTCTTTTAAAATCAGGGGTGGAAAACATAGAACAATGTGTATAACATGCTACTTGCTTTATTAAATAATTGCTCTGCATGTTACTATAAACTATTGATTAACATGAATGTGTTCGTGTTCTTAAACTTAAATTGTTTATATGAAATGTTTTCATATCGTTTGACTCGTTGTATTTATATGAAAGGTTTTCATATGATAAACTCGAACTATTTTTATGAAATGATTTTTCATAACTATTTTGGGAATTAAGACAAACGCATCTTGGTACGATCCTAGGTTTACGCGAGGTAGTTGTAGTGCACATAAGTCCCAGTGCTTGCAACCTATAACCATTAGCTAGGTGACTCTAGCCACTGAGTATACAGATAGTACTATCGATTTGACAACCCTCCCAGGATATAACTTGTTGGTCATTCCAACCTCACGACGGCAGTCGCACGCGGAGTGTATACTTAAGATGTTACTGAGGCAACAACAAAACAACTAGTCGTGGTTTGGTTATAGTACTAGGAGTCGTACTTTAACTTTAAAGGTGTCGCTCACCTTAGAGGGATCATAGTCTAAATTTCCCACTAAACTACTCAACTAAGGACAAATTGTTTTGGGAACGGTATTCCCTGTGAGGATTAATAGGACAGGTGTTCCTATGGACAACTATTTTGGAAATGTTTACTTAATTGTTAAACCTATATTTCCAGCAACAACTATTTTGGAAATGTTTACTTAATTGTTAAACCTATATTTCCAGCAACAACCATTTTGGAAATGTTTACTTAATTGTTAAACCTATATTTCCAGCGACAACTATTTTGGAAATGTTTACTTAATTGTTAAACATATATTTCCCACTTAACTACTCAACTACTATTTTGGGAAGGGTATTCCCTGGGATAACTGATTAGGACAGGTGTTCCTACACGACTACTTTTATAAGGAAATGTTTACTAAATTGCTAAACCTGTGTTTCCTGAAAACAATTATTTGGAATGTTTACTTTATTGCTAAACTTGTGTTCCTATCAACTATATTTTGAAATGTTTACTTTATTGCTAAACTTGTGTTCCTATCAACTATCTGTTGGAAAATGTTTACTTAAATGTTAAACTTGATTTTCCTATAACTATTGAAATGAATATGTTTACTTGATTGATAAACCTGTATATCCTGTGACTATGTATCAGGAAATTGTTTATGGATAACCTTGTATTTCCAGCGATAACTAATAGGATAGGTGGTCCTATACGTTTGCCTCATTTTAGAAATGTTTTCCTTGAGTGGATAAACTAGTGTTTCTAAACGCATAACTATTTTAGAAATGTTTTCCTTGATTGGATAAACTAGTATTTCTAACTCTTAACTTTTGTAGAAATGTTTTTCCTTGAATGGATAAACTTGTATTTCTTACAAAGTAATTATGAAATGTTTATCATACTTGAATAGACCTGTTTTTCCTACTTAACGATTTACTTGTATTGACAACGATTATTAAACTACAAACCTAGTTTGGAAAAAGGTATTTTCCTGAGATTACTTATTTGGAACTATACAACTGATAGGAAATGTTTACTTTGATTAGTTAAACCTTTGTTTCCTACACATACTTATTAGGAAATGTTTATGATTAAACTTGTGTTTCCTACGCAACTACTTACTTGTAGTAAGAATGACATTCTTACTTTATATAGGAAATGTTTTCTTTAACTAGAACAACTTGTATTTCCTACTAAACTTATAAACATAATGTTTTGCTGTAAATGAATGAGTTATTCATAACTTGGTTTGACCACTATAAACTAAACCTGTGAATTCACTCAACATTCAATGTTGACAGTTTACTATGTTTTTCAGGGAATTAGGACTCAGGTACTGATGCATGCATAATGGACGTAAGTTACCCACGACGAATTAGGATGCCACATTTGGGACAAATGTATTTTTACAACACTACTATTCCTATGACCTGACAAGTCATAGTTTTTGTAAATACTTTTATATTAATGGCATCTTAATTACTGTTCTGCAATGATCATAATCTCTGATACGGTGAATGCATACTGCTTACGTCAGCACCCCCGCTGTTTAACTAATACATATATGCTTCCGCTAATAAATGATAATGCTTCCGCTAAACTATCATTAAACACAATTATCGATTTTGGGGGTGTGACATATTACACATTAAGTCCTTCTAGTTTCATCATTCTTACTTTATGCATATTTTGTTTTGTAATCATCAAATCTAAAATCCTTACAGTTTTCTTGGCCCAATTCTTCATTTTAACTCTTTTAGTCTTCATTTTTTCAAAGTCTTTAATCTTTATTTCTTTTAGTGCTTTAATTCTTCAGTTCTGGTCTCGTTCTTGTTTCGTTTTCTTCATTCTTCAATTAAAATACATTTCTGCAATTATTAACAAAACAAGTATATAAAATCATATAAATGCAATAAAATGTATATAAATATAGGGATAAATTACTATAAAATATACTATCTATTTGATACTTATCAAATATCCCCACACTTAAGTTCTGCTTGTCCTCAAGTAGAATACTGAATAAAATTTAAAAATGAGCATCAAACTAATATTTAAGAATCAGAATACCAATACTAAAAATCTGTTTCATAAATTAAAAATTTAAACAATTTAATTAACATGGATAACTATAATGTATAAATAAAATTATTATTATTATTTGTGTAATATATAACTTATGAATGATTACTAATATATTTGTCCATTTTAAACAATCTATATTCATATTTCTGAATACATCTTTATTATTATTAGTATGTATATTACTTATGATTTCCATATATGATATACCTTTAAATTTAATTATACAATTTACTTTTATATTCCAATTAAATATATGAAATACATTTTTAAGAATCAAGACATTGGTGACAGGTCTGCATTTTCATGCAACAAAGCGACATAACTTGATTCAGGTTTAAGTAAAACTAGACTTGGTCAAACCATTTTGGCGACCTCATTAGGTATCTTTTATTTTTAAGACTTTTCAAGTACTTTTGACTTGCGTTTGCTTAATTTTTAAGTATATATTAATAGAAACCAGGTCTATACTTTCGTATAACAAAGGAAACCATCAATATATACCCCCAAATGTACTCACATAATTAAAAAAATATAAAATTATTGCATAACAAACTTAAAATTTAAGACTTTTATGTCATACATCATATTATGTATCATAAAATAATAAACAAGTTATATTATTAATTAATTTTTTTTTTCATTCAGAAATCTTCATATAGATTGCCTATTAGTACATCATATCATACAACTATATATCACTTCCTTATTAAGTAGCTTACATTATATATACAAAACAGTTAATCCATATTAAAGTCTAAACTTTTAAATACAAAACAAAACTTTTAACAAAATTATTCTAACTAATAAATATTTAGTTATTCACTTAAAATTTTAAATTTTCAAAATTTTAGAACAATAGAAACTTAAATGTTTAATTAAAGAAATTCTTTTTCTTACGAACCCTATCCCCACACTTAAATTATACAATGCCCTCATTGTATAAAAATGATAAACAAAAAGTGAGTAAGGGAAAGAAAAATAGAACTGAAAAACTCCCCTGACTGAAATTATAAATTTCATCATCGGCTAAGAAAAATCTTCTTGGTTGATTCCTTCATTTCTTGAAAAATAATATACAACATCCACACTTTCGTAGTTAATCACGATTGCATTTAGCATATGCAATAAGCCTTTAAACCCCTCGGTATCCCAAGTGGACGAGTTATAGTCTCGTGAGGGTTTCCAGTGAACATACCCACAAAGTTCATATTAAATAAATAAGTAAGAACTTTATAAATAAAGTGCTGAACTTACTGCCAGTCTAATGCTATCACAAATAAACAACCATATCAGCATAATAATAATAAATATAAAAAGTAAACATAATAATAAATACAGTCATCCCAAATATAAATGTATCAAATGTATCCAAGACAATCTAATCATCATCTGAATCCTCCTGCCCTGGCTGTCTCGAAGGTCCAGCTCCATCATAAACTAAAGGAATATACGGCTGAAACTCGATAGACCTATCTCTCAACAGCTGCTGTAACAATCCTAGCTGATAATCAGATCTATGAAAACTCTCTCTCTCGAACCTATCAAACCTCTGCTCCATCCTAGCAAATCTCCTATCAATCGTATCCAGTCTCCTACCATGCCCTATCTCAATCCTCTCCAGTCTCTGCTGAATATCATCATACAAATCACCCCGACCACGACCTCTACCACGTCCTCTGCCTCTACCTACTGGCAGATCAATCTCTGGTACTGGTGGTGGTATGACTGCTGCTGGTGGAACAGGGGGTCCTCTCAATCTAGCTCTCTGCACAGGCTGCTGTCCAGGTGCAACCTCTGGTGTCCACAACAAAACTCCCTCCTGTACACCCTCCTGAATAATCCCTAACTCTATCAACTTGTCCTCGCCTAGCAAGGACATCCAAGGTGTAACCGGTGTACAAGTCAAAAAATCAGCAGCTCCCATCTGATAATAATGAGCTAACCTATTAACATACTGCCCTCCACATAAATTACTGGTCCTCCTATGTCATGTCGCTCCAGTAGTCATCCAATGAACTAATCTCCAGGGAACATTGATCAGCGTCCCCTGAATCATAGTATGCAAATAAAAGAAATCGGGCTGATAGACCTTCTCAGGTCCAGTGTGCCTACCACAAATAGAAGATGATAACAACCTATGTATCAGTCTATGAACCGGGCTCCTCATATGTATATCTAAAGGCGCTCTCTCTCCATAATCAACAATCGCCAGCTGTCTCCAAAACTCAGCAATCTCAACAGATGAATACTGCTCAACCATACCTGCAAGCAAATGATCTCCAAAAGAATGGTTGTGGAGCTCATCTAGTGTATAGAGCACCACAGCTACCCCAAACTCAATCAAACTCATGGTCCTAGGCTGACCTCCCAAATAAAAGAAAATCGAAGGCTGGTTAAACTGTCTAAAAGCACTATCAAACCTAAGGGTAGTATAAAACTCAATCACAAGCTCCCTATAAATAATCTCCCGAATCTGAAATAATCTAACCAAGCCATAGAAACAAAACCAACATCACCTGACGGTAACAGATAACTCTGAGTCATAAGCCTCCTCAAAGTAGCATCCCCAGTCTCACCCTCTCGGCGAGGATCTATAACTCTCTCCATAGCTGTCCAATCTAACACATCTGGTGTCTCTACCGGCTGAGCAATATGCTCCAGTAATCCATCAGCGTACTCTGCTCTCCTTTCTGGTGTAATCGACTCATGCTCAAAACGTAGGTAAGGATGTAGCTGGAAATCCTCCCTGTCTAATAATGCACGTCCTCCCTGTCTCCTGGTAGACATAACTGTAAAACAAACTTTAAATAACTGTGTTAGATTTACATTTCAAAAGAAATTTGGGCAGCATTTCTGCTTAATTTTTGATAGCCACCTGTTTTAATTTCCTAATATATCTGATAAACTAAGCAGAATATTAATCCAACTATAATTTCAAAAATAATATTGAATCAAAGTATATGTATGTTATAAATATTAGTATGTTTATAGTCTCGAATCCAAAAAGTTTGTAAAAAGATAATAATGTTTGTTTCAAAATCCAAACAATTTATATATAAAAATAATATTGATACATAACTTATTATTTCAAAATCACGATGATATGTTATTTCAAATCATTTGCTTCAAAATTTTATAAAATATAGTCGTTTATAAAAATTTTATATATAATTCTAAAATTTATTTTGATGAAAAATCTTTAACAAACCGAATAATAACGAGATTATATTTTTACTCTTTTTATTAAAAAGAATTTATTTCGAAAATATATCGAATCAAATAATATGTTATAAATGTATATAATTCAGATTCAATTATGAAGTTGAAATTTAATTCAAAATTTTATTGAATCATAAATGTATCGTCTATATTTAAAATGTACCATTTTTATAAGTGTGGTTTAACTAATACATTCAAAGTAAAATTCGAACCGCTAATCGATTCGTTCCGCAACAATCCGCAGCCAAACCTCGATCAACAAAATCAATGCCTAACTAACCTAAACTAATTTCTACGCATTCCTAATCATTTAAACTAACAATATAACTAAGAATTAATCCAAAACCGCAAATAATCACATATATTTCGGATTAAAATTCGGAAAAAACGCAAAAACGAGTTTAGCTAATACCTTTGATGATGTAAATCACAAAAACGCAATGCAAGGATGAAAATGCAATGATCCCCGGTCGAATTCCGTTTGTACGATCGTATGTATGCGTTTGTATGTGTGTGTGTGTGGTAATGGCAGAAAACCCGATGGTTTTCTGGTTTTGATCGCAAAAGTGTCCAACCGCCGGTTGGGCTTCCCAACCGCCGGTTGGTTTAAAATCTGGGCCAGACCCTTTTCGGCCCATGTACAATTCATTGGGCTTAGGCCCATTAATTCTTTTAGCTATATAATTCTAATATTTTTACGAATAAAATTTTAATTTGCGTAATACAACAATTGTTAGTACATTTACAAAATATTTACAAATCATAATCTATGTGAATTTGTTTATGTTTTAGATAATAATTATTTTTAAAATTTTAAATGGATAAATAATAAAATACTATTTTGGCAATATGTACTTTTAATACAAATTCCTGTAATGCTGTTAGTTGTGACAAATAACAGATATAATAAATCTTACCTTGGTATACATAGATTTTTCAATCGGTGATTGTGTCGACTCATCCACTGTTTGGAAATTCAATTGTCGACTTTATCGAATTCCAAATATTGTTTCAATCTTTTTGTCACCAAAAATATTATATTTTGTATATCTGCAATCTTGTGAACAATGTTAAGCATAATTCCAAAACTTATTATTATAATCTCTTCTAAGTATTTTATGAAAATAATTTTTATCGCTACTGCAACTCGTGTAAAAATCAATTCTAAATACTTAAAATTCCTATCATTTGTGTAGCTAATACAAATAAAGATGAGATAATCATATAATTCTGAAAACAATAAAATTCATATTAATCAACCATAAAACTAAAAACATTAAACTTTAAATATCCAAATAACATTCAAATCCTAAACCATTATAAAACTAAAACAAAAATTAGAAAAAATTTAACTAATCATTAAAAATAAAGAGGTTGCAAATGTTCTTCAAAAATGAGGTTTAAGCCTAATTCCCATTAACAGGTCTTCCAAAGTTCTCAGGATAAATTCTTCGAAAGTGCAAATAGATCTTATTAGTTATCTCGGGTATTGGTGAAGCATATTCAGAAAAACTTTCATGATGAATCCTTTCAGCATTTTCTACTTCTATGAGTGTGTCAGCTACCCTTTTAACCTTCTTAGCTATTCTTCCTTCTTCATCAATAACCATGTAATTATTTTCAACCTTTGTTTCTCGTTCCACATGATTATGTCTTAATGAATCTATTAACCCATAGAAACCTAGATGTATATCATGATAATCATATGTGTTATGAGTTCTTACTGCCTTTCCTATGTCTCTTAATATTCTCCTATAGTATCCTTCTTGATGCTCCGTTGTAATCCCAGAATACCTAAAAGTATCTACCAATTGATGGTAAACTTCAGATAACCCTAAATGAAAAAGGTTATTTCTTTGATTATAATGAACTCCATTGTAAGCTAGTTGCAACTCCATTTTCGCATAAGTGACCAAGTTTGCCATTGGTTCGTCAGAAAAGTACTCAGCAATTATACGCGTTCTTTCGTCCCATTCTCCATAGTAAAATTCATCAACAATTTCTTGAACATAAAAGTCAACCGTACAATCAATAAAGAATTTTCCAGAACCAATATGCTCTCTAGATTTTATCGAATTGAAGAAATCTCGAAAGTTTTCAAGTAAACATATGTCAGCCATGTTACTCAAGTTCCCAGTGGCATGCTCTATTATCTCCTTAAGCTCTCTTAACATTTCTCTTTGTTTATCAGAATAAGGAAACAAAGACTTCTCAAATGTTTCAGGCACATATGTATACTTCAACAGCTGCTTTTCACAAAACTTTGGATCTACCATCTCATGCTCGCTCATATCATACTTCAGCTCATTTACACAGTTTATGAAATCATCTGTATCTCTAGTCTCATTAGATATAACCCAAGCATTGAATTCTTCTTCCATTTTCCTAATCAACTCTTTCTGGTAATCAGTATACTCTAAAGTGGAATTGTGTATAAGTTCCATAATAAACCTAAGCTCATCTTCATGATACTCTAAATAGTGAATCATATCTTCCTTATTTGAAACTACAGGTGGTGATTCATAGTCTTCTTCTTCATTAGATAGCTTGATCTTCTTGTTTGGTTCAAAAGAATGGTAATCTACTTCTATATCTTTGAAATCCATATTCTCATTTCCAAAGTCCATTTGCATCGATTCCTTTCTAATAACAGCTAAATTTTTCTGTGCACAAAGAATATCACATAGTTCAGATTACTTATCTAGTCCTATTTTAATCTAAGTAACTTAATGTACAATTTTTAATTTAATTTCCTTTACATTGTTAGTCAAAAAGATCTCGGTAGCTCCGTTGATAGTACACAAAAGCGGAGAAACAGGTCAGCGCAAAGCTTATTAAAAACCTATTTCTTTCGAAAAGCACCTTACCTCTTATATGATAAATCAATGAGGTAGGTCTTTACTCTCCTTATACCTTTGTTTTTGTCAGTATTCTCAATGGGTGAGCCGATATTTCTTATTGATTTTGCAAAGTATCAGAAATAAAAATTATACAAGTAAAATAATTAGTTTAAAATAAAATACACCGCTCCCCCGGTAAAACAAAAGTTCAACCGGTTAAGTGTTCCCCGGCAGCGGCGCCAAAAACTTGATGTGGTGAAAGTATAGTCAATTATAATAACAAGTTTAAATTAAGGAAATACTAAATAATACTATCACACAATTCAGGCAAGATTGACCCGTTCATGTAATATAGATTAATAAGTAAGTCCAAATTCGAACACAAGGAACACAAGAAACGTGATTCTTATTTATAACTAATTATCTATTATTTCTAATTACAAATATTCACAATTATAATACAAATAAATAAAAGGATCCAATTTACAATAATCTACAAGATAAGGGGGACGTTTTAGTTCCAAACGAACATATTTATATTTATATTTTTGATACATATTCTAATAGATAAGTTCTAGGAGCAACTTAAGAATACTCAATTGGATAGAAGATTATAACTATTTAAACAATTATTTATTAAACGTATTATATCAACTTATGTCTATTTGCTTTGTTGGCTATTATTATTGGTGAATTACTAATGTAGAAAATCACAAAGATTAAGATAATTTTCATATAGCAACACTCCCAAAGATTAAGTAAAGTATTACTATTTATTAAGATCTATCAGCAGTTTATTAATACAATTCCAAGATTAGGTTGAATTACAATGTTACTTAACATTAATAATTGACAATCATTAATTAATTTATAAAACTCACAAGATTAGTAAAGCTATCTATATAAATTAATTAACTTTTATCAATATTAATATAACACAGACAATTCTTGTATAATAAGCATTCAATAATATAGTTCCAACATAAACATATAATTCATATAATAAATCTAATAAACATACATTTAAACATTCATAATGAAAACCTAATAAGCAATTAATTCAAATAAACAATATCCAAAAATAACCCAAAAGATTAATAAAGTTACAAGGATAAAGAAATCGAACCAATTAGCAAACCAGCTTTCCCTAGGGTTAAAAACCTTCAAACCCTAGCTCCTTGGCCTCCAAAATCGCACCTAAAGTCTTCCTAAAACCCTAACTTTCGGTTTTAGTATTCTTGAATCGTATATGGTTTAAGTTAATTTGAGCCTTTATTTATAGTTTTACTGGCCGACCTTCCAACCGCCGGTTGGGTTCTCCAACCGCCGGTTGGAGTTATTTGAATCCGAGTCCAACTCCACGTGTCTGCACCGCCTTTAAACCCTAAAGCTCAACCGCCGGTTGGTTAATCCAACCGCCGGTTGAATGTAAATTCCAGAATATTTTATATTCGGACTTAGGCTTAATTTTTGGACTTTTAAACTTCATAACCAGACTTCTTTGTTTTCTTGGCCCAATTCTTCATTTTAACTCTTTTAGTCTTCATTTCTTCAAGGTCTTTAATCTTTATTTCTTTTAGTGCTTTAATTCTTCAGTTCTGGTCTCGTTCTTGTTCCTTTTTCTTCATTCTTCAATTAAAATACATTTCTGCAATTATTAACAAAACAAGTATATAAAATCATATAAATGCAATAAAATGTATATAAATATAGGGATAAATTACTATAAAATAAACTATCTATTTGATGCTTATCAGATACCAAAGACCCAGCTTAGGTTTCCCTTTGAGATAACGAAAGATTCGTTTAACAGCTTGCATGTGTGACTCTTTCGGATTAGCCTGATATCTTGCGCATAAACAAACAGCAAACATTATGTCAGGCCTAGAGGCTGTTAGATACATTAGAGATCCGATCATGGCTCTATAAAGAGTTGGATCCACATCGCTATCACTCGATGTATCTGGACCTAGTCCATGATTGACTGGATTTGGAGTATTGTAGATCTTACATTCATCCATCTTAAAGCGTTCTAATAGCTCATATGTGTATTTAGATTGATGAATAAAGAATCCATCCTTCTTTTGATCAACTTGTAATCCTAAGAAAAATTTTAACTCTCCCATTGCAGACATTTCAAATCTTTTTCTCATGACTTTCTCGAATTCTTGACACATCTTTTCATCAGACGATCCAAAGATTATGTCATCAACATAAACTTGCACGAGAAGAAAGTCTTTCTTCTTCCATTTCACAAAAAGTGTACTATCAATTGATCCTCTTGTAAATCCATTCTCAAGTAGATACGTTGATAGTGTTCCATACCATGCCCTAGGTGCTTGATGTAATCCATATAGAGCCTTATTCAAATGATATACTCTATCTGGATAATCAGGATCAGCAAACCCTGGCGGTTGTGAAACATACACCAGTTCTTCGACTTTGCCATACAAAAAGGCACTCTTAACATCCAACTGATAAACCTTTATACCATAATATGATGCGAATGCTAAGAAAACTCTAATTGCTTCTAGCCTAGCAACTGGTGCAAACACTTCATTGTAAACTATACCTTCTTGTTGATTAAAACCTTGAACTACTAGACGAGCTTTATTGCGAGTAATGATTCCCTTATCATCTCTCTTGTTTTTAAATACCCGTCTAGTTCCAATTGGATATTCTCCCTTTGGTAGGTCAACCAACTCCCATACTTGTAATTTTGTGAACTGAGATAGTTCCTCTTGCATTGCTTCTACCCACGAGCTTTCCTTTAAAGCCATTTAAACATTTTTAGGCTCGACTTGTGAGATAAAGCATGAATATAGACATTGATTAGGAATCCCTGTCTCTTTCAATGCAGTATACAAGCTTTGGTATTCTAAATTTTCAGACGTACTAGCTTTTGATTGAGTCCTTGTTTGAACTGGAGTATTAATATCACCGATGATGTTTTCAACGGGATGATTCTTACTCGTTCTAGTTGAAACAACAGGCTCAACTGGAATCTCATCTCCTAAGTTAGTACCGATTTCTTCAAGAACACTATGTTGTTCAGGAATGTCTTCCAAATCTGGTACACCCTCTCTAGATAGCTGTGAGTTATCAATACCCATAGATATTCTTAAATCTCCCAGTGGTGTGAGTATTTCATCCACTAATTTGTTAGTCAGCTCTTCTTCATTTAGAGGTGTATCTACTTTGGATTTTTGAGATCCACTAGTAGATGGTTGATTTGGATCAACATTTGTCTTGATTCCAGAATTCGGAACACTCGATGTTGAAGTATGGCCAGTATCCACATCTTCAGACAATAAATGTTCAGCTATCTCTGAATCACTAACATAGTCACTAATAGGAACTTTAAATGATGCAAAAAGATCTGAATAATCAAATTGCCAATCTAATCCCTTATGAACATCCGGTGAATAGCTCGTAACTTCAATGTTATAAACTACTTCCAAACATCCTGTGATTTTATTAAAGACTATCTTGTTTGGCGAATTGGGCATATAACCTAGGAAAAATCCTTCGTCAGCCTTCTCACCAAATTTAGCTTGATGTCCAGTCTTTAATATGGTGCATGAAACACCAAAGGGTTCAAACCCTTTTAAGTTAGGTTTCTTATTGTTCAAAAGTTCATAACAAGTCTTGTTATGTCTCTTAACCGTAAGAACTCTATTGAGAACATAACATGCTGTATTCACTGCTTCTGCCAATAGATGACCGGAAGCTTTGAATCAGCAAGCATTGTTCTAGCAGCTTCAATCAACGTCCTATTTTTCCTTTCAGCAACACCATTCTGTTGAGGTTCATAAAGTGCACTGAATTGATGTAATATCCCTTTGCTTAAGCAATAGATATTCAACGTTGAATTCTTAAATTCTGTTCCATTGTCACTACGAATACGCTTCACTCTCTTTTTATAGACATTCTTTACTAGATCAAAGAACTCAATTAGAATTCCTGGAGTTTCATCCTTTGATCCCAAAAAGAATACCCACGAGAATCTAGAATAATCATCTGTGACAACTAAACAGTACCATTTGCCACCTAGACTTCTCTTGCTTATAGGGCCGAAGAGATCCATATGTAGCAATTCAAATGGTGAGGAGATAGAGTTTTCAGTCTTAGATCTGTGTGGTTTCTTGTGCTGCTTTCCTTTCATGCAAGGAACACACTTATCTTCAGACTCGAAACGTTTTTGTGGTACACCTAGAACCAAACCATTTTTGGTTATGTAATTCATCTTTCTCCAGTTCAGGTGTGCCATTCTTCTATGCCATAATAATGCGTCTGTTTCCGAAGCCTTGGATAATAAACATGTAGATACCATTGAAGAATTAGGAACACCAATGTTGATAGCATAGATGTCCTTCTTCCTTGGTGCCCTCATCAATGTCCTTCTTCCTTGAGACTCTACTTGAAGTCCTTCAGTAGACTTCTTTCTCCGGTCTTGTGCCTCGAGCATCCACTGTCTACATACCACCAGCTGTCCTTGTTCACAGTATGCTCCTGCACATAACACAAAACACGATCAGTTATCAAGAGGGACCCAAGCCATTACGGTCTTGGTTTGTCCCTTATAATCAACAAACTTAAGCTCTTTAAAATAACCATCCTTCCCATCAGGAGCTTTGGTTACTTTCGAAGTAGCTTGAGCTTGTGGACGATCAGCCTTAAGAGGTGAATTTGAGGAGAACCTCCTAGGCACAGAATTATGAGCTCTATTATGGTAATTATAATTAAACTCATGTGATCGCGAAGTAGTACCACTCTCATAATGACTATGGCCTCTACTTGGAGTTCTAAACCTCGACGGTGTCATATCCCTAGGCTTATAGACAGAATTATCACTTTGAGTATATGGCCGTTTGGGTTTAGGTGGGGAGACACTATGTTTACCGTCTCTTTTAAGAATGTTAAAAGGTTTATTACCTAACTTACGTTTGGTATCTAACCTATCTACAGTCATACTAGAGTCGGTCTGTGTCTTTTCATCAATCACAAGCTTATATGGTGTTTCAGGCTTTTTGTTAGGACAACACGAAGCCACGTGTCCCTTTTGGTGACACTTGAAGCATGACATCTGCTTGCGTGATTTAGGAACTTTTGCATTACCACTCGGAATCTTAGGCACTAAAGGTTCAAGTATTTGTTCCTTATTAACCTTATCATCAGTCTTAGCATCGTTAATCACTCCACCCGATACAAACTGTATTTTGGTGAAATGAGACACCTAACTATTTTCTGATGATTGGATCTTAATAACATCCTTCTGTGCCCCTGACTGTTCAGGTTTATCAATTACTGTAATCTCAGGATTAACATAAGTCATTTCAGAATCTTCAGGAATAGGGGTGTAATTGGCATTAAAAGGAGGGGATACATCATTGTAACCTATCCCAGTTTTGTCCTTTACACTTCGTTGAGCATCTAACATTTTATCCATTTGAGATGTCCTAAAATTCTCAAGTTTACGGTTTTGCTCAACTAATCTTAAGTTAAGATTCACTATTTCCTGATCCTTACTAGCAATTGTCTCATTTAAGTCTTTGATATTCATATAGAGACCATCTATGATAACAGATTTTTCACTTATGGTATCTCTAAGTTTTGTTCTATCCGAGGCATCAGACTTAATTTTATCTTTTAAGGCCTGTTTATCATCACTTAGTCTACGAATATCCATAATGGCTTGGTCAAGTTCAGATCTAACAGTCTTATAAGATTCCTTATCCACATTCAATTGTGATGATGTGACACCCGGTCAAAATAACCCAAAATTAGCACCTAATTTAAACTTTTAAAACACGTAATTACATACGTGTCAATACTCAAGTATACAAGTATTTATATATATGTATATATATATAAACCGAAACGATTAATTAATAATCGCAAATACACGAACCAAACAAAACGAAGAAACCCAAAATAAAATTTGGTGAAAAACATTTTTAAACAAAGTATTATTATTGAGAATAATAACTATGTACTCCGTTTGAAATTTAAATACATTTTAAATACTGAAAACTATCCGTACATTTTAAGTAAAACAAAGATATATTTTTATATCTCCGTAAAAGTATTTTTATAAAATACTTTGATTGAAAACGTATACGAAATGATATTTAGAGATTTTCCATTTTAAAAGATTATACTATTTAACGATCGGGTACGCAAACACGGGTCGAGAATTACCTATCTACCTCAATAATTGAGGCCGGTTATAATACCCGACCTCAATTATTTGATACACACACACGCTCAAATTCCAGTCTCTTTCTCTTCCTCTGCTCTCTCTCGATCCATCTCAAATTCAACAACAACAATAACATTAACAACAACAACAAAGATCAGTAGCATCATCATCATCATCTAGCTTCAAAATCATCATCTTCATCATCGTCATCTTCATCATCATCAACCTCCGTCTCGTTTTAAAAAATTGTAAGGAAACGATTACTTTTACGTTTATTACTCATTTTATACTAGTTTTAGCATGATATAAACTATCTATAATCGAATGGAGACCAAAACATGCCAAGATTTTGTTAAAATCCGAACACCCTCTGTAACCATGAACTGATGCTACAGTACTCCGAATAAACGACGCGATCGCGTCATTTTAAAAGGCAAAACAAACTTACAGAACACACATAATCACGCGATCGCGTGAAGGGGTGAAATCACGCGATCGGTTTAAGAATTCACGCGATCGGGTCAAATGAAATGTTACGCGATCGGTTGAAGGGTTCACGCGATCGGGTAATGGGTAAAATCACGCGATCGGCCGAAGCACTCACGCGATCGCGTGAGTTGTCAAAATTGGTCAGATCTTTGAAATTGTTAACTGTGGGGATTTAAATTCAAAACACAAACTAAACTAATTACGGATACTTTTAATAACAATTTATACAAACTATTAAGATTCGGAAATAATACGATACATTGTGAAAACTTATGAAATACAATTTCATGAAACAAACTAAATTATATTTTTCAAATATAATTGTAACCCGATACCAACGGGCCGTACATTTTTACAAACTACAAACTTAATTGGATTTCAAACGCGTAAACGTAAACAATAGACCAATACGTTGAACATAATCAATTAAGTGAACAATAATATTAAGGAATTACTAGGCGTACACTTACAAATATATAATCTCACGTGTTTAGGACACTAGGAGATTTCACTTGGATTACGTACGCACTTTAGGATCTGCTTGCTCATCAGGTGAGTCTCACTGCCCCTTTTTACTGTTTTCACTTTGGGGGAGGTGCATCACTTGTTTATTGAATATATTGTTTACAAAATATATTTGTTACTGCTACTGCTTGTTTACTGTGTGTAATTGTTTACTAAAATTACTTGAAATACTAATACAAGTACAAAATGTATTATTTTACCGACTTTAATACCAGTACAAAAGGTATTATTTTACAAACTATAATACTAGTACAAAATGTATTATTTTACTGATTTGAATACAAGTACAAAATGTATTGTTTTACTGACTTTAATACCAGTACAAAAGGTATTATTTTACAAACTATAATACTAGTACAAAATGTATTATTTTACTGATTTGAATACAAGTACAAAATGTATTGTTTTACTGACTTTAATACCAGTACAAAAGGTATTATTTTACAAACTATAATACTAGTACAAAATGTATTATTTTACTGATTTGAATACAAGTACAAAATGTATTGTTTTACCGACTTTAATACCAGTACAAAAGGTATTATTTTACAAACTATAATACTAGTACAAAATGTATTATTTTACTGATTTGAATACAAGTACAAAATGTATTGTTTTACTGACTTTAATACCAGTACAAAAGGTATTATTTTACAAACTATAATACAAGTACAAAATGTATTATTTTACCGACTTTAATCCAAATACAAAATGTATTAATTACCGACGTATTGCCTTACTGAACTGCATGAGTTTCTATTTAATCCAATGAAGTCCTCTGATTATAGTCGTCAGTTATAAGATAAGCGCGAATTTTAGTATATGGATCCATATGGGACAGACAATCCCCGCCTGGGGTGGTAGCTCCACCACGAACCGCACTAGTATAAACAGGCGTTTCTAATTCGTTTGATATGAGTATTTTTGGATTAGTACTCACGGGGGCAAAAACTACAGACGTGTTAAGCTTCGACTATAATGGCTCATGACATGGCAATAAATTGACCGACTACACCCACTGTACTATGTTTGTGAAATACTTGATTTCTGACTTACTACTATTGTACAATTATACATTACTGTTTTACTATCGTAAATGATTTACTTACTGATTTACGCAAACTGTTTACTACTGTACATACAAACCTGTGAGATTCACCAACCTTTTGGTTGACCTTCTTAGTGATGTATTCTCAGGTACACAGCAACAGTAGGGTTGCTCTGTAAGGATGGCCGCAGGATATGCTAAGCTAGAATGAGTCGCATGCATAAACACTTGAAGATTTTATTGGCATAATCTTTTGTACTTTGATTATGTGTTTAAAATCTTTTGATTAAATTTGCGAACTCGCAATGATGTACTACTTATAACTTAAAACCTTGTACTACTTTTGTTATACTGTAATGTATTTCTAAAACGTCTCATTTAGAGTCGTTTGCTTGTACTTTGGTGTTTTGATATTTGATTAGTGACACCCAAAACTCGCTTCCGCAAAGCATTAAATTTGGGGGTGTCACATATTGGTATCAGAGCCTAAGGTTATAGCGAACTAGGTTGCATTTAGTGGGCCTAGACTATGACCGTTAGGCAGTATTCCTCATTAGATATAACTGGTTCAGGGATTTCGTCATACGAATTTAATTTAACATAGCCTGATCAACTATGTACAATTAAATGAAGATGATGTAAGATCTGAAAGGGGTTATGTTAAACAGGAATGCACTAGTTGACTCTGACCACGAGAGAACCGTGACTTGTACTTGTTCTGTGATAGACACAACTAGGTGGATAATAAGTATATATAGGTTACACCTATATGATTAGGCTTATTAAGATCCTCCGATCTTTAGTAACACACTCACTGTACAAACGCACTTTAGAATAGGCCTGTGGTAAGTTGATCGAGTCAGGAAAATAGTACCGGGATGTGCCCTAGTGGAGAGGGTCATCTCTTCGAAATAGACTTACCTAGGTAGAGATTAAGAATTTCAATACTTTATTCTGCACGAACTGGTCATCAGAGGACCGTCAATCACTCACCCATCATGTTTAATATCCTGATTTCGTATTTTTCTAAATACAAATCTCCTCCTACTCCCTATCACATTCCGCATAACTTCTGATATCTGTTCGGACATAATATCCCCGACAGCACTTATAAAACTCTAACTCTTGTAATCTTTTGAACTCGCATGTTAAATGATTACAAACTTCGTTATTCTACACCATTGATTGTCACTTGTGTTGTATTATATTTTTGTTATATATGCAACTACGATAATCATACTCTTACACAAAAACTCACATTTTTCCTGGCTGTTATTGAAGGAACATGCCACCGAAAAGACAAACTTTCAGCGCGGCTGAACTCGCACGATTTGTTTCTCAAGGAGTGGCCGAAGCTCTAGCTACCAGATCATCACCGTCTGCGAACTCTGCTCCTGTTGCTAAACCCTGCAGCTACAGTGACTTTCTCAAGTGTAAACCTCTGAACTTTAAGGGCACGGAAGGTGCCATTGGATTGGTCAGGTGGATTGAAAGAATGGAGTCAGTCTTTAGGATCAGTAACTGCTCGGAAGACTGCCAAGTTAAGTATGCCACCTGTACATTTCTGGAAAGTGCTCTGACGTGGTGGAACTCGTATATTCAGTCTGTGGGAATTGATGCTGCATATGGAATCCCATGGGAAGAACTGAAAAGGATGCTAAGGGATGAGTACTGTCCCAATGAGGAACTCCAAAGGCTGGAAGATGAATTCTGGCACTTGATAGTTCAAGGAAATGACATCATCGGCTATACAACCCGATTTCAGCAGCTCGCTCTTCTCTGCCCAGCTATGGTAGATCCTGAACGTAAGCGGATTGAGAGGTACATCCGTGGACTCCCGAAGGATATTCAAGGGAATGTTACTTCGTCAAAACCTGGAACTATTCAGAGTGCTATTCGTATGGCACATGAGCTCATGGCGCAAGTAGTCAGGCGCGAGACACCTGTAACACCTACTGGAAACATTGGCAAGCGTAAGTGGGAAGGAAACCCCACCACCTCCAACAAAAAGGTTGATGCTGTTAAAACCTACCCAACTGGCTCGGGAGACAAGAAGGAGTATAAGGGAAGCAAACCCTTTTGCTCAAAATGCAATCTTCATCATGATGGTGCGTGTCCATGCACCAAATGCAAGAGATTCGGCCATCTGGCCAAGGATTGCAAGACAACTGCAACTGGTACCAACACTTCTGCACCCAAGACTTGTTATGAGTGCAATGGTACTGGGCATTTCAGGAAGGATTGCCCTCAACTGAAAAACAAAAACAACAACCCTGCTCGAGGGAGAGCTTATGTACTCCGTGCTAGGGAAGACCCAAACCCGACGCTTGCTGACTTGCTCAATGATGGTACACACGTTTATAAATAACCCTACTATTTCCATATTTACTTTGGAAAAATTTTATGTACTGCTTAACTATTCTTGTGTATTTCCTAGATTCTAAGTACAAGATAGAATTAGGAATTGATAAACTACTCTAGGTCATTAGTGCAATCATCCATTCCTAGGAATGTACAATTCGTACTTACTTGAATTGTTTTATATTGTGATGAATATGACCTGATTGTGCGATATGAAATACTATGTGCTTTAGTGGTGATTGAGAATAACTACCCAAAATATCACCTTAACACAAAAACATCAAACTGTAGGAAATGACTAATCACGCTGCTAACAACTACACGTCGGATGACGATCAGCTCAGTGAGGAGCATGTGATGTTTCCTTACCTCCTCACTTTGGATAGCGAGTTGAGGCTAGAAACTGAGAAGGTGTCAGAGGAAATGATGACGGTGAAGGAAACTGAGAGACAACTGACTGAATCAGCAACAGAATCTGCGTTGACTTTCACTGAAGGAACTACTAGGATAGCTAGACCAAATTTGGATTCTAACCCCACTATTGATAACCCCACTACTACAGCTCTGTTTGGTACATCTACTCCTAGTAACATAGGCACTGAAGTTGTTCATTTACTTAAGGAAACTCTAGACTTGTTCCGAAGTCAGCTGATTGAAGCCAGGGGAGACATCATCGAACTCCGACAAATTGCTTATCAGAGTGAAATGCGCGCTCACAAATGTGAACTACGCATGCTAACAATGGAAGACAACCTACAACAGCTGAGGTCGTTTCAACCAACTATTCAAGAAGTGACTGTCGCAGTTGACAGCCCGACATCTCAAGTGACTCAGCATGATAATCCTGTTAAGGAGAATACTGAGCCAAGAGTGGCAATCGGTAAGAGGAAATTGGAAGAAATTTCCATCTCCAATCCTGCTGTATCTCAGGCAAAGAAAGTAAAAAATGTTAGTACTTACAAAGGGAATCTACCTTTATGCTCGCTATGTACTCGACACCACAAGGGATCTTGTATCGCGCATTGCAGCCGATGCAAAGTGTTCGGACATCAATTTAAGGACTGCAAATTCTCTCCTAAGGGCACTGATTCTAAAGCTGTAAAAGTCTGCTTCAAGTGTGGAACTGCTGGACACTATAGGACTAATTGCCCATTACTGGCTGATGAGAGTGTCAACAATGAAGAAAAGAACTCTCGAGGGGAAGTCCTGGCAAGCAATGTCAGTGAGGCTGAGTTTAATCCAAACAACACTAAGGGTACGCTTACACGTAATAACTTAATTCTATATGAAACTGATAGAGTTAATACACATTATAACGTCACTGACCATTACCGACTACCTATATACCAATTACCTTGGTAGATTTTACTAGTTATGATTATATGTTTTCCCTAGATTCTAAGGTACAATAGAGTTAGGGAAAGAATACAATTTAGATTCTGTAGTTTCTTTACGAGACGTGGTTTAGCTGGCATAAGTATTGGATAACAAATCCTACATTGTTTTATACCGGAAAACATACCGGTTAATATTTTTATATAGAAACAATGGGTCCCATTCCATGTAAAGCTAATTTAGGCTGAACCATTTAGTTTCTGTAGGAGACTGATAGAGTCTAGGATTGTGGGAACATAGTGAAAGATACTATTTACTTTAGGCTACTAGTACAAAGTGTAGCTACACCCTAGAGACTGACTGACCTTGTCTTACCGACAAAATGGTCAATTACCTTACGACACACTCCCTCTATTCCTTTAATGGCCAGTAGGGCATTAGCTTAACAAGAGGAGGGAGGTAATATTAGCATGAGGTTATAGCACTCACAATAGACTCACACACTTACATAGGTGAGGCACAGACAATTACTAAACACAAATTTCGGGACGAAATTCTCTTAACAAGGGGAGAATGTGACACCCGGTCAAAATAACCCAAAATTAGCACCTAATTTAAACTTTTAAAACACGTAATTACATACGTGTCAATACTCAAGTATACAAGTATTTATATATATGTATATATATATAAACCGAAACGATTAATTAATAATCGCAAATACACGAACCAAACAAAACGAAGAAACCCAAAATAAAATTTGGTGAAAAACATTTTTAAACAAAGTATTATTATTGAGAATAATAACTATGTACTCCGTTTGAAATTTAAATACATTTTAAATACTGAAAACTATCCGTACATTTTAAGTAAAACAAAGATATATTTTTATATCTCCGTAAAAGTATTTTTATAAAATACTTTGATTGAAAACGTATACGAAATGATATTTAGAGATTTTCCATTTTAAAAGATTATACTATTTAACGATCGGGTACGCAAACACGGGTCGAGAATTACCTATCTACCTCAATAATTGAGGCCGGTTATAATACCCGACCTCAATTATTTGATACACACACACGCTCAAATTCCAGTCTCTTTCTCTTCCTCTGCTCTCTCTCGATCCATCTCAAATTCAACAACAACAATAACATTAACAACAACAACAAAGATCAGTAGCATCATCATCATCATCTAGCTTCAAAATCATCATCTTCATCATCGTCATCTTCATCATCATCAACCTCCGTCTCGTTTTAAAAAATTGTAAGGAAACGATTACTTTTACGTTTATTACTCATTTTATACTAGTTTTAGCATGATATAAACTATCTATAATCG
This sequence comes from Helichrysum umbraculigerum, assembly GCA_949592205.1. Taxonomy (NCBI): domain Eukaryota; kingdom Viridiplantae; phylum Streptophyta; class Magnoliopsida; order Asterales; family Asteraceae; genus Helichrysum; species Helichrysum umbraculigerum. Next base: position 425,945 of record CATIUR010000001.1, read on the forward strand.
AATGGAGACCAAAACATGCCAAGATTTTGTTAAAATCCGAACACCCTCTGTAACCATGAACTGATGCTACAGTACTCCGAATAAACGACGCGATCGCGTCATTTTAAAAGGCAAAACAAACTTACAGAACACACATAATCACGCGATCGCGTGAAGGGGTGAAATCACGCGATCGGTTTAAGAATTCACGCGATCGGGTCAAATGAAATGTTACGCGATCGGTTGAAGGGTTCACGCGATCGGGTAATGGGTAAAATCACGCGATCGGCCGAAGCACTCACGCGATCGCGTGAGTTGTCAAAATTGGTCAGATCTTTGAAATTGTTAACTGTGGGGATTTAAATTCAAAACACAAACTAAACTAATTACGGATACTTTTAATAACAATTTATACAAACTATTAAGATTCGGAAATAATACGATACATTGTGAAAACTTATGAAATACAATTTCATGAAACAAACTAAATTATATTTTTCAAATATAATTGTAACCCGATACCAACGGGCCGTACATTTTTACAAACTACAAACTTAATTGGATTTCAAACGCGTAAACGTAAACAATAGACCAATACGTTGAACATAATCAATTAAGTGAACAATAATATTAAGGAATTACTAGGCGTACACTTACAAATATATAATCTCACGTGTTTAGGACACTAGGAGATTTCACTTGGATTACGTACGCACTTTAGGATCTGCTTGCTCATCAGGTGAGTCTCACTGCCCCTTTTTACTGTTTTCACTTTGGGGGAGGTGCATCACTTGTTTATTGAATATATTGTTTACAAAATATATTTGTTACTGCTACTGCTTGTTTACTGTGTGTAATTGTTTACTAAAATTACTTGAAATACTAATACAAGTACAAAATGTATTATTTTACCGACTTTAATACCAGTACAAAAGGTATTATTTTACAAACTATAATACTAGTACAAAATGTATTATTTTACTGATTTGAATACAAGTACAAAATGTATTGTTTTACTGACTTTAATACCAGTACAAAAGGTATTATTTTACAAACTATAATACTAGTACAAAATGTATTATTTTACTGATTTGAATACAAGTACAAAATGTATTGTTTTACTGACTTTAATACCAGTACAAAAGGTATTATTTTACAAACTATAATACTAGTACAAAATGTATTATTTTACTGATTTGAATACAAGTACAAAATGTATTGTTTTACTGACTTTAATACCAGTACAAAAGGTATTATTTTACAAACTATAATACTAGTACAAAATGTATTATTTTACTGATTTGAATACAAGTACAAAATGTATTGTTTTACTGACTTTAATACCAGTACAAAAGGTATTATTTTACAAACTATAATACAAGTACAAAATGTATTATTTTACCGACTTTAATCCAAATACAAAATGTATTAATTACCGACGTATTGCCTTACTGAACTGCATGAGTTTCTATTTAATCCAATGAAGTCCTCTGATTATAGTCGTCAGTTATAAGATAAGCGCGAATTTTAGTATATGGATCCATATGGGACAGACAATCCCCGCCTGGGGTGGTAGCTCCACCACGAACCGCACTAGTATAAACAGGCGTTTCTAATTCGTTTGATATGAGTATTTTTGGATTAGTACTCACGGGGGCAAAAACTACAGACGTGTTAAGCTTCGACTATAATGGCTCATGACATGGCAATAAATTGACCGACTACACCCACTGTACTATGTTTGTGAAATACTTGATTTCTGACTTACTACTATTGTACAATTATACATTACTGTTTTACTATCGTAAATGATTTACTTACTGATTTACGCAAACTGTTTACTACTGTACATACAAACCTGTGAGATTCACCAACCTTTTGGTTGACCTTCTTAGTGATGTATTCTCAGGTACACATCAACAGTAGGGTTGCTCTGTAAGGATGGCCGCAGGATATGCTAAGCTAGAATGAGTCGCATGCATAAACACTTGAAGATTTTATTGGCATAATCTTTTGTACTTTGATTATGTGTTTAAAATCTTTTGATTAAATTTGCGAACTCGCAATGATGTACTACTTATAACTTAAAACCTTGTACTACTTTTGTTATACTGTAATGTATTTCTAAAACGTCTCATTTAGAGTCGTTTGCTTGTACTTTGGTGTTTTGATATTTGATTAGTGACACCCAAAACTCGCTTCCGCAAAGCATTAAATTTGGGGGTGTCACAGATGACAATATGCTATTTGACACAGTTAAAACACTATTCTGAGATTGTAAATCAGTAACTAAGTAACAAACATCAGCAAGATTGAGAATATCTAAACATACCTCTGACTCAGCTTTCCATTCATAAGAGCCATCCAACTGCTTCACCACTAAGGCTTTGGAAGCAAGAGTACTTCCCGAACCTTGTTTTCCTTTTGCTTCTTCTTTAGGTCTTTGGCATTCTCTAGCAAAATGACCAATACCCTGACAGTTAAAGCATCTGACCTTGATTTTATCAAACCCTGATCTATTGCCCAACACCTTTCTACCAGTTCTCTTGAAGAAATTTTTAACTTTTCTTGAAACCAATGCTAACATCTCTTGAAGTTCCAATTCCTCAACATAATCCGGATCGATCTGTTCATAATCCTCGTGAAATAGAACATGATCATTTATCTTTCCCTCTATGTAATTCTCATATGATGCCACAAAGGAAGCAAGAACAGACAGTCGTTGTTCAGCAGATTTCACACTCATAGGCATCTTCTGATGCTCTTGAGGTGACTTCTCAGAATTCTTTCTCTTTGTCTCATCACTAGAGGAGGAAATAAAGCACAGATCTTAAGAAATCATTTCTCCATTTTCACCAGTATCACCAACTAACAGTGCAGTTGTTGAACTAGAAGACGCAGTCGAAAGATTTGTCTTTCCATGTTATAACCCAGGGTTCTGAACCTGATCAGAATCACTATCTCTTGACTTTCTGGAGAAATCATAACCTTTCAGCTTGTCAATGACTTGCTCTAAGGTCATAGTAGAATACCTGGTTTCGTTATCCTTAATCATAACGCCATACATTTCCCACTTAGAAGGCATACCCTCAAGAAACTTGTCGGTTTTAGCTACTTCTTCTTCAACAATCTCATGGTATTCAAGTTCACTTAGCAGATGGTAGAAACGCGTGACATAGGCATCAAGATCTTCTCCTTTTAAAGCTTTAAACATAGTAAACTGCTTTTTGAGAAGACTCCTCTTGCCAGCTCTCACTTGTGGACTTCCCTCACCTCTTTTCTCTAGAGCTTCCCAGAGCGTTCTAGTAGTATGAAAAGACTTCAGTTGATGAGCGATCTCTTTAGGAAGACACATCTTTATTTTCATTTTTGTATTCTTCCTTCTGTTGATCACTCATGTTCTGATAGGTAAGAACCACAGTGGCATTTTGAACAGTTTGAGTAGGTGCTGTGTATCCACTCTTGATACACATCCAGATTGACAGGTAATGGAATCTACAGTAAGATTCAAATCTGTCCTTCTAGTTGTAGTAATCCTCGATCTTCCACAACTTAGGTGGAACATTTGATTTTCCCACCTCGTGGTCCATTTCGATCATTCTACTTAAGTCAGGCATCTTAAAAACGTAAAGTAAAACTGTTTCGCTAATTCAGAAAAAAAATCTCGATTCGCAAGACTCAGTTCAACTCGCAATCTCAGCTCGACTCGCAAGTCTCAGTTCGGATTGCTATGATGTCGATTCGCAAGCGATTTCGATTCGCGAGAGATCTCGGTTCGACTCGAAAGTCTCAGTTCGACTCGCAAGTTCAACTCGGTTCGCAGGCTACGCTGAAACCCTAATCTCGACTCGCGAAACGGCTGAAAAACCCGAAAACGAAAGTTTAAGGTATTTTTACGATTTAAACTGGAAATTTCGACCGTAAACAAACCCTAAAACGTCCAGAGAATGATTTTGATCGTTAATATGTACTAATGCATGTATAAACGATCCGAATCACAACGCAATTATCACTAAAACTCTCGAACACTCTCGTATTTAGCCCGAAAGCTCTGATACCAGATGTAAGTCCCTAATTCTAGGATCGATAACTTCGTTATCTGTAGTATTAAGGTGCGGAATCCCTCAATACGATGTTATCATACTAACAACGAATATGTTCTTAATTGCGTTTTAATAAGACTTAGCTTTAAACGATTAACCGTCAAAGCCTAGCCGTTAGGATTGTTTTTCTCTGGGTTTGCTGAATTCGCAGATATGCAAAAGTGTGTAAAAGTTGTTATGTTTTTCACGGTTTGAAAAACATTAAATATGTCGTCTCAACTCGCTGCCGCTGGGCCTGCGAGTTGACTCGACTCGTTCCGTAAGCCCAAGCCCATTATGGCTTCGGCTCGTTATGCCTATCGATGTCCACGAGTTCAGTTCTCATCTCGCTGCTCAACTCGCAGCGACTTGAGAATTCGACTTGCATCAAACGTATATATTTATTTCGTATTTAATTATTCGTCTAACTTAACAAAATAATATGTTTAACAAATATTACTAACAAAACAAATATTCATTTACAAATCTAAACCAATATACAAACATAATAATAATTACACCAGTCCTATTTCAAGCTAGATCTGTTGTCACAATCTATGTTCCAACACCGAGCCCCCAAATCCAACAACGATAACAACCAACAACCTAAATCCTGCTATGGATGTGGAGAGCCGGGACATTTCAGAGATGCATGTCCTAAACGGAAAAACAAGGGCAACAACAACAATGCCAAAGGTAGAGCCTTTGTACTCAACTCTGGGGACCCCCATCAGGATCCGAATGTGGTCACGGGTATGTTCCTCCTCAACAATTTAACTGCTTCAATTCTGTTTGATACTGATGCCGATAGGAGCTTTATTTCTGATGAGTTTTGCCCACTACTTGACATCACCCCTGTTGCCTTAGATGTTAAGTACACCGTAGAGCTAGCGAATGGTAAATGATGTGCTATGAAAGCGCGTCTTGTTTTATAATTTATAAATAGAAATACCTAATAAATACTTTCAAGCAACCAGGCAAGAATACCCGATCGAATGTAAATATAGATTTGGTAAGTCTGATTCGAACACAGGGAACGGCGGATTTATTTTAAATAGAAATTAACAATTAACTAGAAAGCAGTAAATAAAGGGGGCGTTTTAGTTCCGTGCGAACATTTGTTTAGAAAATATTTATTTAAAATAAACAAACTTAATTAAAAACTTAACTTAAAATAATAAATAAACAATAATAAATACTAAATGGAAGGAATAAGTAATTGTATAATTAATGTTACTCAGATTCATATTTCCCGATTCATTACGTATTGATTATCTAATTGTGATTCTTTTAGATCAACTTATCACCAAATTCTTCAATGATATTAAATTGAATGTGAATTAGCTAACGGTTCGGGTCCAACTAATTCCTACAATCTAGGGTCCAACATAAAACACTGGTTCCAATGTCACAAGATGATCAGTCAATTGTGTGCCTTTCCCTAAATCATGCATTAAACATTCACAACTAATTATAATTAACTCTATTGGTATGACTCAACAATACACAATAATTAACTTATTGTCTCGTTCATTTTAAAGTGAATAATTATTAATTTCTCAACCTATCAAACTCAATCTATTTAGCAATAGTTAAAACCCTAAGATTATAACCATCAATAATTAATAAAAGCAAAGGAACTCAATCTCATCAATCTTATTAACCACGTTGAGAACTAATAACTACCAGTTACCAATAAACAAGGATTCTCGAGTAATATAACCGTTTTCAATTAAATAACTTAGTCAATACGCAATTATAATCGTTCAATAATCATAATCCGATTCAATCAATTACACAATCAATTTGATATTAAATTCATCATTAAAACAGAAATAATCAGATTATTCAATAACAAATTCATCAATGAAATCGAATAAAAGAGTTATACCGAATCAATAAAGACGAATTACAACGATCCGCGATGAATAACTTCAATCCCGAGCCCTTGTACCTCCAAAATACTAAACTAATTCGTAACTTAAACCTAAAAACCAAATAAACCTCTGGAAACGAAAAAAAAACTCTCCTTTTCGTTTTTAGGGTTTTAACGCGTTTTTATACTTCTGTGGTTTTTGATCCATACGGCGTATGGATTTCCATACGGCGTATGGATCAATTTCAAGCCCAGCCCAGACTCGCGTAACCTGGGCCTCAACCGCTGCAATCCGTATGGCGTATGGACTTCCATACGGCGTATGGATGCAATTTTCAGCCGGTTTCTTGATTTTTCTTCATTTGATTATATCTTCGACTTCGGCTTCACTTATTTCTTCAAATATGCATCATTTAGCTCGTTTATTGACTGTTTTCCATTCCTTTCTTCATAAACGCTCCATTTCCACATCTATTTGCAAATATGAATGAAATTAATATCTATTCTTAATTAAATGCAATAGAAACATCCAAGAATAGGGGTAAAATACTACTAAATTATAGTACTTTTGAGCGTTTACCAAACATCCCCCACTTGAATCCTACTTGTCCTCAAGTAGACTATCGATTCAAAAATCAAATTCTTAAGAAAACAGTCATCTCCATTAATCTAAATAACTAACAAAGGAATTACACAACATCACCCATCTTCAACTCAAATGCTTAAATTTAAAAATCTGTTAATTCTAAAGACAAATATTAAGAAACTACGAGATTACAAAAATGATCTATACATGAAGTTATTATTCTTTAAACATTAATTAGTTCACAATGATTACTGATATTGTCATCCACTTAAACAATCTATATTTAAATAACTGAGCTCGACTTATTATTGTTCACGTAGATATTCCCTTAAACTCCCAAAAACTATATACTTTCATACTCATAATATGCCAATATTACATATCTTGAAATTCTAATCAAAACAATCATTTTTCAAATCAAGACAGAGGTGACAGATATGTGCCTCAACACAACAAAGCAACATAACTTGATTTTAGTTTAGCAATATAAAATTTTTAGTCAAACCATTGGTGGCAGATCTGTACCTCAGTACAACAAAGCGACCTAATTCGACTACATTTTAAAATCATGAGTTTGTTTAAACTCTTTGCTTTTTTTCATTAGATATACTGACGGAGACCAGGTCTGCACTTTCGTACAACAAAGGAAACAACACCCAGTATATCCCCAAATGATATCAATTAAATTTCCAAAATTATGGCATATCGCACATTACTCATATGAAAATTAAGACACACGTCATACACAGCTAAAGTTCATTTAAAAGGTAACATCTACTCCTTAATTTCATTTCTTAAAAGCTCAAAAATTCTCATATAAATTGCCTATCAATACATCATATAATGAAGCTAAATAACATTTTTCACAATTTAATTTATAATTAAAAGTGTATAAAATTTTTCAAAATAACCTTCATAGTTACAAAATAATTATCTCTAGAAAACAAAAATTTTAATTTAAAAATTTGTTGAAAAACGGGCAACTTATAACCTCCTAGTTACTTATCTTAATAAAATAACAGTTAACCAAATTACAAAATCATCTACTAATTAACTGAACAATTATGTGGAAACTTCACTATTTTCTCTCCCATCCCCCACTTAAAGATGTAAAATGCCCTCATTGTACAAATAATAAAATACAAAAACGGAAAAAAGAGAGAAAAGAACTTAGAACAGAAAAACTCCCCTGGAATAGTGTGCAGTTTAATGAGTATGACAAGGATGATATGAATTTCCCACATCCTCTCGATTCAATTTTTTTGTTGCGCTGAACTTACTGCCAGCATAACACGTACTCACAACACAATTATGAGGAACAATCAACAAACATAATTAAACAATACCAGATTTAAACAACCTAATTAAAAATAAACACTACCAAATCCTAAAACTACAAATCCAACATAACAATAAATAATCCTACAAATAAAACAGTCATAATAATAATAGAAATAATAATAGTGTTCGGAATCATAAACCACTTAGGATGAATGATGATCCCAGTTAGGATCTTAATATGTATTACTTTGATTGATTATTAATAAGCTTGCGGAATAGTTTATTAATAACTTGAAGAACAAACTTTGTATAGAACAGAATATCTAATCAAAAGCTTCAATATTATTATTAATAATACGAACACACAATTGTGTTAGGGTTTACAACCTTGAAGCTAAGAACTAGAATGACTCATCTATCCTAGGGTTTTACAGGATCTCTATTTATAACATATAGAGTCCTTTACAGAATCAAACATATTAGGAATCCTCATCTACTCCTAATATAACTCTACCCAACTTTATCTAACCAACAGTGGTAGTCTATATAACTAACAGGGGTAGTACTCGTATATAACTAACAGAGGTTGAGTATATACACAATACAAGTTACATGTTCAACAGTGGCACTGTTAGACTAATACTAATTGACAGTGGCACTGTTAATACAAAACTAAACTAACAGCGGTGAACTTCTTCTAACAGCGGCAATCATACTTGTATTCTGAGCAGATATGACAATATCTCAGGTCTCAACAATCTCCCCCTAAACTTGATCATTCTCAGCAATGAATCAAGTTTCTTCATCTTTCTTTTCATCTTTCTGAGTTTGATTCTGTTTTCTCCTTCTCTCCTCCTCTTTCATTCTTTCCAACTCCATTCTTTTATGGAACTGATTGAGCACCATATATAAAGCATTAAATGCTCCTTCTGAAATTACTGTGGTTCTCAATTGAGATGCAAGCACATTTCTTAGAGTCTGAGTTCCCAGAACATATCTTCTTTCATCAAGCATGTAGATTGACATTCCACTTCTGAACAGAATCATATGAACTCCAGCTCTAACTAAATGTCTCCATGTATTCACAGCATCAATACAATTTAAGAACAAATTGATGAATGGCTCAGGCTCAAACAGCATATTCAGACATCTTCCCAATTCTCTTTCCATAATCACTAGTGAAGCCTGCCTATCTCCTTGACTGTTTAGCTCAAACAGATCTAGAATGTCTAATCTATTCACATTCTTAAGCACATCAACAACAGATGACAAATATTGCTCATTCCCATCCTCTCTAACAATCTTGATATGTTCTTTATCACCATCAGCAACTTTTGATTTTATTCCTTTCCATTCAGTTATCTTTGATGATCTATCATGATTGATGTGAATATTTTCTTTATAATCCTTCACTTCTTTGACATATTTCTTCAACTCTTCTGCATCTCTCTCTAAATCAGGAACTACACTATCAGAAGCAAGAACTCCATTCCATCTGCTCTTTATATTTTGATCAGAAAGCCTTTTTAACTCTCTTTCTTTGGCTTCTATTTCCTCTTGCTCTTTCTTTTCAAATCTCTCTTGCTCCTCTCTTCTCACTTGCTCAGCAATCTTCTTTCTATCCTCAGCCAACTTTTTCTTAATGAATTTGTCTTTCTGAATCCTTTTCTCAAAATCTTCCTTTTCCTCATTCTGATATTTTTCATATGCTCTTTCCAGTTTCTCTACATCCCATCCTTCAAGCACACTTTTTAGTGCATATCTATCACCAAGAATTTTGAGTAAATCCTTTTTCCTCTGAGCTGCAGTTGGTGGTTTGTTTCTTTTCTTTTCAAGCTCAGCTTGTCTTTTTCAGTTTTTTCTTTTCTTCAGCAGCTTGTTTGAGCTTTGCAAACCCTGGATCCAATCCATCATTACCAACCTTTTTGTTGATCATGTCATGGACCTTTGAGCAGACAACCCTTGACCTTTTGCAGCCATATCATTCAGCATCTGTGCAGCTTTTTGTGATAAGGTTACCACACTAAAGTCTTCCAATATAACATCAACATCAGGTCCTTCCTTTCTCTTAGACTCAACTGCCATTCTTAACATTCTTTCATCATGCTCCTCCTGAGCTCTCCTGGCCTCATCCAAATCAATTGGAGGTTCTACAACCTTCTTAACCTTTCTCTCTTCTTTCAATTTTCCCTTACCTTTGTCCTTTGAATCAATCTTTGGAAGATCAGACTTAGGTTTGGGTGTTTGTGTAGGCTCTCTTATTGTAACAGGTACTTCTAGAGCCCTGGCAGTGGTAGTTGCTGTAGCAGTGGTGTAAACTGGAGTAACAGTAGTTGTGGCAACAGTTGTGGGAATATTTGAAGTGTTAACAGAGGTTGATATAACAGTGGTTGATTTTGTGATAACAGGGGTAGGATTTGTAGTAACAGGGGTTACTGTTGAAGTACCAACAGTGGTAGATACCTCAACAGGGGTAGATACCAAACTACTAGCAGAGGTAGAAACACTACTAGCAGTGGTCAAAAATTGAGTTTCAACAGGGGTTTGTACCTTAGCAGAGGTAGACTTTCTCTTTGGAATTGATTTCTTTCTATTATAAATCTTCACTCTTTCCTCCTCTTTAGCTTCAGGTTTTGATTCTATAAACTCCCTCTCAACCTCTACATTACCACTTTCCATATCCTCTGTTTCAACAGATTTATCATCCTCATTATCACTCTTTACTTCATACACCAACCTATCACTAAAACTTACTCTTTTGCTCATATCAAGATTTGCTCCCATAATATCCCAGAAATACAAATTAGCCACAGCCTTAAAAGGTAATCCTTTGTTTAATGGAAAAACATTTAAAGCTGGACCACTTTGTAGATTATCATCTGCAACATTTTCAGTTTGAACATTTTCTCCCACATACACCACCATTCTCCTATCATTCTCAGCATCCACCATCTGTTCATCCATGTCTTCATTAACCACATAATCTGAGACATTCAATTCATCTTCAACACCTCTATCACTCATCTCATCAAACTCAGGTATATCCATGAAGCTAAAATCACCTGCACCTCCAGTATGACCATCATTGTTATCATCTTGACCATCTGAATCATCACCATTATTCTTTCTATCTTCAGGCATATCATTCTGCTCATGATCATCTTTATTCTCCCCCTTGCCTGAAGACTCCCCAATGTTAGTAGCAGGCAACAAAACTTTATCAACTGCATCTTCAACAACTGCCAACCTGTTTTGTAAATCAATAATTTCCTCCCTCTACTTCTTGATCAATTCACCCTGGGCAGCCAACATAACCTGTTGCTCCCTTCTCAAAGCTCTTTCCTTCTCAAACTTAGTCCAAATCATCTTGACATCATGTACCAGATCAGCAATAGTCAATTCCCTAGTTACATCACTAGCCTCATCAACATTGGAGTGTGACCTCCTAGATGAATCATCGACTACATCTGCCACTGCAGATGTCCCTTTGTTATTGGTACTGGGACCTATATTTGAATCATCACCCATAGGTTCATCAAGTATAGTTGCCTCTGGTTGGGTCTTATTGATGTTACCACTATCCTGCCCTGCTAGTGGGCTAGAAACAGTAGTGGCAGCCCTTCCAGAATGAACATTTTCATCAAGTATGTTCACCTGTTGTGGTGGATCATTTGACTGAGACTGTGGAGAAACAGGAATCTCCATAGCCTGTTTAGCCTTCTTGGATTTCTTGGCTTTACTTTGGGTAGGCTGTTGGTTCCCTTGTTTTCTTTTGGTGCCACCTCCTGATGTGTGTTCAGAACCAACTTGTGTTGTTGGCCTGTCATCATTTGGTCCAGGTAGTGTTGGTAATACACCACCAGTGGCAGAAGGAGCAACTTGATAGTCCCGTACACCTATAGATCTGATCGGATCGTATAGAATAATGATAAACAATTGATTATGAATTCACGAACACACAAACGATTCTCTATAATCTTGTATATATTTACAATTGATAATATAACGATTACAGACTTTCACAAACTCGTTTCTCACCAACTCGTTTCTCACCTCACGGCTCTCTCTCTCTAAAACGCTAACCCTAGAAATGAGTTATAACACTCTATTTATATCAACCTTTTGGACCCTGCGACGTTAGGCCCAACGTCGCAGGCCCAACCCAATGCGACATAGCCCATGTCGTCGCCATGTATATTCTATATAATTACATTTCGTTGACACACTAAACACTATACATACGCAGACTAATTGACTTTGACAGTTACAATAGTTTGACCAACTGACTGACACACAAAATGCACCAACAAACTCCCCCTTGTCAGCAGCTTGGTCAAATAAGTCTTCAATTAGTCTTCATCAACAAACTCTTTCATGTCTTTGACAATCAGAAACTCCCCATTTGAGATAGCATGGTCTTCAAAGAAATCTTGGTGTCCAAATTCATGTGACTGACACAAATTTATCATACAATAAGATCTTCAAACTATGTGACCATCTCTCAATCATCAGCATCTTCTCCGATAGAATTATCTTCACAGTCTTTGGAGAATAACCGACATTCTTTACATCTTCAATATTTGACTTTAACAAGATATGTGATATTGAAGAAAATAACATAGAAATAAAATCTTTTTGAATTTTTCTTTATAAATGAAAAGTAAAGAACGAAGATTAAAATAACATTGGGGATAGGATTGTTTTAAGTCTGCTTAGGGATCATATCAGGCCAACATGCAATTATTAGGGAATAGTAAGTGTTATTTCGATCATCAGTATATTTGTCCACTTTAAATTTACTTGACATATTTAAAGCACCTTTTATAAAAATTAGTTCAAGACGATCATCGGTATTGTTTGTCCACCTAAACATGTTACATCCGTATTTGTGAGCTAACTATTATTGTTAGTTTGACTATTAATTTTGAGAAACCTATTATATGATATACTGATAAACTTCAGTAAACAAACACTGCATATTCACACAAGGTAGAGATTACAAGACCAAGTTTATCTCGGTTTTCTCGTAACATACACTTGATATTTATATTTAGGCATACATCAAACTGATTATGAAGATACTAGTGGCCCCATATCTGTACTTAGTACAACAGAGGGTCCCTTAGTATGAACATAACAAGTTTGAGACTATTTGCATAACTAATGGATTCAGGTCTGTACATGAGTACAACAATAGTCACCATTAGTTAAGCGAATAACCATATTATTACTATATGCCAATTTTACATTTACATAATGATTATGACAACGTATGGTAGTACCTTCATTTATCAATTAAGACTTATGTCATACATCATATAACATTTTTCACAAAGTAATAGACAAGTTTTAATTATTACTTCTTACTCACTCACAAACCGGTGTGTACCATGCCTACCAATACATCATATAATGAAGCCAATGTTTATAGAAACTGTTTTAAATATGCCAGATAAACCTACTGACACATCAAACATAAACCTTAAAATTTCCATTTTGTGCATGTCCCTAGATGTACTATCATATCCCAAGTTATTTTACAGACACACAATCCAACATCTTTTCAAGAATTAAGAATCTTGCTGTTCACATTTCTGAATTAAATAATCAGAATTTTTAATATTCAGAATTACTCCCCCTGAACAGCGAATTCTTATATCCAATCCAAAAATACTCCCCTTAAAACATTAAACATATTTTTGTATTTTTTGTTTTAATTGAATAAATTTTGCAACATTGCATTTCTTTAATACTAAAAAGTATAAAGAATGGCTATTGCACTAATAATTTAATTAAAAATAAAAGTTTCAAAAACACATATCAAGTCAAATCAAATCCTTTTAACGGTTTTACCACCTCGAAACTTCAATAAACTCATCCAAATCACAACTCATCACACATAACCACCATGACAAAATCTTTCAAAAATGTCCACATCCTTGCAGTCACAAAAATATTAGCTAATAACAACCTGACTGCACCACCACAAACAATTAAACGTTAGTACTTATGGGACACCCAAGCCTTGATAGACTTGGGTTGTCCATGATCATCCATAACCATCACATCAATGAGTTTATGATATTTTAAAAACTCAGAGGATTTCATTGATGTGTTATTTGTGGATTTGGGTTTCCAAACCTTTGTAGGTTCAGATGAGTTGTTTTCAACAATGTTGTGCTGTTGAACTTGAGGTTTACTAGGCACAACTTTGTTTACTCTAGCCACGGGTTTTGGAGAAGAGGATGCATATCTTGATATAGGCGAATACGAAGCACGCCTAGAAAACGATTTTGAATGAGAATTCCTAAAGGAAGAAGTTCTTGGCATCTCTCTACCAAACCTATCTAGGGATAATAACCGACAATCCCTAATTATATGTCCTTGTTGTCCACAATGGAAACAAGAACGTCGTTCAATGTACGACCTATTCCAATGATTACCCACAAAAGGTTGAGGTGGAGAATGAACTGTTGGAGGCTTAGAAGAGGAGGCATTTACAGGACGTGAACACTTATGTGTACACGTTGATGTAGAAGCCTCAGAAGTTGAACAAGTTGATGTTGAAGGTTGTTCACTTTTAGATTTTACATTTGAATCCTTCATTTGATGTTGAACCCTTTTGGATTCATTTTCAACCTTGTTTTTACCCTTTGTATTTGAAACCTTTACAGTTTCATTGGTAAGTATATGATTTTCTGGCTTTACATTAACTTTTTCAACTTTGATTTCAGCCTCTTCCGGTAGATCCTCTATCTCAACACCCTCCTCTACATTAACTGGAGGTGTACTATCAGACTTAACAAAAGTAGGCAAGGGATACTCTGTCCGTTTAGTTTTCTCCTTTGCCTGCCTTTTGGGATTGGATGTAGCTTCTTTAGACTTTGTAGCTGGCCATGATGAGTAGTCAGCCACAAGTTCTTTGGTGCCTTCCTTAACAGGCCGAGGATAGTGATTAGTAGGAGGTGGAACTGAGTTATACCCTATTCCAGCCTTACTACTTGTATTTGTCCTCTGCTTGTCAACAATTTCATCGAAGATTTTATGAGAGTTTGAGAAACTTGTGATTCCTTTTTTAAAAGAGTCAGACTCAGACTTTAGCTCAGAAAGTTCTTTATTTAACAACTCAATTTCTGTTAAATAGCTCTTAATGGCATCTTGTTGACTGAAAACTTTAGCTTTATATTTCTCAGTGTCAAACTTATGAGCCTCAACTTCCTTTTCATAAAGTATTTCATTAGCTTTTAGAAACTTATTTGACTCGGTGAGTTTCTCGACCTTTTCTCTCAAGTCTACATAGTCTATTTGAAAACATTTTAAAGAAGCTTCCAATTTAATACAGGATATGCAAGTAAAAGGTTTTTCAGATTCTGTTTCTACCTCATGTATCTTTGCCAAGAACGCACTGTATTGAACCTTTTCTTGAGTCGCACTTGAATCAAACATTCCCTGAGAATACACTGTCATCGCCTGTGATGTTGTGTTATTCTCTGGAGTCTTGGGAGCTGAAGGTGTAGTGAATCCAGATGCAGGATATGTTTCCTTATCACATTCCTTAGCAAAGTGTCCATGAGTCTGACAAATTTTGCACTTCACCTTTCTTTTATTAAAACCAAGACCTGTATCACCATCATTATCCAGGTCCTTTTTGCCCGTTCTCTGAAGAAATTTCTTTGTCCTTTGGGTTATCATGGCCATGCTCCATTTGATGTCCATTTGCTCGAGATCATCAGAGTCGATCTGTTCAAAGTCTTCTTCAGTAAGCTGTAGAGTACTAGCCTTCTTGGAAAGAAAATTCTCATAAGAGTTGAGGAAAGCTGCAAAGATTGTAGCATGATCCTCAGTAGCCTTTGAAGGAGCTGTATGAGAGATATAGGAAGCATATGAAGTGCTACCAGAAGGAGATGTAGCTGACTTGGAATTAGATATGGAATTATCATTGAGACTAGGATTTTGAGTGGAAGCCGCTGACATCTTTTCTTTCTTCTTCATGTCAAGAGCATCAGCCTGTAACTTTCTGATGAGTTCTTCCAAATCCATGATTTCAATTTCTGGATCTTGTTCCAAAATCTCCACATTGGTAGCCCAGTCCTTAGGTAATGCCCGTAATAGCTTCTTATTTACCTCTCCATTATTAAGTACTATTCCTCCTTCAGCCACTTCATCTACGAGTTGGGAATATCTTTTGAAGAGTGCTTCTAAAGATTCATTTGATAGTAAATCAAATGTGTCAAACTGTTTCTTGACAAGTTCCACTCTATTTCTCCTATATTTTTCATATCCACCACATCGTGTTTCAATTGCATGCCAGAGGTCGTATGCAATATCATAATGGTTGAACAATTGTTTAACTTCATTTGACATACATTTTAATATTGTGGCATGGGTTTTCTTTTCAATATCCCAAGCTTTTCTCTCCTCAAGTGTCATGCCATTGTAAGACTTTTATGGTGATACTCTTAAATTCTTTGTTCCAAATACTGGTCTTTCATATCTTTCAACCAATGAGTTCCACATATCTGGATCGTTTTCAGATATGAAAGCTTCGAACTCAAATCTCCCTGTAGCATAATCAGTATCATATGTAAGCATGGGGGGTTCAATCTCATTAACAGCTCCACTATAGTAACGCATAAGAGCTTTAGAAGACATTTTCCAACCAGAAGTCGATACGGCCTTTTGCGACTTTTCCCTCCAAAACTAAATTCGAATAATTTCAAAAAAAATATCCGAGTACAGCGAAACTTTTCCGACACTTAAATGAAGCTATTCTAAGCCTAAAAACAAAATTTGAAATTACAAAATTTTTGCATTTTTCCAGTCAAAATTTCTTCCGAAAACGTCAAAAAATGGCCGGGTAAAATGAAACTTTTTCCAGGCTAAAATGAAACACTTTTAAGCCTATAGAAAAAATTTGAAAACGTAAAAATTTTTCGGAGTTTCCCGCCAAAAAACTTTTTTTTTTTTTTTTACGAATCTAGAGCGAGGGTAATGTGGCAGAGAAAATTAGAAGTCCGATGACTCAATTAAGAATCGAAAATGCGACGTAGTGTATAACGTCGCAATCCAACGTCGCAGAGGCTAGCGACGTCGCAGCCTACGTCGCAATAACCACTTAAGGTCAAAATCAATAACGTCGCAAGCGACGTCGCAGGTGATGTCGCAAAATCAAGCGACGTCGCACCTGACGTCGCGGCTAAGGTCGCAGTGACCAATTAAGGTCAAAAGTGAGACGTCGCACACAACGTCGCAATTAACGTCGCTAGTAACGTCGCATAACTTAGCGATGTCGCAGCTAACGTCGCAAAACGTGACTGCAGCGGCCAAAACCCCAAAAATCGAAAATTTTCGAAACCCTAACGAAATTCCGAAATCCAAACGTCGAACCAACCCAAAAACACTTCCAGAAATCGATTTCTTCAAGCAAACTAACTCAGAAACGAAGATTAATCAATTAAACCTTCGCGAATCAAACCAAAAACGTTCAAAATACGATCTGAAACCGACGAATCCTTGATTCTGCGGCTCTGATACCAGTTGATAGTCCCGTACACCTATAGATCTGATCGGATCGTATAGAATAATGATAAACAATTGATTATGAATTCACGAACACACAAACGATTCTCTATAATCTTGTATATATTAACAATTGATAATATAACGATTACAGACTTTCACAAACTCGTTTCTCACCAACTCGTTTCTCACCTCACGGCTCTCTCTCTCTCTCTATCTAAAACGCTAACCCTAGAAATGAGTTATAACACTCTATTTATATCAACCTATTGGGCCCTGCGACGTTAGGCCCAATGTCGCAGGCCTAACCCAATGCGACATAGCTCATGTCGTCGCCATGTATATTCTATATAATTACATTTCGTTGACACACTAAACACTATACATACGCAGACTAATTGACTTTGACAGTTACAATAGTTTGACCAACTGACTGACACACAAAATGCACCAACACAACTAACATTGTAGAAAATAATGCAGTTTCCTTCTTGGAAAAAGTATTCTGATACTGGTTCATGGCTCTAATAGTCCTCAAGGATATAGTAGAACTAACTATTACACTATCCTCTACTGGCAAATTTGACAATTGAGTATTCAACAAAAGTTGAACAAATCTAGGGTACATGATGAATGTATCACCCTTTACATTCCTAATCATATTATCTAAGATAAACCTAGACATATTAAATTTAATACCCTGTGCCAAGCAGATAATAGGAAATGCAATACTAGAACTAAATTCATTAAAACTAGTTCTCTTTTGTGACAAACATACCAGAAAAGTATGAATGTAGAACTTCCACTGAGGACAGAACCATGATTTCAAGAAAGTATATTCTGATCTTGCTTTTCCAGAACCTTCATACCCCATATCTGTTATACCTTTAAACAAATCATCTCTTGCTAATTCCAGAATTCCTCCTTCATCATCAAACTGCAGAAGTTCTCTAAGAACAATCTCAGTCACCATTACCTTCTTACCCTTGACAGTGGAATGAATGTGAGTAATTCCATTAACATTCCCTTCCTTTGCGTTCTGCCAGAATTCTTGAATGTGTGATCGTATCTATCTTGGAGCGACAGTAAAGGCATATGTAACTGGACAGTTACTCAAGAAATCGATAATAGGGTGAAAATAATCATCTGCAATTTCTTTGTTCAAGAAAGCCCTCATATTGTGTTCAGAATGAACACTTAGCGTAGAAGTACCAGAATCAGATGAAGATGACGAAGCCATTGATGAAATTGATGAAAGAACGAGGAGCGGTTTACAATAAACAAATCCAAACGAGAGCGATTATTGAAGGGTTTTGAGAATTTTGAAAGCGTAATTGAAAAAGTGAAGTATCTGAGTACTTATATGATGACAGTGCTAAACCCTAAAAATAAAACTAACAGTGGCACTACTGGTTATACCCAGCAGGGGCACAACTTACAAATAAGCCCAACAGGGGTACCTCACTTGGTCAATTATAGTCAACCCTTTTTAACCATCTAACGAAGCTAACAGCGGCTGATAGTCTAGCAGGGGCATCCGACCAAGGAAACTCCAGCTTAGAACTAACAGGGGCATAAACTTAGCTTTATTAGAAAAAGAACCTTTTTTTTAATCAAAAGTAAAAAGCAACAAAGAAAACATTAGACTCCAGCTCAAGTGATGTCTCTTGACAGTGGCTGAGTCCTGCAATATTAAACAGCAGGGGTTGAAAGTACATTGACAGTGGCATAAGTAAACTAACAGAGGCACCAACTGTTATCATGATGAAGCTAACAGTGGCAACACTTGACCCTGTCACATACAATATACTTCGTCCCTGTTAGTATCAAATCCTGACCAAAACACTAAGTGAGATTGATCATACCAATATTAGTTATCAAAAATGTAAATCTTCCTACATCAAATGCTTTTGTAAAAAGATCTGCAAGTTGATTATCAGTATGAATTTTGAAAATATGAATCAATCTTTTATCATAACAATCTCTTATAAAATGATATCTAATCTCAATGTGTTTGGTTTTTGAATGCTTAACCGGATTTTGAATGATACTAATAGCAGAGGTATTATCAATATAAATAGGAGTGTTCATGAAAGTCAAACCATAATCCAACATTTGATTCTGAATCCAAAGAACCTGTGCACAGCAACTTGATGCTGCAACATATTCTGCTTCTGCTGTAGATGTGGAAACTGTGGTCTGCTTCTTGCATTGCCATGACACTAACCTATTTCCAAGAAATTGACATCCTCCACTTGTTGATTTTCTATCCATGTTCTCACCACCATAGTCACTATCTGTGAAAGCCTTAAGCTCAAAATCTGATCCTTTAGCATACCAAAGTCCCAAATCTGGTTGACCTTTCAAGTATCTAAAGATCCTTTTCACAGCATACATGTGTGACTGCTTTGGATTGGTTTGGCACCTAGCACAAAGACACACTGCAAACATAATATCAGGCCTAGATGAAGTTAAATACATCAAAGAACCAATCATTGACCTGTACAAGTGCACATCTACTTCCTCTCCCTCAGAGTCAGAATTAAGATGTCTGTGTGCCTCCATAGGAGTGCTAGCTATCTTTACATCTTTATAACCAAATTTATTCAAAATATCCTGCACATACTTTCCTTGGTTAATAAAGATTCCATCTGTCTTCTATTTAACCTGCAATCCTAAAAAGAAAGTGAGTTCACCCATTGAACTCATCTTGAATTTCTTATGCATTAATCCCTCAAACTCTTTGCACAATGAATCCCTAGTTGACCCAAAAATAATATCATCAACATAAACCTGTACCAACAATATATCTCTCTGAACCCTCTTGGTAAACAAAGTCTTGTCAATAGTACCTCTCTTGAATCCATTCTTGAGAAGATACTCAGATAGAGTATCATACCAAGCTCTTGGTGCTTGATGTAACCCATACAAAGCTTTCTTCAATCTGCACACTCTATCTGGATATGTTGGATCTTCAAACCCTGGTGGTTAGCATACATACACCTCATCATCAATTAGACCATGAAGAAAAGCACTCTTCACATCCATTTGATAAACTTTGAAATCCTGATAAGATGCATAAGCTAAAAATAACCTAATAGCTTCTATTCTAGCAACAGGAGCAAAGACATCATCATAATCTATTCGTTCTTCCTGTGTGTACCCCTGTGCTACCAACCTTGCTTTATTCTTTATCACTATTTCTCTTTCATCTCTCTTGTTCTTGAAGATCCACCTTGTGCCTATAGCTTTCTTTCCTTTTGGTAGATCAACCAAATCCCATACATATTGCAGTTTGAACTGCAACAATTCTTCTTGCATTGATTCTATCCAACTTGGATCTTTGAGAGCTTCCACTGCTTTCTTTGGTTCCATCTGAGAAAGAAAACAAACATATAATGAAGTATGTAAATCTTCTTCTCTTATCTTTGACTGCTGTCTGGTCAGAACAGATGAACCAATATCACCAATGACCAAATCCAAGGAGTGATCTTTGTGAACCAGATACTTAGATGTGGATGTATCAAGTAATTCTCTTTCCAAATTAGGACCCAAAAGATTATCCATCTCTGATTCTGAAAAAGAATCTCTTTCCTCTCTTTCTTTTGAAGGCTTTGGAGTTGCTTCAGAATCTGACAAAGAAGTCCTTTCCAAGACTTGAAATGGAGGACTTTGTTCAAAATACTTTGGAGATTCATGCTCTCCTTCTGAATCATGCTCTGAATCTGTATGAGAACCCTTTGAAGTAAATGGTTGATTATCTGTTGGAGTTGAACCATCTTCATCCTTGTTTGAACCATTTTTGCCAGTTGACCCACTTGTATCATCTGAAGGTCCATCTTTCTCTTGTTGCTATGATTGGAATGCTTCTGGAGGATCTGGAGACCAAATAGGAAACAATACATACTTCAAGTCACCCTTTTTAGTCTGACTTGAGCTTGAAGGCCCATCTTCACCTACATCATTACCTGCATCTGTACCTGCACTAGTAGACAAATCTGGATATCTAAAAGCATAGGTTAGTGCATCAATATCAAACAATACTTCTGGACCTTTTCCTTCTACATTTGATGTATTTTCATTAAAGGTCACATCCATGGTCTCCTCTATGATCCTAGTACTTTTATTAAATACTCTATAAGCCTTGCTTTGAATAGAGTATCCAACAAATACAGCCTCATCTACCTTACTCTGAAACTTACCAAGGTGATCCCTGGTATTTAAGACAGTACAAGGACATCCAAATGGTTTTAAAAAGCTAACCAAAGGTTTTCTCTTAAAGAATAACTCATAGGGTGTCTTGTTATGAGGTTTAATGATCAAAATCCTATTCAAAACATAACAAGCAGTGATGACTGCCTCTGCCCAAAAGGACATTGGAAGTTTAGCATCTGCTAGCATGCTTCTAGTAGCCTCAATTAGTGTCCTATTCCTCCTTTCAGCTACTCCATTTTGTTGTGGAGTCCTAGGTGCACTAAACTGTCTTTCTATACCTTTCTCCTCACAGAACTTATTCATCTCATGATTCTTAAATTCTGTCCCATTATCACATCTGATGATCTTAACCTTTTGATTAGTTGAATTCTCAATCCTAGTTATGAATGATCTAAGTATTTCACCTGTCTCATCCTTGGTCTTAAGAAAGAATACCCAACTCATTCTAGAATAGTCATCAGTTATCACCAAACAGTAAGATTTCTTCCCTTGACTAGCTACATTGGTAGGGCCAAACAAGTCCATATGTAACAGGTGTAAGGGAGTGGTATTGGTATTCACAAGCTTGGTCTTATAAGAGGTCTTGTGTTGCTTGCCTTTGAGACAAGCTACACAGTGGTCACGACATTCAAATATCTTTTCAGGTAAGCCTCTCACTAGCTTATTCCTAACAAGTTTATTCATGGTCTTGAAATTCAAGTGACACATCCTCCTATGCCATAGTTCAGATTCAGAAACAGTAGCTTTGGAAATAAGACAGTTAACATTTTAAGATTCCATCTTGTTTAAATCACTACAGTATACATTATCCTTTCTTGGAACTCTCGTTAAAATTTTATCTTCAGGTATTTTGAGTTTTTCAGAAAGTATAAGGCATTCTGTGTCAGTGAAATAAACAGGATTTTGCTTATCTGTGATTTGACTCACACTAAGCAAATTATATCTCAATTGCTCAACATCACATCATTGAAAGTGAGCTTACTGCTTTTTACCTTACCCTTTCCAGTGATCTTTCCTCCTTTAGGATTGCTGCCAAATGCTACATCTCCTCCATTAAATGCTTTGAAGTCCTGCAGCTTTTCCCTATCTCCAGTCATGTGCCTTGAGCAGCCAGAATCAATGTGCCATAAGCTCTTTGGCTTGCCCTGCACATATAAAAAGAGAAAATATTAGTTTCTCTTGGGAACCCAAACCAATTTGGCTTTGGGTTTCCCATGAGCATTTTTGACATCAACCCTTCTAAAGGTGATTGATCTCAATGCTCCATTGATTTTGGATACCTTTAATGTGGATGCATTCTTATCTTTCCAAAAACAATCTGTTTTAGACCTGACAAGGGTTAATGGTCTGACAGTGGTCACCTTCAAATTTGTATTTATTACCCTAGCAGTGGTAGCTTTACTTGGTATAAACATTCTTTTGAATTGTTTAATACCAGCAGAGGTACCATGCCTGACAGTGGTCAAACCCTCCCCTGTTCTTGTCTTGCCTCTGTTAGCCTTTGACAGTGGTACTTCTGCAGCATTAACAGGGGCTGCAGCCTTGCCTCTGTTTGGCTTATTTTTCAACATTTGTCCTTTACCACTGTTCCTATTATTTTTAGGATTGTAGTAACAGTCCTGTTGAAGATGATTATACCTACCACAAATAAAACATGATTTTCTTTTCACACATTCAAACCCATTTCCCAACCTTTGTGAAACCAATTGGTTCCAATTTCTCTGATTACCTCTGGGAATGGATTTATTTACATTATTTGCAGTATTTAAATCAGACCTGTTTGATTTACATGCACATTTAACACACTCAGATTTATCTTTTGACTTATCTTTTGATTCAGGATTGACTCTTTTGTGCACATAACCTAGACCAGATCTAGATTTATTGGATTTTCTAACTTGATCTATCTGAGCCTTTGCTTTCTCAACAAACAGCTTTTTACCCTCTTCTAGTTTAGTACTATTTAGTTCAGAAACTAGACCAGTAATAGGCTTAACACAACCATCCATAGAATTACCACTAGATGAGCTATCACTATCACTTTCACCTTCCTCAGTCCAATCAGATACATCCACTTTATCAAAATTTACATTATTAGCACAATTAACTACTGGATCTACCTTTTTAATCTCCTCAGATACACCTACCTTAAGTTTTTCTAAGTCAAACTCAAGTTTAGATGGGAAGTAAGTATGATTATAAGGTGGGGGTACAGCATTAAGGTTGTAACCTAATCCAGTTTTTAATTTATCATGAATTTGAGACTTGATTAAGTTTTGAACACCTTTTGAAGCATTTTCCAATTCATCAACTTTCAACCTTATTGACTCTTTATCAGAAATTGCCTCAGCCAACTTTGCACTTAGCATATCAACTTTTGTTTGTAAAGCTTTCTTTTCCCAATTCAGATATTTAATATCTAAGTGAAATTGTGATTCATTCTTTTCAAAAGCTTTTATCTGTCTTTCTAAGTTTTCAATAGCTAAAGTTGCATGTTGACTCTTTTCCACACAAGCTTTCAATTCATTACACACAACCATATTATGATCCCTATAAAATTTAACCATTTTCTTGCATGTAGGAGAACATAATTTAGATTGTACCTCATATGGAATGTCTGAAGGCTCTGGTTCTTCTGTGACAGCCATTAAAGCTTGATTCTTGACTACAAGCTCTTCCTGGTCACTCCAGTCAAATCCTCCCATTCCATCTTGTGCAACCAATGAATCTGAAGTGGTGTTCTGAACAGGTACCAATCTTCTTTGTGGACCAGAATTATTTCTTACAATACCATTAGAAGTATTCTGAGATCCTCCAGCCTGTGTGCTCTTGCATTCTCTAGCAAAGTGTCCCATCTTGTGACAGTTGAAACACTCCACCTTGCTCTTGTCAAAACCAGCTACACCATCTCTCTTGTAAGTAAAGTTTCTGTTCCCTGACCTCTGCATAAACCTTTTTGCCCTTATAGTAATCATAGCCATCTGCCATCTCAAATCCATCTCTTCAAGATCCTCTTCATTAACCTGTTCCAAATCCTCTGTTGTTAAGGATGAATTCACATGGCTTGCAAAGAAAGCTTCCAAGACATTATCATTAGCACCAGATGTGCTACAACTACCAGATTCACTAACAGACACAAAAGCAGCATTGTTAGAACTACCATTGGACTGTTTTAGAGCCAACACCTCAGGCTTAAAGTTTCTCAGATCATTTTATAGATCTTCAATCTCCTTTTCTTCAAGATCTGCACTTTGTCTAAGTCCGACAGTGTACATATTCTAATATGTGCCTAGTGATCTTAGAAACTTCCTATTCAAATCATCCTTATCAATCTTGACATTGTGATTTTCAAAATCACCCACAAGTTTTTGAAATCTGTCAAAAGTCTGAGTCAAAGTTTCAGACTTTACACCTGCAAAGTTTTCAAATTGTTGTTTGAGAAGAGATCTCTTATTCTTCTTGGTGTTGTCATTACCACCAAATCTCTTAACAATTGCTTCCATGAGAACCTTAGCATCTTCACACTTTTCAAATTTCCTTCGATACTCATTAGGAATAGACAAAAGTAGAGTACTTAATGCCTTCCACTTTGTTGCTCTTTCTTTCCTCTCTGCATCAGTCTTTGGTGGTGGTCTTTCCTCCTTTTTACCATCTGCATCCTTAGGATAGTTTGGTCCATTAGTAACCACCTCCCACATCATATAATCCGTAAGCAACATGTATTGCCTAATCCTAGTCTGCCATAGCTCAAACTCATCAGGTTTGAGCATGGGAATCTTTGTAGCTTGTATACCTTCCATTGTTTCAGTAGACATCTTGCTATTTATTGAAAAAGCTGCGAACTTCAATTACCTTCTTCAAGATCAAAGCAATATCTAGCTCTGATACCACTTGATGATCCCAGTTAGGATCTTAATATGTATTACTTTGATTGATTATTAATAAGCTTGCGGAATAGTTTATTAATAACTTGAAGAACAAACTTTGTATAGAACAGAATATCTAATCAAAAGCTTCAATATTATTATTAATAATACGAACACACAATTGTGTTAGGGTTTACAACCTTGAAGCTAAGAACTAGAATGACTCATCTATCCTAGGGTTTTACAGGATCTCTATTTATAACATATAGAGTCCTTTACAGAATCAAACATATTAGGAATCCTCATCTACTCCTAATATAACTCTACCCAACTTTATCTAACCAACAGTGGTTGTCTATATAACTAACAGGGGTAGTACTCGTATATAACTAACAGAGGTTGAGTATATACACAATACAAGTTACATGTTCAACAGTGGCACTGTTAGACTAATACTAATTGACAGTGGCACTGTCAATACAAAACTAAACTAACAGCGGTGAACTTCTTCTAACAGCGGCAATCATACTTGTATTCTGAGCAGATATGACAATATCTCAGGTCTCAACAATGAACATCATCCTAATCACTGTCATCATCCTGCCGGTACTGGTACTGATGAGAAGGCCCTCCATAATCTGGCTGTGGTGGTGGTGGTCGTGGCATGAACTCTGGTGGCATCTGGTACTGGAATGGCTGATACTCGGGTCCAGAAGGAAACTGACCAAACAGCTGCTCAAACAAGCCATCCTGGTAGTCCAAGTGTGCACTGGTCTGATGGAAATGCTGTCTCTGCATAAGATCTATCTGATCAAACCTCTGAGTCTGGTGTAACTCCATCTGGTGCAACTGCTGAGATAGCTGATCAAACTCCGTAGCATAACCTCTGTTACGGCCTCGTGCCGTACCTCGACCTCTATCACTGCCACTCGTATCTCCTCTAGCTCTAGCCTGCCTCGACTGCAAACTCTATCCTACCGGAGTAATCGGAACCCAGTAATACATATCCGCAGGACCACCATAAGTAATGCATGGCTTAATAAGAGCAAAAGCCTCCAACCGGCGTGCAGTCAACCAACCCATGCTAGGCTGAACAATCGTGCATGACCCCATCTCATCCTGAGTAGCCAAACCAAAATACCGAGCCAACCTTGTAACAAAGTGACCCCCACACAAACTACTCCCATCTCTAGTACCAGTAGCTCTCTTCGACATCCACTTCGCCAACCTCCAAGGTACATTCACTATCCTCATCCTGATAATCGAGCTCAGATAAAACAAATCAGGCCTAGAAACTTTCTCAGGCCCCTCCTTGTGACCAACAATGGTGTAAGTCAGCAATCTGTGAATGAGTCGATGATGGGGATCTCGAATACGCGTGTAAGAAGGTGTCGAACTGCCATAGTTACCCTGGGCAATAAACTGCCACTCCTGCACAACTTCAAAGTCAGTGAGCTTCTTCACAGCACCTGCAGAAATGTGGTTTAAAAAGTGAGGATTATCCAACTCGTTGGGCTCATAAAGCCCCAGCCCCAAAGCAAACTGAACCAAAGACATCTGTCTAGGTTGTCCCCCTAGCTGGAAGAAAATGGAGTTCTCAGTCCATTGAGTCGACCTGGACTCAAACCTAAAGGTGCTATAGAACTCAACAACTAACTCTCTGTAGATGTCCTCCCTGATACTGAATAACCGAGACCAAGCATAAGAAACAAATCCAATGTTTCCATCCTCAAGTACATATGGAATAGCAAGTAAATTCCTAATAGCCTCAGCACCATTAGTGAACCCCTCTCTGGCAATCACATGCTCCAAAACGTTCCAGTTAACAGCATCAAAAACCTCAATTGACTGGCCAATATTAGAAGCCAGACGCTCTCCAAACTGAAATCTGGTGGTCTTAGAATACGACCCATGAAAAGTGAGATATCTATGAGCTAGAACCAACGGGTTTCCCAAAGTTTGACCCCCTCGTGTTCTCCTGTTAGACATGATAACTGCTAAACAAAACAATTGTTAATAATATCAAATAAGCAGTTAATACAAAAAGGTCAATAAAAATTTCGGCAGCATTTCTGCTAAATATGGAATAATCCACCATTTTGGTTTAGCCTAAAACTACCGCAACAATCAACTTCACAAACCTAAATTGCTTCTCTAAATAGAATTACTCAAATTGCAAACATAATTATAGTTAATTAAATATTCATGACAATTGTCCAATCAAATGCACTTCAATAATTTGGTACCATCATGAAAATACGAACTTGCACAATCACTAAACTCGAGCATGAGCAACTAGCAAACATTCTTACATTCTCAAAATGAATTATTATAAACACATTTAATAAAAATAACAATTTATCACATAACCGTAATCACAAATACTTGTGTACCAAACAAACATTTGCATTAATCTTCATGTGGTCAAAAAATTAATAAGTACTAAATCAAAACATAGCAAAATTGAGTTTATCATATTCACATTCTTTAACATAAACGGATAAATCGAATTACATAACATATGCAATATATTAGAAAAACGAGCATGACATTGCAATATATATATTAACAAGAATATAAATCAATCAACATATGACAATAATCATACTCAAATTCAAAATACCCAATTTACTAACATAAACCCTAACTTCCAAACGAATGATTTAACCAATGAAAATGAAAACGGGAAGTTATACCTTGTAGAGGAAAGTGCGTGTAACACAAATACGCAAAAATGGAGAGAAATGCGTAGCCGGAAGTGGTTATTTGGTGGTGGACGATTTCAGCCGTAGGTGGTGGTGGTTTAGGTTTTAGTTTTTGAAAATGGGGAAGAAGAGAGACTGCTGGCGGTTTTCTGCCTTTTTGATCCATACGGTGTATGGATTAAAAAGGCCCAGGTCAATTTCATTAAACCCAGTCAACGCCCCGGCCCAGTGGCCCATTCCAATCCATACGGCGTATGGATTCCATACGGCGTATGGATTGAATATTCAGAATTTTTACCAAAACATTTTTCAACCCATTTTAAACCAAAATCCCACACTTATTCAATAATATTAAATATCAAACCTGGAGGATAATCACGACTTCAACATCTTCATAATTCCACACTATATAAATAAATAACAAAAATTAACAAACTTAAATGAAATAATTAATATTAAGACCCAAACACACAAACTAATTAAATGTTCAAAAATCCAAACACACGAACAATACTAAAATCCAAAACAAACAAAGTCAAAAATAATAAGAAATAACCAAAATGTCAGAAATAATCCAATAGCACAAGAAATAAAAGAGATGATTAGAATCACTGCTTAGGATAGAGAGCAAGGAAACGCTCAGTGATTATAGGAATGACGTTAATGATCCCATGACCAAAACTTGGAAAATTTGCCAAGTGCTCATTAACCACGGGAAGCAGATAAATTAAATCCAAGCTAATCTTCATTACTGCCTTAGTTACCTCTCCTTCTTCATCCCACACTTCATCATTACCAACTAACTTAACCTCTCGATCCGGACTATCATCCTCAAGCTCACTAATAAATTCTAAACATGACTCTCCAATCTGATGATGCTTGCTCATCAGTGGAATTTCCTTCAAACTTCTAACTAGGCTTTCAATCTCACACAGGACTCTCTCTTGAAGCCTATTAAAACCCAAACCTGAATTCCTGAATATCTCAACAAATCTCATATAGATTTCCACCATTCCATAGTGGAAATGTTCCCTTTGGTACAAAATCTTAGTCTCATCAACTAATTCTCTCATATTTGCCACAAGATAAGTTGCCACATCAATTTCACCATTTGGGTGAATATAGTCCGGGCGTGGTCTTCCTTCTTCTTCTTTAGCAAGACGATCCAGCTGTTTAACCATTCTATTCGGGTGATAGTGAATAGTGTTTTTCACTATAAAGCAATGAGGTGTCTCATCCTTAAGATGATCATCCGCTTGTAACAATCGAACTAGATCCCTTAAACCAGTTAAGAATTCCTTGTCAGCTTCGGAATTTGGATGACCCGTTATCTCATACAAAGCTCTGATCATACGACTAAAACACGCGGCCTGATTAACCGAATAAGGAAACGAATGTTGCCTTAAAATCTCATAAACCTCAACATATCGTCTCTTTTGATTGGTGAAAAATACTTTCTCCTCTTCGATCCTTTAAGTTATTGATTCCTCAAAATCTAAAAGATCGTCCACGAACTGCTGAGAATCCCCAAATTGTCTTTCTACTTCTGCACTATCTAGTAGGTTCTGCACTAGTGCCGGTTGATAGTCGGAAAATTAAACATAGGATATCCTTATTAGTTCAGCTGTGAAAGGAATGTCCCATCTCACGTTCGCAATAGCATCCAATAATTCCTGACATGATGACGTGATAGGCACAACCTTACGTCCTAAGTGAGTGAATGATGGAATTGCACTTTTTACTCTCGAAGCCAAACTCTCAGAGTCATAAATCCCAACCAGATCGTAATTGTTAGCATCACTTTCAAAACTTCTCGCAATTGGACAAACCTAAATAAAAATAAATCTGCAATACAAAACACCACTAACGAAAAACAAGTTAGTTCAAACAAAATAATCAACAAACTAAATAACATATACAAAATTACATAGATGGAACTCCAACCGGCGGACGGATTTCCATCCGCCGGTTGAAACTAAATCCCCAAAAGTTTAACCAATTAAAGGATGATTAGTTTCAACCAGTGAATTGATGAAAACTTGTTACACAATTACTTAGACTACTTTAAACAACTTTAACAAATTTTTTGTTTAACAAAATTCTTTTAAAAATAAAAATTTATAAATTACTAACTTCTATTTAAATAAACACACAACCGCTCCCCGGCAGCGGCGCCAAAAACTTGATATGCTATGAAAGCGCGTCTTGTTTTATAATTTATAAATAGAAATACCTAATAAATACTTTCAAGCAACCAGGCAAGAATACCCGATCGAATGTAAATATAGATTTGGTAAGTCTGATTCGAACACAGGGAACGGCGGATTTATTTTAAATAAAAATTAACAATTAACTAGAAAATAGTAAATAAATGGGGCGTTTTAGTTCCGTGCGAACATTTGTTTAGAAAATATTTATTTAAAATAAACAAACTTAATTAAAAACTTAACTTAAAATAATAAATAAACAATAATAAATACTAAATGGAAGGAATAAGTAATTGTATAATTAATGTTACTCAGATTCATATTTCCCGATTCATTACGTATTGATTATCTAATTGTGATTCTTTTAGATCAACTTAACACCAAATTCTTCAATGATATTAAATTGAATGTGAATTAGCTAACGGTTCGGGTCCAACTAATTCCTACAATCTAGGGTCCAACATAAAACACTGGTTCCAATGTCACAAGATGATCAGTCAATTGTGTGCCTTTCCCTAAATCATGCATTAAACATTCACAACTAATTATAATTAACTCTATTGGTATGACTCAACAATACCCAATAATTAACTTATTGTCTCGTTCATTTTAAAGTGAATAATTATTAATTTCTCAACCTATCAAACTCAATCTATTTAGCAATAGTTAAAACCCTAAGATTATAACCATCAATAATTAATAAAAGCAAAGGAACTCAATCTCATCAATCTTATTAACCACGTTGAGAACTAATAACTACAAGTTACCAATAAACAAGGATTCTCGAGTAATATAACCGTTTTCAATTAAATAACTTAGTCAATACGCAATTATAATCGTTCAATAATCATAATCCGATTCAATCAATTACACAATCACTTTGATATTAAATTCATCATTAAAACAGAAATAATCAGATTATTCAATAACAAATTCATCAATGAAATCGAATAAAAGAGTTATACCGAATCAATAAAGACGAATTACAACGATTCGCGATGAATAACTTCAATCCCGAGCCCTTGTACCTCCAAAATACTAAACTAATTCGTAACTTAAACCTAAAAACCGAATATAAACCTCTGGAAACGAAAAACAAAACTCTCCTTTTCATTTTTAGGGTTTTAACGCGTTTTTATACTTCTGTGGTTTTTGATCCATACGGCGTATGGATCAATTTCAAGCCCAGCCCAGACTCGCGTAACCTGGGCCTCAACCGCTGCAATCCATACGGCGTATGGACTTCCATACGGCGTATGGATGCAATTTTCAGTCGGTTTCTTGATTTTTCTTCATTTGATTATATCTTCGACTTCGGCTTCACTTATTTCTTCAAATATGCATCATTTAGCTCGTTTATTGACTGTTTTCCATTCCTTTCTTCATAAACGCTCCATTTCCACATCTATTTGCAAATATGAACGAAATCAATATCTATTCTTAATTAAATGCAATAGAAACATCCAAGAATAGGGGTAAAATACTACTAAATTATAGTACTTTTGAGCGTTTATCAGTAAACTCATAGAAACCGATAGTGTGATACCTAATTGCACTTTAATTCTAGCCAACGAAACCTTTACAATTGATCTCATGCCTGTTGAAATCAGGAGCGTCGATGTTATCATTGGTATGGACTGGTTGTCCAAGCATCGGGCTAAAATTATCTGTTATGACAAAGTCGTTCGCATACCCCTCGCCGCCGGTGGAACTTTAATCATACAGGGGGAGACCGGCGGGACGAGACTCAATATCATGTCTTGTTTGAAAACCCAAAAATTTCTGAGAAAGGGTTATCCAGCAATCCTCGCAAACATCATGGAGAAAAAGTCGGAGGAGAAGCGACTTGAGGATGTGCCAATCGTTCGAGACTTTCCAGAAGTCTTTCCCGAAGAACTACCTGGTCTACCACCACCAAGACAGGTTGAGTTCTCAATCGATCTTGTGCCAGGTGCTGCACCTGTGGCCCGAGCACCATACCGTTTAGCTCCATCCGAACTTCAGGAGTTGTCCACCCAGTTACAGGAGCTCCTGGAAAGAGGATTCATTAGGCCGAGTTCTTCACCTTGGGGAGCTCCGGTCCTATTTGTCAAAAAGAAAGATGGTTCTTTCCGAATGTGTATCGACTACCGAGAGTTGAACAAGTTGACCGTCAAGAACCGATACCCACTTCCCCGAATCGATGACCTGTTCGACCAACTTCAAGGATCGATTTGTTATTCGAAGATTGACCTTCGATCAGGTTATCATCAATTGCGTGTTCGCGACGCCGATATTCCAAAAACCGCCTTCAGAACCCGTTATGGGCATTACGAATTTCAAGTAATGCCATTCGGTCTAACCAATGCACCGACTGTATTCATGGACCTTATGAATCGGGTGTGCAAGCCTTATCTCGACAAGTTTGTCATTGTCTTCATCGATGACATACTCATATACTCGCGCAACGAACAAGAACAGGCGCAACATCTCAAAATCATTCTAGAACTACTTAGACACGAGGAGCTTTACGCCAAATTCTCCAAGTGTGAGTTCTGGATGTGACACCCCCAAATTTAATGATTTGCGGAAGCTTGATTTGGGTGTCACTAATCAATATACAAAGCACAAGATATAATGAACGACCACTATATGCGTCGTTTTAAACTTGTATAGATAAAGTAAATGTTTACATCAAAATATAGTTACATTAGCTCGATTCCTGAAATTGAGAGATTACATAGCATAATTACTTTTACAAAATATAATAATGCAGTCCAATCTCTAGTTGTATGTATGCTGACTCGAGCTAATAATTCCTGCTTGTGCAGCCAAACTACTGCTGGGTACCTGTGATAAATACTAAAATGGGTCAGCGAAAACGCTGGTGAGCTCACAGGTTTGTATGTCAATGTATAGTTGTCAGAACCGCAAGATTTATATTGAATTTAAAATGCAATTAAGCAAAATAAAAGTTATACTGTCCATGAGCACATAGTCTGAGCTTAACTTGATTTGTCAGGCCCAATTAAGGAAACCTAACTTGGAGTGCCTCCTACGAGTGCCTAATCAACACTCGTCTTCCCAAATGCTAATACATCCGTTTGACCGGTTAGTGCGTGCTAACCCGGATGAGGATTGTCAATCCCATATGATATCATATACTAACATTCACGCTATAAAATACTAGAGACTATGCTTATGGAGGACTTTAAATTGATTAGCTTGAAACTCATGTAGTATTTGAAGTTTGGCACTTGCGTTCTACTTGTAAAACAAAATCGAGTAGTAATATCACACCCCTAGTTGTAAAGCAGTGAAAATGGGGCTATGAAACTCACCTGGTTCTTGAAGTGTTTAATTTAATAAACTTGAGGTAATTAGCTGTAATTTGGTGTCCAAAGTCTTGAAACCTGAATGTGTCCACGACACTTGAATTGTTATTAATTGTACCGGTATCTCGAAAGACTACCATTGAAATTGTTTGCTTAACTTGATGTCCAAATTACCCCGATTTGGTTGTTTGTATTGTTACAAGTTACTACGACTTGTTTGAATAAATTGGTACAAGTTACAACGACTTGTTTGATTTTGAAGTATGTTTTGAAAACGCGTACGGACCGTTGGTGATTAGTTGAAAATAAAAGTGTTATTGTTGTCGTCTTGTTTTTGAAGTGTTACACTTGGAAATACAAGTCCCATTATGTTCTAAAAGTCGTATTGAATAAGCATTTGAAGTTGAAAAATCTTGACACTTGGTGTAAAAATAGTTGGAAATTCTGCTGTTTTCTGCGTCACTTGATGGCGTCACTTAGGCCAATCATGCGACACTTATGAAGTGTCGGGTGAAGTGTCAGATTTGAAGAGACAGCGTCACTAGTGTAGTGTCGTGTGAAGTAGTATGCGTCACTTCAGGAGTGACGGGTTCAGCATAACGGCGGCACTTATGAAGTGTCGTATAAGATACTGATTTCGGACATTTAGGCGTCACTTAAGGAGTGACGTGCATCATAGCGACACTAAAGAAGTGTCGTGTAAAAAGGATATGGCGGCACTAAGGGAGTGACGTTAAATAGTGACGGGTAACATAGAGGGCGGCACTAGGGAAGTGTCGCTAGGTATTGTATGCGTCACTCTGGAAGTGACGGTTTGAGGTTCGGGTGACGTCATCGGTAGAAACCGGACGTCACTTGTTTCTGCTGAAAGTACGGGTTTCTACTGAGGATAGCGACACTTACGAAGTGTCGCATAGTTTCTGCCGAAAGTTATAAGATTGCGTCACTGCCGAAGTGACGGTATGTGTTTGATAGTGGCACTTAAGTGACGCTGGTACTGTTTTTGGCATTCCTGCGACACTTAAGGCTGTTCGACGGATTTCGAGCCAAAAACGTGTTTTCGGGTTTCCGTTTGGTCTGATTCTTTTACCCAACCCTCATAGGGACATATTAAGCTTATCCAAACAATAATATATGAAAAGTAAGTAAAATCGAGAGATTTCGTAATTTGTCGGAAACTTACAAAGTGATGAAAATAAAATCCGGAAAGGTAGAAGTATAGATCGTCGCGAGGTGGTCGTTTATTTCCAAAGGGGCTTGAAGATCCAAGGTCGTTTAAGGTGTTTATTTGTTGATTTTGGGTGGTTTTGTGGTGATGAAACTTGAGAGAAATTTGAGAGGAGAGAGAGAGAGGAAAAGAGAAATGGAAGAAAAAGAAGTGGTGGGGAGGTGGTTAAGGGATCACCTCCCATTTTCAGTCCGCGCACTGCGCTCCGTGCGTTGTTCGTTTACTCCGTCGTTTAAATGTTAAATATTTATTTTCTTTGTTTTAATATACGTTTTAAAATACGAATTATTACTCAGTATTTTTGTTAAAGTCTTTGACTAGACATTTAATAATTACATTATAAATGGTGAATTGTCTCGTTTTGTTTGTGCAATTACATTTTATTCGTGTTTATATAAATTGTGTGATAAAACTTGGATACAAAATATTATTGACATAATATTTTTAAGTACAAAAACACTATTAAAATCCTTGTATTACTTAAATAAATTGTTCACCAACGTCCGTATTTATTGTAATCGAATTTCATTCGATTTGAAACTCGTACGATTTAAACAAACCGCATAATTGTAGATATATATTCAACAATATATATAATAATTGATACATTAATTAGACTAACACAGAACTAATTACATGTATTAAAACTTGATTAGGCACTAAATTCTAGTCCTAAATTGACGGTTGTCACATTCTCCCCCTGTTAGAAGAATTTCGTCCCGGAATTTATGTTGGAGTCGTGTTTGACGTCGAATCAGTGAAAAGTTGAGGATACTTGAGTCGCATTTGGTCTTCCCGTTCCCAGGTGAATTCCGGACCTCGCCGCGAATTCCACCTAACCTTGACGATGGGAATACGACTTTGTTTAAGTTGTTTGACCTCGCGGTCCATGATTTCAGCGGGTTTCTCAACGAAGTGAAGTTTCTCGTCAACTCGAATTTCATCGAGTGGAATGATAAGTGTCTCATCAGACAGACACTTCTTCAGATTTGAAACATGAAATGTGGGATGCACGCTGCTGAGTTCAGCTGGCAGCTGCAATCGATAAGCCACTGGACCAATCCTTTTGAGGATTTCGAATGGCCCAATGTATCTGGGATTCAACTTCCCTCGTTTGCCAAATCGGATTATGCCTTTCCAAGGCGATACTTTGAGTAGAACTCGATCCCCAACTTGGAACTCGAGTGGTTTGCGTCTCACGTCAGCATAACTTTTCTGACGATCACGCGCGGCCTTAAGCTTGTTTTGAATTTCAACGATTCTCTCGGTCGTCTCGTGTATGACTTCTGGACCTGTGAGTTGGCTATCCCCAACTTCAGTCCAACAGATAGGTGACCGGCACTTACGACCGTACAGTGCCTCGAAGGGTGCAGCTTTGATGCTGGTATGATAACTGTTGTTGTACGAGAACTCGCACAATGGTAGATGTTTTTCCCAGTTTACACCGAAGTCTACTACGCAGGCCCGTAGCATGTCTTCTAGTGTTTGAATGGTTCGTTCACTTTGACCGTCTGTTTGAGGATGGTATGCGGTACTCATATCAAGTCGAGTACCCAGGGATTTTTGAAGTGATTGCCAAAATTGTGAAGTGAAACGACTATCTCTATCGGAGATAATTGAGATTGGAACACCGTGTTTGGTCACGATTTCCTTCAGATAAATGTTGGTGAGGCGTTCCATTTTGTCGGATTCTTTGATTGCCAGGAAGTGAGCAGATTTTGTGAGACGATCCACGATCACCCAAATGGAATCGCAACCGTTCGAGGATTTGGGTAGTTTGGTTATGAAGTCCATGGCAATTTGTTCCCATTTCCATTCAGGAAGACTGGGTTGTTGAAGTAAACCAGAAGGTTTTTGATATTCGATTTTGACTTTGGAGCAAGTAAGGCACTTGCTGACATAGGTGGCGATTTCAGCTTTCATGTTCGGCCACTAGTAGAAGTCTTTGATACCGTGGTACATTTTATCGGATCCCGGATGGATAGAATATTTGGACTTGTGAGCTTCATCCATCACCAAGTCTCGTAGGTTCCCAAATTTAGGCAACCAGATTCGGTTTGAGAAATACCTAATCCCGTTAGGTCTGATTTCAAATTGTTTATCCATGCCCCGCAAGGCTTCATCTTTGACATTTTCGGGTTTTAAGGCTTCGAGTTGAGCAGTGAGGATTTGAATGTTTAAATTGTTGTGAATGGTCATATTGAGGGCTCGAACCCGAAGTGGTTTCACTCGCTCTTTTCGACTGAGGGCGTCAGCAACAACATTTGCTTTGCCTGGATGATATTTGAGTTCGCAGTCGTAATCGGTAAGCAACTCGACCCATCGACGTTGCCTCATGTTGAGATCCTTCTGATCGAATATGTGTTGAAGGCTTTTATGGTCGGTAAAGATTGTACATCTGGTACCATAAAGGTAATGTCTCCAGATTTTGAGGGCAAAAACGACAGCTCCTAGCTCGAGGTCGTGGGTGGTGTAATTCTTTTCATGAATCTTAAGCTGTCGGGATGCATAAGCTATGACTTTGTCTCGTTGCATAAGCACACAACCGAGACCTTGATGTGAAGCATCGCAGTATACCACGAAGTCATCGGTGCCTTCGGGTAATGAGAGGATAGGAGCACTGCAAAGCTTTTGTTTTAAGAGTTGGAATGCCGATTCTTGTTTATCAGTCCAGTCAAACTTTTTGTCTTTCTGGGTCAGCGTCGTGAGTGGTATGGCTATCTTGGAGAAATTTTCAATGAATCGTCGATAGTATCCGGCCAGTCCTAGAAACTGCCGTACTTCGGTCGGAGTGGTTGGCGATTGCCAATTTTTGATAGCCTCGATTTTTGACGGGTCAACGTGAATCCCCTGACTGTCAATCACGTGACCAAGGAATTGAACGGTTTTGATCCAGAACTCACACTTAGAGAACTTGGCATAGAGCTCCTCGTGTTTAAGTAGTTCAAGGATGGTTCTGAGGTGTTGCGCATGCTCTTCTTTGCTTCGTGAATATATGAGGATGTCATCGATGAAGACAATGACAAACTTATCAAGGTAGGGTTTACACACCCGATTCATAAGGTCCATGAATACAGCCGGTGCATTGGTTAGGCCGAATGGCATCACTTGAAATTCGTAATGCCCGTAACGGGTTCTGAAAGCGGTTTTTGGAATATCGGCATCGCGAACACGCAATTGGTGATAACCGGATCGGAGATCAATCTTTGAATAACAACTCGACCCTTGAAGTTGGTCGAACAAATCATCGATTCGAGGGAGTGGATACCGGTTCTTGACAGTTAATTTGTTCAACTCTCGATAGTCGATACACATTCGAAAAGAACCGTCTTTCTTCTTGACAAATAGGACCGGAGCTCCCCAAGGTGAAGAACTCGGCCTGATAAATCCTCGTTCCAGGAGTTCCTGTAACTGGGTGGACAGCTCCTGAAGTTCGGATGGAGCTAAACGGTATGGTGCTCGGGCCACAGGCGCAGCACCTGGTACAAGATCGATTGAGAACTCAACCTGTCTTGGTGGTGGTAGACCAGGCAGTTCCTCAGGAAAGACTTCTGGAAAGTCTCGAACAATTGGAACATCCTCAAGTCGCTTCTCCTCCGACTTTTTCTCCATGATGTGCGCGAGGATTGATGGATAACCCTTTCTCAGAAATTTCCGGGTTTTAAGACAAGAGATGATGTTAAGCCTCGTCCCACCGGTCTCTCCCTGTATGATTAGGGTTCTACCGACGGCGAGAGGTATGTGAACAACTTTGTCATAGCAGATGATTTCGGCGCGATGTTTGGATAACCAGTCCATGCCTACGATGACATCGAAACTTCCTATCTCAATAGGCATAAGATCTATGGAGAAGATTTCGTCGGCTAGATTTAAAGTGCAATTAGGTATCACACTATTGGTTTCTATCAATTTGCCGTTTGCTAGCTCTACGGTGTACTTAACGTCTAAAGCAACAGGTGTAATGTCAAGTAAAGGGCAAAATTCATCGGAAATAAAACTCCTATCAGCACCAGTATCAAACAGTATGGAAGCAGTTAAATTGTTGAGGAGGAACATACCCGTGACCACATTCGGGTCCTGACGGGCGTCCCCTGAGTTGATCACGAAGGCGCTACTTTTGGTGTTGTTGTTGTTGCGGTGGTTGTTGTTGTTGTTGCCCTTATTCTTTAGTTTTGGGCAAGAATCCCTGAAGTGTCCTGGGTTTCCACATTCGTAGCAGGACTTAGGTTGTCGGGTATTTCTGTCAGAGGGGTTGTTGTTGGATTTGGGGGCTCGGCAATCCTTAGTCAAATGCCCGCACTTCCTGCAGTTGTTGCAAGGAGCACTGCACTGGCCAAAGTGGTGATAGTTACACTTGGGACAATAGGGTCTGTCCCCGGTGTAGCTGCGGTTGGATTCAGAGTTGGTGTTGTAGACTTGGATGGCGTTGTTATTCTTGTTTGAGTGGTGGTGGTGTTCAGTGGATTTGCGTTTGTTGTTGTTAGAGGATGAGGTGTTGGAGGTCTCACGGCTGACAACTAGGGCCATGAGTTCGTGGGCCAATCGAATGGCACTCTCAGTAGTAGTTGGTTTGGATGAGGCGACGTTTCCCTGAATATTCTCGGGAAGTCCACGAATGTATTTCTTAATGCCCTTACTTTCTGGTTCAACCAAACCCGGGCATAATAAGGCAAACTACTGAAACTTGGTGGTATATTCAGCAACATCATTTCCCTGCACCTCCAGGTGCCAGAATTCTTCTTCCAACCTGTGCAATTCCTCTTCAGGACAGTATTTTTCTGTCAGCTTCTTCTTCAGTTCGGCCCAAGGAAGTCGATTTGCAACCTCAAGGCCTACGGAGTTTGCGTGGGTTTTCCACCACGTGAGTGCACCTTCCTGAAAGGTGTAAGCAGCGAATTTGACTTTGTTGTTCTCAGTGCAGTCGCAGAGACTGAAAACAGATTCCATGCGCTCAATCCAACGGATCAAGCCAATGGCACCTTCCGTGCCCTTGAAGTATAGCGGTTTACAGCTAAGAAAATCCTTATAGGAGCAGGGTTTGGGTGGTGGAGTATTGGTTGCAGTGTCCTCGCTACCGGGTGGTGTTCGGGTAGCCAAGGCTTCGGTCACACTGCGGGCAATGATTCCCGCGATCTCAGCCTCGCTAAGGGTGATTTGACGACGAGGAGGCATGATGCTGAGTAAGAAAGAACAAGGAAATGAAATAAGATACTAGTCCGAGCATGATGAACTACCTAATAAATACTTTCAAGCAACCAGGCAAGAATACCCGATCGAATGTAAATATAGATTTGGTAAGTCTGATTCGAACACAGGGAACGGCGGATTTATTTTAAATAAAAATTAACAATTAACTAGAAAATAGTAAATAAATGGGGCGTTTTAGTTCCGTGCGAACATTTGTTTAGAAAATATTTATTTAAAATAAACAAACTTAATTAAAAACTTAACTTAAAATAATAAATAAACAATAATAAATACTAAATGGAAGGAATAAGTAATTGTATAATTAATGTTACTCAGATTCATATTTCCCGATTCATTACGTATTGATTATCTAATTGTGATTCTTTTAGATCAACTTAACACCAAATTCTTCAATGATATTAAATTGAATGTGAATTAGCTAACGGTTCGGGTCCAACTAATTCCTACAATCTAGGGTCCAACATAAAACACTGGTTCCAATGTCACAAGATGATCAGTCAATTGTGTGCCTTTCCCTAAATCATGCATTAAACATTCACAACTAATTATAATTAACTCTATTGGTATGACTCAACAATACCCAATAATTAACTTATTGTCTCGTTCATTTTAAAGTGAATAATTATTAATTTCTCAACCTATCAAACTCAATCTATTTAGCAATAGTTAAAACCCTAAGATTATAACCATCAATAAATAATAAAAGCAAAGGAACTCAATCTCATCAATCTTATTAACCACGTTGAGAACTAATAACTACAAGTTACCAATAAACAAGGATTCTCGAGTAATATAACCGTTTTCAATTAAATAACTTAGTCAATACGCAATTATAATCGTTCAATAATCATAATCCGATTCAATCAATTACACAATCACTTTGATATTAAATTCATTATTAAAACAGAAATAATCAGATTATTCAATAACAAATTCATCAATGAAATCGAATAAAAGAGTTATACCGAATCAATAAAGACGAATTACAACGATTCGCGATGAATAACTTCAATCCCGAGCCCTTGTACCTCCAAAATACTAAACTAATTCGTAACTTAAACCTAAAAACCGAATATAAACCTCTGGAAACGAAAAACAAAACTCTCCTTTTCATTTTTAGGGTTTTAA
The DNA here is from genome assembly GCA_949592205.1 of Helichrysum umbraculigerum. Taxonomy (NCBI): domain Eukaryota; kingdom Viridiplantae; phylum Streptophyta; class Magnoliopsida; order Asterales; family Asteraceae; genus Helichrysum; species Helichrysum umbraculigerum. Next base: position 467,139 of record CATIUR010000001.1, read on the forward strand.
CGCGTTTTTATACTTCTGTGGTTTTTGATCCATACGGCGTATGGATCAATTTCAAGCCCAGCCCAGACTCGCGTAACCTGGGCCTCAACCGCTGCAATCCATACGGCGTATGGACTTCCATACGGCGTATGGATGCAATTTTCAGTCGATTTCTTGATTTTTCTTCATTTGATTATATCTTCGACTTCGGCTTCACTTATTTCTTCAAATACGCATCATTTAGCTCGTTTATTGACTGTTTTCCATTCCTTTCTTCATAAACGCTCCATTTCCACATCTATTTGCAAATATGAACGAAATCAATATCTATTCTTAATTAAATGCAATAGAAACATCCAAGAATAGGGGTAAAATACTACTAAATTATAGTACTTTTGAGCGTTTATCAGTAAACTCATAGAAACCGATAGTGTGATACCTAATTGCACTTTAATTCTAGCCAACGAAACCTTTACAATTGATCTCATGCCTGTTGAAATCAGGAGCGTCGATGTTATCATTGGTATGGACTGGTTGTCCAAGCATCGGGCTAAAATTATCTGTTATGACAAAGTCGTTCGCATACCCCTCGCCGCCGGTGGAACTTTAATCATACAGGGGGAGACCGGCGGGACGAGACTCAATATCATGTCTTGTTTGAAAACCCAAAAATTTCTGAGAAAGGGTTATCCAGCAATCCTCGCAAACATCATGGAGAAAAAGTCGGAGGAGAAGCGACTTGAGGATGTGCCAATCGTTCGAGACTTTCCAGAAGTCTTTCCCGAAGAACTACCTGGTCTACCACCACCAAGACAGGTTGAGTTCTCAATCGATCTTGTGCCAGGTGCTGCACCTGTGGCCCGAGCACCATACCGTTTAGCTCCATCCGAACTTCAGGAGTTGTCCACCCAGTTACAGGAGCTCCTGGAAAGAGGATTCATTAGGCCGAGTTCTTCACCTTGGGGAGCTCCGGTCCTATTTGTCAAAAAGAAAGATGGTTCTTTCCGAATGTGTATCGACTACCGAGAGTTGAACAAGTTGACCGTCAAGAACCGATACCCACTTCCCCGAATCGATGACCTGTTCGACCAACTTCAAGGATCGATTTGTTATCCGAAGATTGACCTTCGATCAGGTTATCATCAATTGCGTGTTCGCGACGCCGATATTCCGAAAACCGCCTTCAGAACCCGTTATGGGCATTACGAATTTCAAGTAATGCCATTCGGTCTAACCAATGCACCGACTGTATTCATGGACCTTATGAATCGGGTGTGCAAGCCTTATCTCGACAAGTTTGTCATTGTCTTCATCGATGACATACTCATATACTCGCGCAACGAACAAGAACAGGCGCAACATCTCAAAATCATTCTAGAACTACTTAGACACGAGGAGCTTTACGCCAAATTCTCCAAGTGTGAGTTCTGGATGTGACACCCCCAAATTTAATGATTTGCGGAAGCTTGATTTGGGTGTCACTAATCAATATACAAAGCACAAGATATAATGAACGACCACTATATGCGTCGTTTTAAACTTGTATAGATAAAGTAAATGTTTACATCAAAATATAGTTACATTAGCTCGATTCCTGAAATTGAGAGATTACATAGCATAATTACTTTTACAAAATATAATAATGCAGTCCAATCTCTAGTTGTATGTATGCTGACTCGAGCTAATAATTCCTGCTTGTGCAGCCAAACTACTGCTGGGTACCTGTGATAAATACTAAAATGGGTCAGCGAAAACGCTGGTGAGCTCACAGGTTTGTATGTCAATGTATAGTTGTCAGAACCGCAAGATTTATATTGAATTTAAAATGCAATTAAGCAAAATAAAAGTTATACTGTCCATGAGCACATAGTCTGAGCTTAACTTGATTTGTCAGGCCCAATTAAGGAAACCTAACTTGGAGTGCCTCCTACGAGTGCCTAATCAACACTCGTCTTCCCAAATGCTAATACATCCGTTTGACCGGTTAGTGCGTGCTAACCCGGATGAGGATTGTCAATCCCATATGATATCATATACTAACATTCACGCTATAAAATACTAGAGACTATGCTTATGGAGGACTTTAAATTGATTAGCTTGAAACTCATGTAGTATTTGAAGTTTGGCACTTGCGTTCTACTTGTAAAACAAAATCGAGTAGTAATATCACACCCCTAGTTGTAAAGCAGTGAAAATGGGGCTATGAAACTCACCTGGTTCTTGAAGTGTTTAATTTAATAAACTTGAGGTAATTAGCTGTAATTTGGTGTCCAAAGTCTTGAAACCTGAATGTGTCCACGACACTTGAATTGTTATTAATTGTACCGGTATCTCGAAAGACTACCATTGAAATTGTTTGCTTAACTTGATGTCCAAATTACCCCGATTTGGTTGTTTGTATTGTTACAAGTTACTACGACTTGTTTGAATAAATTGGTACAAGTTACAACGACTTGTTTGATTTTGAAGTATATTTTGAAAACGCGTACGGACCGTTGGTGATTAGTTGAAAATAAAAGTGTTATTGTTGTCGTCTTGTTTTTGAAGTGTTACACTTGGAAATACAAGTCCCATTATGTTCTAAAAGTCGTATTGAATAAGCATTTGAAGTTGAAAAATCTCGACACTTGGTGTAAAAATAGTTGGAAATTCTGCTGTTTTCTGCGTCACTTGATGGCGTCACTTAGGCCAATCATGCGACACTTATGAAGTGTCGGGTGAAGTGTCAGATTTGAAGAGACAGCGTCACTAGTGTAGTGTCGTGTGAAGTAGTATGCGTCACTTCAGGAGTGACGGGTTCAGCATAACGGCGGCACTTATGAAGTGTCGTATAAGATACTGATTTCGGACATTTAGGCGTCACTTAAGGAGTGACGTGCATCATAGCGACACTAAAGAAGTGTCGTGTAAAAAGGATATGGCGGCACTAAGGGAGTGACGTTAAATAGTGACGGGTAACATAGAGGGCGGCACTAGGGAAGTGTCGCTAGGTATTGTATGCGTCACTCTGGAAGTGACGGTTTGAGGTTCGGGTGACGTCATCGGTAGAAACCGGACGTCACTTGTTTCTGCTGAAAGTACGGGTTTCTACTGAGGATAGCGACACTTACGAAGTGTCGCATAGTTTCTGCCGAAAGTTATAAGATTGCGTCACTACCGAAGTGACGGTATGTGTTTGATAGCGGCACTTAAGTGACGCTGGTACTGTTTTTGGCATTCCTGCGACACTTAAGGCTGTTCGACGGATTTCGAGCCAAAAACGTGTTTTCGGGTTTCCGTTTGGTCTGATTCTTTTACCCAACCCTCATAGGGACATATTAAGCTTACCCAAACAATAATATATGAAAAGTAAGTAAAATCGAGAGATTTCGTAATTTGTCGGAAACTTACAAAGTGATGAAATGAAAATCCGGAAAGGTAGAAGTATAGATCGTCGCGAGGTGGTCGTTTATTTCCAAAGGGGCTTGAAGATCCAAGGTCGTTTAAGGTGTTTATTTGTTGATTTTGGGTGGTTTTGTGGTGATGAAACTTGAGAGAAATTTGAGAGGAGAGAGAGAGAGGAAAAGAGAAATGAAAGAAAAAGAAGTGGTGGGGAGGTGGTTAAGGGATCACCTCCCATTTTCAGTCCGCGCACTGCGCTCCGTGCGGTGTTCGTTTACTCCGTCGTTTAAACGTTAAATATTTATTTTCTTTGTTTTAATATACGTTTTAAAATACGAATTATTACTCAGTATTTTTGTTAAAGTCTTTGACTAGACATTTAATAATTACATTATAAATGGTGAATTGTCTCGTTTTGTTTGTGCAATTACATTTTATTCGCGTTTATATAAATTGTGTGATAAAACTTGGATACAAAATATTATTGACATAATATTTTTAAGTACAAAAACACTATTAAAATCCTTGTATTACTTAAATAAATTGTTCACCAACGTCCGTATTTATTGTAATCGAATTTCATTCGATTTGAAACTCGTACGATTTAAACAAACCGCATAATTGTAGATATATATTCAACAATATATATAATAATTGATACATTAATTAGCCTAACACAGAACTAATTACATGTATTAAAACTTGATTAGGCACTAAATTCTAGTCCTAAATTGACGGTTGTCACATTCTCCCCCTGTTAGAAGAATTTCGTCCCGAAATTTATGTTGGAGTCGTGTTTGACGTCGAATCAGTGAAAAGTTGAGGATACTTGAGTCGCATTTGGTCTTCCCGTTCCCAGGTGAATTCCGGACCTCGCCGCGAATTCCACCTAACCTTGACGATGGGAATACGACTTTGTTTAAGTTGTTTGACCTCGCGGTCCATGATTTCAGCGGGTTTCTCAACGAAGTGAAGTTTCTCGTCAACTCGAATTTCATCGAGTGGAATGATAAGTGTCTCATCAGACAGACACTTCTTCAGATTTGAAACATGAAATGTGGGATGCACGCTGCTGAGTTCAGCTGGCAGCTGCAATCGATAAGCCACTGGACCAATCCTTTCGAGGATTTCGAATGGCCCAATGTATCTGGGATTCAACTTCCCTCGTTTGCCAAATCGGATTACGCCTTTCCAAGGCGATACTTTGAGTAGAACTCGATCCCCAACTTGGAACTCGAGTGGTTTGCGTCTCACGTCAGCATAACTTTTCTGACGATCACGCGCGGCCTTAAGCTTGTTTTGAATTTCAACGATTCTCTCGGTCGTCTCGTGTATGACTTCTGGACCTGTGAGTTGGCTATCCCCAACTTCAGTCCAACAGATAGGTGACCGGCACTTACGACCGTACAGTGCCTCGAAGGGTGCAGCTTTGATGCTGGTATGATAACTGTTGTTGTACGAGAACTCGCACAATGGTAGATGTTTTTCCCAGTTTACACCGAAGTCTACTACGCAGGCCTGTAGCATGTCTTCTAGTGTTTGAATGGTTCGTTCACTTTGACCGTCTGTTTGAGGATGGTATGCGGTACTCATATCAAGTCGAGTACCCAGGGATTTTTGAAGTGATTGCCAAAATTGTGAAGTGAAACGACTATCTCTATCGGAGATAATTGAGATTGGAACACCGTGTTTGGTCACGATTTCCTTCAGATAAATGTTGGTGAGGCGTTCCATTTTGTCGGATTCTTTGATTGCCAGGAAGTGAGCAGATTTTGTGAGACGATCCACGATCACCCAAATGGAATCGCAACCGTTCGAGGATTTGGGTAGTTTGGTTATGAAGTCCATGGCAATTTGTTCCCATTTCCATTCAGGAAGACTGGGTTGTTGAAGTAAACCAGAAGGTTTTTGATATTCGATTTTGACTTTGGAGCAAGTAAGGCACTTGCTGACATAGGTGGCGATTTCAGCTTTCATGTTCGGCCACTAGTAGAAGTCTTTGATACCGTGGTACATTTTATCGGATCCCGGATGGATAGAATATTTGGACTTGTGAGCTTCATCCATCACCAAGTCTCGTAGGTTCCCAAATTTAGGCAACCAGATTCGGTTTGAGAAATACCTAATCCCGTTAGGTCTGATTTCAAATTGTTTATCCATGCCCCGCAAGGCTTCATCTTTGACATTTTCGGGTTTTAAGGCTTCGAGTTGAGCAGTGAGGATTTGAATGTTTAAATTGTTGTGAATGGTCATATTGAGGGCTCGAACCCGAAGTGGTTTCACTCGCTCTTTTCGACTGAGGGCGTCAGCAACAACATTTGCTTTGCCTGGATGATATTTGAGTTCGCAGTCGTAATCGGTAAGCAACTCGACCCATCGACGTTGCCTCATGTTGAGATCCTTCTGATCGAATATGTGTTGAAGGCTTTTATGGTCGGTAAAGATTGTACATCTGGTACCATAAAGGTAATGTCTCCAGATTTTGAGGGCAAAAACGACAGCTCCTAGCTCGAGGTCGTGGGTGGTGTAATTCTTTTCATGAATCTTAAGCTGTCGGGATGCATAAGCTATGACTTTGTCTCGTTGCATAAGCACACAACCGAGACCTTGATGTGAAGCATCGCAGTATACCACGAAGTCATCGGTGCCTTCGGGTAATGAGAGGATAGGAGCACTGCAAAGCTTTTGTTTTAAGAGTTGGAATGCCGATTCTTGTTTATCAGTCCAGTCAAACTTTTTGTCTTTCTGGGTCAGCGTCGTGAGTGGTATGGCTATCTTGGAGAAATTTTCAATGAATCGTCGATAGTATCCGGCCAGTCCTAGAAACTGCCGTACTTCGGTCGGAGTGGTTGGCGATTGCCAATTTTTGATAGCCTCGATTTTTGACGGGTCAACGTGAATCCCCTGACTGTCAATCACGTGACCAAGGAATTGAACGGTTTTGATCCAGAACTCACACTTAGAGAACTTGGCATAGAGCTCCTCGTGTTTAAGTAGTTCAAGGATGGTTCTGAGGTGTTGCGCATGCTCTTCTTTGCTTCGTGAATATATGAGGATGTCATCGATGAAGACAATGACAAACTTATCAAGGTAGGGTTTACACACCCGATTCATAAGGTCCATGAATACAGCCGGTGCATTGGTTAGGCCGAATGGCATCACTTGAAATTCGTAATGCCCGTAACGGGTTCTGAAAGCGGTTTTTGGAATATCGGCATCGCGAACACGCAATTGGTGATAACCGGATCGGAGATCAATCTTTGAATAACAACTCGACCCTTGAAGTTGGTCGAACAAATCATCGATTCGAGGGAGTGGATACCGGTTCTTGACAGTTAATTTGTTCAACTCTCGATAGTCGATACACATTCGAAAAGAACCGTCTTTCTTCTTGACAAATAGGACCGGAGCTCCCCAAGGTGAAGAACTCGGCCTGATAAATCCTCGTTCCAGGAGTTCCTGTAACTGGGTGGACAGCTCCTGAAGTTCGGATGGAGCTAAACGGTATGGTGCTCGGGCCACAGGCGCAGCACCTGGTACAAGATCGATTGAGAACTCAACCTGTCTTGGTGGTGGTAGACCAGGCAGTTCCTCAGGAAAGACTTCTGGAAAGTCTCGAACAATTGGAACATCCTCAAGTCGCTTCTCCTCCGACTTTTTCTCCATGATGTGCGCGAGGATTGATGGATAACCCTTTCTCAGAAATTTCCGGGTTTTAAGACAAGAGATGATGTTAAGCCTCGTCCCACCGGTCTCTCCCTGTATGATTAGGGTTCTACCGACGGCGAGAGGTATGCGAACAACTTTGTCATAGCAGATGATTTCGGCGCGATGTTTGGATAACCAGTCCATGCCTACGATGACATCGAAACTTCCTATCTCAATAGGCATAAGATCTATGGAGAAGATTTCGTCGGCTAGATTTAAAGTGCAATTAGGTATCACACTATTGGTTTCTATCAATTTGCCGTTTGCTAGCTCTACGGTGTACTTAACGTCTAAAGCAACAGGTGTAATGTCAAGTAAAGGGCAAAATTCATCGGAAATAAAACTCCTATCAGCACCAGTATCAAACAGTATGGAAGCAGTTAAATTGTTGAGGAGGAACATACCCGTGACCACATTCGGGTCCTGACGGGCGTCCCCTGAGTTGATCACGAAGGCGCTACTTTTGGTGTTGTTGTTGTTGCGGTGGTTGTTGTTGTTGTTGCCCTTATTCTTTAGTTTTGGGCAAGAATCCCTGAAGTGTCCTGGGTTTCCACATTCGTAGCAGGACTTAGGTTGTCGGGTATTTCTGTCAGATGGGTTGTTGTTGGATTTGGGGGCTCGGCAATCCTTAGTCAAATGCCCGCACTTCCTGCAGTTGTTGCAAGGAGCACTGCACTGGCCAAAGTGGTGATAGTTACACTTGGGACAATAGGGTCTGTCCCCGGTGTAGCTGCGGTTGGATTCAGAGTTGGTGTTGTAGACTTGGATGGCGTTGTTTTTCTTGTTTGAGTGGTGGTGGTGTTCAGTGGATTTGCGTTTGTTGTTGTTAGAGGATGAGGTGTTGGAGGTCTCACGGCTGACAACTAGGGCCATGAGTTCGTGGGCCAATCGAATGGCACTCTCAGTAGTAGTTGGTTTGGATGAGGCGACGTTTCCCTGAATATTCTCGGGAAGTCCACGAATGTATTTCTTAATGCCCTTACTTTCTGGTTCAACCAAACCCGGGCATAATAAGGCAAACTGCTGAAACTTGGTGGTATATTCAGCAACATCATTTCCCTGCACCTCCAGGTGCCAGAATTCTTCTTCCAGCCTGTGCAATTCCTCTTCAGGACAGTATTTTTCTGTCAGCTTCTTCTTCAGTTCGGCCCAAGGAAGTCGATTTGCAACCTCAAGGCCTACGGAGTTTGCGTGGGTTTTCCACCACGTGAGTGCACCTTCCTGAAAGGTGTAAGCAGCGAATTTGACTTTGTTGTTCTCAGTGCAGTCGCAGAGACTGAAAACAGATTCCATGCGCTCAATCCAACGGATCAAGCCAATGGCACCTTCCGTGCCCTTGAAGTATAGCGTTTTACAGCTAAGAAAATCCTTATAGGAGCAGGGTTTGGGTGGTGAAGTATTGGTTGCAGTGTCCTCGCTACCGGGTGGTGTTCGGGTAGCCAAGGCTTCGGTCACACTGCGGGCAATGATTCCCGCGATCTCAGCCTCGCTAAGGGTGATTTGACGACGAGGAGGCATGATGCTGAGTAAGAAAGAACAAGGAAATGAAATAAGATACTAGTCCAAGCATGATGAACTACCTAATAAATACTTTCAAGCAACCAGGCAAGAATACCTGATCGAATGTAAATATAGATTTGGTAAGTCTGATTCGAACACAGGGAACGGCGGATTTATTTTAAATAAAAATTAACAATTAACTAGAAAATAGTAAATAAATGGGGCGTTTTAGTTCCGTGCGAACATTTGTTTAGAAAATATTTATTTAAAATAAACAAACTTAATTAAAAACTTAACTTAAAATAATAAATAAACAATAATAAATACTAAATGGAAGGAATAAGTAATTGTATAATTAATGTTACTCAGATTCATATTTCCCGATTCATTACGTATTGATTATCTAATTGTGATTCTTTTAGATCAACTTAACACCAAATTCTTCAATGATATTAAATTGAATGTGAATTAGCTAACGGTTCGGGTCCAACTAATTCCTACAATCTAGGGTCCAACATAAAACACTGGTTCCAATGTCACAAGATGATCAGTCAATTGTGTGCCTTTCCCTAAATCATGCATTAAACATTCACAACTAATTATAATTAACTCTATTGGTATGACTCAACAATACCCAATAATTAACTTATTGTCTCGTTCATTTTAAAGTGAATAATTATTAATTTCTCAACCTATCAAACTCAATCTATTTAGCAATAGTTAAAACCCTAAGATTATAACCATCAATAATTAATAAAAGCAAAGGAACTCAATCTCATCAATCTTATTAACCACGTTGAGAACTAATAACTACAAGTTACCAATAAACAAGGATTCTCGAGTAATATAACCGTTTTCAATTAAATAACTTAGTCAATACGCAATTATAATCGTTCAATAATCATAATCCGATTCAATCAATTACACAATCACTTTGATATTAAATTCATTATTAAAACAGAAATAATCAGATTATTCAATAACAAATTCATCAATGAAATCGAATAAAAGAGTTATACCGAATCAATAAAGACGAATTACAACGATTCGCGATGAATAACTTCAATCCCGAGCCCTTGTACCTCCAAAATACTAAACTAATTCGTAACTTAAACCTAAAAACCGAATATAAACCTCTGGAAACGAAAAACAAAACTCTCCTTTTCATTTTTAGGGTTTTAACGCGTTTTTATACTTCTGTGGTTTTTGATCCATACGGCGTATGGATCAATTTCAAGCCCAGCCCAGACTCGCGTAACCTGGGCCTCAACCGCTGCAATCCATACGGCGTATGGACTTCCATACGGCGTATGGATGCAATTTTCAGTCGATTTCTTGATTTTTCTTCATTTGATTATATCTTCGACTTCGGCTTCACTTATTTCTTCAAATATGCATCATTTAGCTCGTTTATTGACTGTTTTCCATTCCTTTCTTCATAAACGCTCCATTTCCACATCTATTTGCAAATATGAACGAAATCAATATCTATTCTTAATTAAATGCAATAGAAACATCCAAGAATAGGGGTAAAATACTACTAAATTATAGTACTTTTGAGCGTTTATCAGTAAACTCATAGAAACCGATAGTGTGATACCTAATTGCACTTTAATTCTAGCCAACGAAACCTTTACAATTGATCTCATGCCTGTTGAAATCAGGAGCGTCGATGTTATCATTGGTATGGACTGGTTGTCCAAGCATCGGGCTAAAATTATCTGTTATGACAAAGTCGTTCGCATACCCCTCGCCGCCGGTGGAACTTTAATCATACAGGGGGAGACCGGCGGGACGAGACTCAATATCATGTCTTGTTTGAAAACCCAAAAATTTCTGAGAAAGGGTTATCCAGCAATCCTCGCAAACATCATGGAGAAAAAGTCGGAGGAGAAGCGACTTGAGGATGTGCCAATCGTTCGAGACTTTCCAGAAGTCTTTCCCGAAGAACTACCTGGTCTACCACCACCAAGACAGGTTGAGTTCTCAATCGATCTTGTGCCAGGTGCTGCACCTGAGGCCCGAGTACCATACCGTTTAGCTCCATCCGAACTTCAGGAGTTGTCCACCCAGTTACAGGAGCTCCTGGAAAGAGGATTCATTAGGCCGAGTTCTTCACCTTGGGGAGCTCCGGTCCTATTTGTCAAAAAGAAAGATGGTTCTTTCCGAATGTGTATCGACTACCGAGAGTTGAACAAGTTGACCGTCAAGAACCGATACCCACTTCCCCGAATCGATGACCTGTTCGACCAACTTCAAGGATCGATTTGTTATTCGAAGATTGACCTTCGATCAGGTTATCATCAATTGCGTGTTCGCGACGCCGATATTCCGAAAACCGCCTTCAGAACCCGTTATGGGCATTACGAATTTCAAGTAATGCCATTCGGTCTAACCAACGCACCGACTGTATTCATGGACCTTATGAATCGGGTGTGCAAGCCTTATCTCGACAAGTTTGTCATTGTCTTCATCGATGACATACTCATATACTCGCGCAACGAACAAGAACAGGCGCAACATCTCAAAATCATTCTAGAACTACTTAGACACGAGGAGCTTTACGCCAAATTCTCCAAGTGTGAGTTCTGGATGTGACACCCCCAAATTTAATGATTTGCGGAAGCTTGATTTGGGTGTCACTAATCAATATACAAAGCACAAGATATAATGAACGACCACTATATGCGTCGTTTTAAACTTGTATAGATAAAGTAAATGTTTACATCAAAATATAGTTACATTAGCTCGATTCCTGAAATTGAGAGATTACATAGCATAATTACTTTTACAAAATATAATAATGCAGTCCAATCTCTAGTTGTATGTATGCTGACTCGAGCTAATAATTCCTGCTTGTGCAGCCAAACTACTGCTGGGTACCTGTGATAAATACTAAAATGGGTCAGCGAAAACGCTGGTGAGCTCACAGGTTTGTATGTCAATGTATAGTTGTCAGAACCGCAAGATTTATATTGAATTTAAAATGCAATTAAGCAAAATAAAAGTTATACTGTCCATGAGCACATAGTCTGAGCTTAACTTGATTTGTCAGGCCCAATTAAGGAAACCTAACTTGGAGTGCCTCCTACGAGTGCCTAATCAACACTCGTCTTCCCAAATGCTAATACATCCGTTTGACCGGTTAGTGCGTGCTAACCCGGATGAGGATTGTCAATCCCATATGATATCATATACTAACATTCACGCTATAAAATACTAGAGACTATGCTTATGGAGGACTTTAAATTGATTAGCTTGAAACTCATGTAGTATTTGAAGTTTGGCACTTGCGTTCTACTTGTAAAACAAAATCGAGTAGTAATATCACACCCCTAGTTGTAAAGCAGTGAAAATGGGGCTATGAAACTCACCTGGTTCTTGAAGTGTTTAATTTAATAAACTTGAGGTAATTAGCTGTAATTTGGTGTCCAAAGTCTTGAAACCTGAATGTGTCCACGACACTTGAATTGTTATTAATTGTACCGGTATCTCGAAAGACTACCATTGAAATTGTTTGCTTAACTTGATGTCCAAATTACCCCGATTTGGTTGTTTGTATTGTTACAAGTTACTACGACTTGTTTGAATAAATTGGTACAAGTTACAACGACTTGTTTGATTTTGAAGTATGTTTTGAAAACGCGTACGGACCGTTGGTGATTAGTTGAAAATAAAAGTGTTATTGTTGTCGTCTTGTTTTTGAAGTGTTACACTTGGAAATACAAGTCCCATTATGTTCTAAAAGTCGTATTGAATAAGCATTTGAAGTTGAAAAATCTCGACACTTGGTGTAAAAATAGTTGGAAATTCTGCTGTTTTCTGCGTCACTTGATGGCGTCACTTAGGCCAATCATGCGACACTTATGAAGTGTCGGGTGAAGTGTCAGATTTGAAGAGACAGCGTCACTAGTGTAGTGTCGTGTGAAGTAGTATGCGTCACTTCAGGAGTGACGGGTTCAGCATAACGGCGGCACTTATGAAGTGTCGTATAAGATACTGATTTCGGACATTTAGGCGTCACTTAAGGAGTGACGTGCATCATAGCGACACTAAAGAAGTGTCGTGTAAAAAGGATATGGCGGCACTAAGGGAGTGACGTTAAATAGTGACGGGTAACATAGAGGGCGGCACTAGGGAAGTGTCGCTAGGTATTGTATGCGTCACTCTGGAAGTGACGGTTTGAGGTTCGGGTGACGTCATCGGTAGAAACCGGACGTCACTTGTTTCTGCTGAAAGTACGGGTTTCTACTGAGGATAGCGACACTTACGAAGTGTCGCATAGTTTCTGCCGAAAGTTATAAGATTGCGTCACTACCGAAGTGACGGTATGTGTTTGATAGCGGCACTTAAGTGACGCTGGTACTGTTTTTGGCATTCCTGCGACACTTAAGGCTGTTCGACGGATTTCGAGCCAAAAACGTGTTTTCGGGTTTCCGTTTGGTCTGATTCTTTTACCCAACCCTCATAGGGACATATTAAGCTTATCCAAACAATAATATATGAAAAGTAAGTAAAATCGAGAGATTTCGTAATTTGTCGGAAACTTACAAAGTGATGAAATGAAAATCCGGAAAGGTAGAAGTATAGATCGTCGCGAGGTGGTCGTTTATTTCCAAAGGGGCTTGAAGATCCAAGGTCGTTTAAGGTGTTTATTTGTTGATTTTGGGTGGTTTTGTGGTGATGAAACTTGAGAGAAATTTGAGAGGAGAGAGAGAGAGGAAAAGAGAAATGAAAGAAAAAGAAGTGGTGGGGAGGTGGTTAAGGGATCACCTCCCATTTTCAGTCCGCGCACTGCGCTCCGTGCGGTGTTCGTTTACTCCGTCGTTTAAACGTTAAATATTTATTTTCTTTGTTTTAATATACGTTTTAAAATACGAATTATTACTCAGTATTTTTGTTAAAGTCTTTGACTAGACATTTAATAATTACATTATAAATGGTGAATTGTCTCGTTTTGTTTGTGCAATTACATTTTATTCGCGTTTATATAAATTGTGTGATAAAACTTGGATACAAAATATTATTGACATAATATTTTTAAGTACAAAAACACTATTAAAATCCTTGTATTACTTAAATAAATTGTTCACCAACGTCCGTATTTATTGTAATCGAATTTCATTCGATTTGAAACTCGTACGATTTAAACAAACCGCATAATTGTAGATATATATTCAACAATATATATAATAATTGATACATTAATTAGCCTAACACAGAACTAATTACATGTATTAAAACTTGATTAGGCACTAAATTCTAGTCCTAAATTGACGGTTGTCACAGGATACAAACTGTTCAATTCCTTGGACACGTCATCGATAGTCAGGGAATTCATGTAGATCCTTCGAAAATCGAGGCTATCAAAAATTGGCAATCGCCAACAACTCCAACAGAAGTACGGTAGTTTTTAGGACTGGCCGGTTATTATCGACGATTCATCGAGAACTTTTCAAAAATAGCCTTACCACTCACGACACTGACTCAGAAAGATAAAAAGTTCGATTGGACTGATAAACAGGAGTCAGCATTTCAACTTTTGAAGCAAAAGCTTTGCAGTGCTCCAATCTTATCTCTACCCGAAGGCACCGATGACTTCGTGGTATACTGCGATGCTTCCCATCAAGGTCTCGGTTGCGTGCTGACGCAACGGGACAAGGTCGTTGCTTACACCTCACGACAACTCAAGGTTCATGAAAAGAACTACACTACTCACGACCTCGAACTTGGAGCTGTCGTGTTCGCTCTCAAAATCTGGAGACACTACCTCTATGGCACTAAGTGCACAATCTTTACCGACCACAAAAGTCTTCAACACATATTCGATCAAAAGGATCTCAACATGAGGCAACGCTAATGGGTCGAGTTGCTTACCGATTACGATTGTGAAATCAAATACCATCCGGGTAAGGCAAATGTTGTTGCCGATGCCCTCAGTCGAAAAGAAAGATCGAAACCACTTCGGGTCCGAGCCCTCAGTATGACCATCCACAACGATCTGAACATTCAGATCCTCACTGCTCAACTCGAAGCTCTCAAACCCGATAACATCAAAAACGAAGCCTTGCGAGGCATGGATAAACAATTCGAAATCAAACCTAACGGGATTAGGTATTTCTCAAACCGAATCTGGTTGCCTAGTTTTGGGAACCTGCGAGACTTGGTGATGGATGAAGCTCACAAGTCCAAATATTCTATTCATCCGGGATCTAACAAAATGTATCACAGTATCAAGGATTTCTATTGGTGGCCGAACATGAAAGCCGAAATCGCCACCTACGTTAGCAAGTGCCTTACTTGCTCAAAAGTCAAAGCTGAATATCAAAAGCCTTTTGGCTTACTTCAACAACCCGACATTCCTGAATGGAAATGGGAACAGATCGCCATGGATTTCATAACCAAACTACCCAAGTCATCGAGCGGTTGCGATACCATTTGGGTGATCATCGATCGTCTCACGAAATCTGCTCATTTCCTGGCGATCAAGGAAACCGATAAAATGGAACACCTCACACGAATATACATCAAGGAAATCATCTCTCGACACGGTGTTCCAATCTCGATTATCTCCGATAGGGATAGTCGTTTCACATCTCACTTTTGGCAATCACTTCAAAAATCATTGGGTACTCGTCTCGATATGAGTATGGCGTACCATCCGCAAACTGATGGCCAAAGTGAACGAACAATTCAAACACTGGAAGACATGCTACGGGCTTGCGTAGTTGACTTCGGTGTAAACTGGGAACGACACCTACCATTGTGCGAGTTTTCGTACAACAATAGCTATCATACCAGCATCAAGGCTGCACCTTTCGAGGCACTGTACGGTCGTAAGTGCCGATCACCTATCTGTTGGACCGAAGTTGGGGATAGCCAACTCACGGGTCCGGAAATCATTCACGAAACAACCGAGAAAATCTTTGAGATTCAAAACAAGCTCAAAGCCGCACGTGATCGTCAGAAAAGTTATGCTGACGTGAGACGCAAACCACTCGAATTCCAGGTTGGGGATCGAGTACTACTCAAAGTATCGCCTTGGAAAGGCGTAATCCGATTTGGTAAACGAGGGAAGCTAAATCCCAGATACATTGGACCATTCGAGATCCTCGAGAGGATTGGTCTAGTGGCATATCGAATGCAGCTACCATTCGAACTCAGCAGCGTGCATCCCACATTTCACATCTCAAACTTAAAGAAGTGTCTGTCTGATGAGACACTTATCATTCCACTCGATGAAATTCGGGTTGACGACAAGCTTCACTTCGTTGAAGAACCCGCCGAAATCATGGACCGTGAGGTCAAACAACTCAAACAAAGTCGTATTCCCATTGTCAAAGTTAGGTGGAATTCGCGGCGTGGTCCGGAATTCACCTGGGAACGGGAAGATCAAATGAAACTCAAGTATCCCCAGTTATTCACTGATGCTACTTCAAACGCGACTTCAAGTTAAATTTCGGGACGAAATTCTTCTAACAGGGGGAGAATGTGACACCCGTCAAATTAGGACTAGTAATTAGTGCCTAATCAAGTCTTAATACATGTAATTAGTTCTGTGTTAGACTAATTAATGTATCGATTAATATATATTGTTGAATATATACAAGTATTGCGGTTTAATTTAAATCGTACAAGTTCAAATCGAATGTAATTCGGTCAATTAAATACGGACGTTGGTGAATAATTTAATTAAATAATGTAACATTATTTAATAACTCTATTATATCCAAAATATTATTTTTATAATATTTCAGTTTTGATTCATATCGTACAACAACGTTTACACAATTAAAATGTAAACGCGCAAACAAACGAAACAAGTTACATTTTATAACAAAATTATTAAGTATTTGGTAAAATACTTCAACAAAAATATTGAGTAAATATTCGTATTTTAAAACGCATATTTTTGTGCATAAAATAAATAATTAACGTTTAAACGATCGGGAAAACGAACACCGCACGTAGCGCAAACACGGAGTTAAATGGTGGAGACCCACACTTCGGTGGGCCCCCACCGAAAATCTGTCCCAAAGGTGGGGGAACCCCACCCTTATCCTCATTCATCATCATCATCTCATTTCTCTTTCTTCCTCTCTTTTTCTCTCAAACACAACCACACCACCATCTCACTAAAATCACAAATTACTACCACGAAACGACACCGGATCATACCACTCCTTTGGAATAAAAGAACCACGGGGCAACGATCTACCTTTCCATCTTTTCGGATTCTCCTCGCGTCGATTCGTAAGTTTCCGACAAAACCCGAAACTCTCCGTTTTTTCTCATTTTTACTTGTTTACGGTTTGTCTATGTTTGTAATGTCCAAAAATGGGTTGGGTAAAAATATTGGACCAAACGGAAGTCGTCCGGCCGATTTTCCGGCAACCGGAACCTTATCAGTTGCCGACGTCGCATTTGGCCCAGACTTTATGCGACATCAGCTGCGACGTCGCAAAACTCATCACGATGTCGCACGATGCGACATCAGTCTCAACGTCGCCTTAATTGGCCGACGTCGCACATAGCGACACAAGCCCCTACGTCGCAAGAATCAACAATGTCGCATATAGCGACGCCACCCACAACGTCGCATTAAATTGCGAAAGTCGCACATAGCGACGCCATGCTCAACGTCGCAGTCAGGACCTGCGACGTCGTGCCAAACGTCGCACAAACCAGAAACTAGAAAACTCAGATTTTACTAAGTGTCGAGGATTGAAATTTATCACATGATTTTATCCAAATTCAAATCCCAGATGCGTTTTTCACCAAAGCAATATAGTAGAAATAAAAAATTTTCGAGCTGACTTGGCATCTCGACCCCAACTAGGGGCCAGCCCCTTGGACCCCGCCAGGGGTTGCCACCCCTGGAACCCCGCTAACCAGGGGCGCTGCCCCCGGACCCCCGTCACTTAGAGTTTGTAACGACTTCTAAAACACATCAAAACACACTTTTCGAGTACAACCCCACGAAATCAAAATAATAATAGTTGAGATTATTATTACAAATCCGTCACCAACGGGCCGTACACGCTTTCCAAAATTTAAATAAATCAACCAGATCGTAGTAATTTAGATAATCAAACCAACCAAATCAGGGTAATTTGGACATCATAGTTGGGCAAACAACTACAAAGGTAGTCTTTTAAGATACCTATGCAATTAATAACCATCGCGCGTATCGGACGCCTTCAGGTTACAAGTCTTCGGACATCAATTCAAAGCTAATCAATTCAAGTTTAAACACTCAAGGCTCAGGTGAGTCTCATGGCCCCTATTTTACTGCTTTTCAATCAGGGGTGTGATATTATTGCTCGTTTCGTTTTACAAGTTGAACGCAAGTACAAATCAAATCAAATACTACATGAGTTTCAAGCTAATCAATTTAAAGCCCTCCATAGCATAGTCTGGTAATACATAGTAGCGTGAATGTTAGTATATGATATCATATGGGATTGACAATCCTCGTCCGGGTTAGCACGCACTAACTGGTCAAACTGACGTATTAGCATTTGGGAAGACGAGTGTAGATTAGGCACTCATAGGAGGCATTCAAGTTGGGCTTCCTTAATTGGACCTGACATTCAAGTTAAGCTCAGACTATGTGCTCATGGCTGTATAACTTTTATTTTGCTTAATTGCTTTATAAATTCAATTATAAATCTTGCGGTTCATACAAATATGTGTTGACATACAAACCTGTGAGCTCACCAGCGTTTCGCTGACCCATTTTAGCATGTATCACAGGTACACAGCAGTAGGTTGGACTGCCCAAGCAGGAATCATTAGCTCGAGTCAGCATTCATAAAATCAGAGATTTAGCTGCATTATTATATTTTGTATAGATTAATTATGTACTTAAATCTCTCAACGCCAAACCGAGCTAATGTTAAACAATATTTTGATGTAAACTTTTGGTTTTATCAATACAATATAAAACGACGCATATAGTGGTCGTTCATTATATCTTATGTGCTTTGTATATTGATTAGTAACACCCAATTCGTGCTTCCGCTAAACAGTAAATTTGGGGGTGTTACAGTCTCATATAGAGGTCGTTTTCTTTAATCTTTATGTTGTGATATTTGATTTAGTCGGCGCCCCCGCGACACCTCATACTTCCGCTGCCGCGTGTTTTGGGGGTGCGACAGATTTGTATCAGAGCCTAAGGTTATAGCGAACTAGGATTGCATTAGTGACCTAGACTATAACCATTAGGTTAGTATTCTTTGTTTAGTATGACTGGTTCAGCGATTGCATCATTTGAATTTAATTTAACATAGCCTGATCAACTATGTACAATTAAAGGAGATTCGATGCAAGACCTGAAATGGTTACAGTGAACGAGAGTAAAGTAGCAGGCGTAGACCGAGGATAAAACGGGACCAACCTTTATATGTGCTTATGTGCTAGGCTTTTATGTGTATATATATGTATATATATGTATAACCTTATGTATACTAAACTTATTTGCCACCCTTCACGGCAACCACTCCCACAACTACGTCACCCAACTCTGAAAACGAGGCTCTAGCCTTACTCACTACTGTGGAGATTTCCATGGTACCCGCTCGCCCAACCAAATCGGGCAACGATATAATCGAATAGGACTCACTTGAGGAGAATCCACCTAAGGATTCGCCACCCAAATAAGTGACGCCTACTTCACCCTCTTCTTTCCGCTCACAACCAAATCACTCGGGAACACGTATAGAACTTCAACCGTACGATGCTTTGTCACTTCGTACTCTTCATATCCACTTTTATCGTAGACCCATGGAGCGCGCGTGCTACACACGACTAGAAGGGCAGACCTCCTCGAACTAGACCTTATCCTATTCACACAACCTACTCGAAATAATATCTCCAACACTTGGATGGATTCCAACGACTTAGGTATGACTCGGTTTATGACTTTAACTACTCTGAACACAAACAATCTAAATAACAACTTAATCATTTCGATCACTACTGCAATGGATGCTAGCAGCTACAAAATTACCAACTATCTTGATCAAACATCTTTACTAAACACTTGTTCATTTCGAAACAATAACATAGTCATGACTGACTACCTTGAAAACACTACTCGGTCATTATTATGACTACATCTAAATCTTATCACTAATTCACTGTTTTAATAGAACTCCCTCTCGAAAAAGATGGCCAACTCCACTATCTATTAATATTGCGCCTTATTGGTCACTGATCATATTACCTTGTACCAATTAATCGTTGTATTGCGATGTCACGTATTAATTTAAGCACGTCTACAATAATCTTAGCTTTCATATAAGGATCTCATCCATTCTTTCATCTCCTTTCATTTAAGAACACGCCACTACGAGAATCAACGGAAAATTTTAACACCCTACAATAACAAGAGTTCTCAACAGATTTCTACCAACTCAAGTTTTCAAAGAAATATCATAGAATTTTCACTGAACATCTACCCGGAATTGTTTACAACCTATAAATTTTTAACTCGTTCCCAATAGACTAAAATTTTCAACATCTTGTCGACAACAGGAGTTTCCAACATATTCAATTGGCTAAAGTTTCCAACTAACATTAGGTTTTCAAACAAATTTTTATCAAAGGAAATTGTTCAACAAATTTTACATCGGCTCCCCCACAAAATGTCTCATAAAGATTTTCGAAATTTATAAACTACTTGTCGGTACAAAGCTCAAATCTTGAAATGTTTAGAAAAATTTCATTGACATTTTATTAGACAAAAATTTTATATAGGAGTAAACACTTGACTTTTACTCAGACCTTCTAAAGACAAGATCGCAACTGTAGGTAATATAGATGATAACATTAATTTAACTGGAAAAGATACCGGCAGTTTTGTGATAAAACATGAGATAGATACAACTCCTTTTATATACCAGAAATTAATGTAACTTTAGAGGCTAAACCCTCTTTTTACAAATTCACAGTTTTAATAAAACAATTTTCTCGTAGGTAATGGCAAGTCCCACTGTAGACAAATACATGTCTGATGACAACCAACTCTGTGATAAACCAACGACATTCCCATACCTACTCACTTTAGATGACGATACTTCTTGATAACTTAACTATTTCAGTTTTATTCGATACTGGACGACTTTAGTCCAATACACAATCACACCCCACCGATCTAGGTGCCAAGCACATCGTAGAACTTGCACTTTGAACTTAGCAAGCAAATTCTTCCATATACCTCTTGGGATTACGACTTACGTTTTCGGACGACTTTTACATTAGACCATCTTTGGGTCTCTTAACAGTTTACCTATTGGAAATGCGTTTCCAGCATTTTATATTGGATATAATCCAACTAACTGTTCACACTCACACGAACTACGAACCACATAGGAATGTTTTCCTACTACAAACCACATAGGAATGTTTTCCTACTACGAACTGATGAACGCCAAAATGTGCTATTTTATAGTACTAATTACCCCTTGGTTTGATTAATTTCTTATGCATTTGATTTGAATTCGATACTCATTTCGTTCATATTTGCATTTAGGAATTTTCTGGAGCATGAATCGGAAAAGAATCTGAAAACGTGCGAGAATTGAAGAAAAGGAGTTAAAAATAAGAAAGTTTGAAGAATGGTGGTCGATGGTGAAAAAGCTGAAGAATAGCATCCATACGGCGTATGGAATCCATACGGCGTATGGATGAAGTGAGCCGGGCCGCCAGAAGACGCGGGTCAGATCCATGGGCTTTGTGATCCATACGGCGTATGGAAATCCATACGGCGTATGGATCGCCTCGACAGAAAACCTAAAAAGTTCATTTTGCCCTCATTTTGCACACACTTCACCACATTATTCCAGACGAATTCTCTGCTGCAAAACCCTAAATCCAGAGGTTGTTGAAGGGATTGAAGCTTGAGGAATCAAGGGCTTACGTTCGTTCAATCGTTATTTCATTATTTCGGTCCGAATTCATTCATTTCTTTCATTCGATTATGATTATGATGTTGAGTTTGAATATGATTTTCTGTGATAATATGAGTAGCTAAGTTTTATATACAATTGTTTAGATGAATATACTCAGATGATGATTTGATTATTGAATTGCGGATTATTTTGGTTTTTATGAATGTTTATATGTTTATTCGAAGATCCATATTTAATTGTTAAATCTCGATGATAACCTAGCGTGATAATCTATTGATTTATGATTGAGTTCTTTATTGATTGGTTATTATGGATGATTGTTGGTTTTAATTGATGATTATCACTAAATAGATTGAGTTTGATAGGCTAGGATCGATTATCATCGAGAATTGGTAATGAATGTGATAACTAGTAATAGTTATAAACTTTGTTGATTCAAGTTATAAGGGTAAATCATATAAACGGTGTAGTTTTAATCCATAACACAATTCGGTGGATAACGTTAAATTGAACTGTTAGCGGGTTGAAAACAACTTCATATCTTTCTTGATTGTGTTTAATCAATTAATCTTGTAAGGATAATTGGTATATTTGTCATGTCACAATAAGATCCACATATCTGCAATTCAATAAAGTGATAATCGGATTCTGAGGAAACTAGTCTAAGCAATTGTACTTCTTTTATTATTTGAATTAAATCTTTTAATTAAGTTATTTTATTATTTCCTTATTTTAATAATTTAGTTTTATTCAATAAATCATTTCTTTTATAATTGTTACTCATTTGTTCGACCGGAACTAAAACGTCCCCACTTTTACTGCTTTAATTAATTGTAGCAATTTCCAATTTGTTGATATTGACATCCGTTCCCTGTGTTCGACTCGGACTTACTGAGCTATACTATATATGATCAGGTATTCTTGCCTGTGTTGTGTATAGTAAGTTAGGTATTTTCCATTTTAAAATAAAACCCCGTTTACACGACATCACGAACCATATAGGAATGTTTTCATACTACGAATCATATAGGAATATTTTTCTACTGCTACGAACCTTATAGTAAATGACCTTACTACGACTGACTATCTAGGAATATTTGTCCTACTAATAGTACACGGAGATAATTCTTCAAACGTATACAAATGGATGCGTTGCATCACAACATCGAACTTTTCTTTCGTGGACTTAGTTAAATGTCAGAATTACTCACACTTTCGCTAGATACCACACAAACTATGACTACGAGCAAATTTCGGGACGAAATTCTTCTAACAGGGGGAGAATGTGAGTCCCGACAATTTAGGTTAACTTTTAAACTTAACCGAAACCCTAATTACGTATATTTAGATGTAATTTAGGCTAATTACTTGTAACTACTTGTAACTATTTGTATATTAATGTGAATAACACTTACGTAATTAGTTGTGATTCCGCTTACGTAATTTATCTATAATTGCGCAAAACGATCGGACGGAGTCCGACACAATACACAACGTTGGTGAAGACATTTCTATAAATAACTTAAACCTATTTTTAGAAGTTATTTATCATATATTATTATTTTTATATAATAATACACAAAAAACCTAGACGTTTTGTTTAAGACGTACCAAAGACGGTAAAAATGCGCGAATCGAATTCGGCAACCAAACGAACGTCAATAAATATTTTGACAACTAAAAATAAAGTATTTTAACAAATACTTCAATGAAAAATAAATCCCAAATATGTTACGAATTAAAACAACAAAATAAAACGTTAGGCGATTTAACGATTTAACGAAATAACGAGTAAACGGCCACAATACGTAAACGCAGTCTGGAAAATGACGCGAATCGAATTCGGCAACCAAACGAACGTCAATAAATATTTTTACAACTAAAAATAAAGTTTTTTAACAAATACTTCAATGAAAAATAAATCCCAAATATGTTACGAATTAAAACAACAAAATAAAACGTAAGGCGATTTAACGATTTAACGAAATAACGAGTAAACGGCCACAATACGTAAATGCAGTCTGGAAAATGAAATTAAATCACAATGACCAGGTGAGGGCCCATGGTGGGGCCAGCCACCACCTCCCTTCCCCTCTCACAAAACATGCAAAACACAATGATGGTGTTTTTCTTACTACACCACTCCATTTTCATGCAATCTTCATTTCACTCCAACTTTCACCTATCATTTCCTCTCTACTCTCCCATAACTCTCTCTCTCATTTCTGGAGGAAAAGCAGCTCTAAACATCACCCATAACCACCATTGACTACCCAAAGACCACCATTGACCACCATAGCTCCACCACCTCAAAAATCATCATCTTTCAAGGGAAACTAGCTCAACAACAACTTCTTCTTCTCCTCATCTCATTCCCATTGTAAGAAAACTCTTTCTTACTCTTCCTTACTCTTATAAACATGTTATTATGTTCACTCAACAAGTATTATAACAAAATATTACATGAAAACCCTTTTTCTTAACATAAAAGTCATAATAATGCAAGAAATGTTTCTATCCAGAAATATATGTCTACTTCCACGATTTTTATAAAAATCATTTCTCCATGAAAATGGACGTTTTTATAGTAAAAAATTAAGCTCAAGAAGTAAGATTTCCAACCCCATAAACCACATATTTATCTGAGTTCGTTTATTATTTTTAATAATTTGTATAAAAGTACATAGACAATATGTTCCAGGAATCCAGAAACTTTACTCTTAGTAATTTGGACATATCTCGAGCTACACAGCTCCAAATTATATGAAACCACCGCCTAAATTTCAAAAATTTCATTGGCTATAACTTTTGTGTTGACCACCTTTACTGATTCCTTGTAGATTTTTCCCAGAAACGATGATTGCATGCATGTATCCAAATCTGACCATTAAAGATAAAAATAAACCTTAAAAATAGTTAGACTTCTGTAAAAGTCTTGGAAAATTTATAGAAAGTAGATAATTCATGGGGGAATAAATGTTATTTTTCTTGGATTTGATTATGGACTGTGGATTTTTATAAAAATCCAACAATGAGATGTATTTTCTGGAAAACCTCATATGTGGACTGATTTTGGTAAGAATGAAAACCAACACCTTATGAACATGGTATAAATGGTGAAACTGAATTTTTATGACATTTGAACATAACTAAGGTTTGGGGAAAAGATTCGGGTCGAACCGAGTAGGTTTGACCAAGTCAACAAAAACGGGGTTCGGTTTTGAAAACGTCAAACTTTCTATTTTTGGAAACTTACTATTTTTGGAAAATGGTAACAAAAATGGGTTTGGGTGACTTATTTAGTAACTTGGACCAAAAACTAAACTTAGAAAGTTTTCCGAATTAGAAACCGACACTTAGAACACTTGAACCAAATATTCTAAGTCTCAAGTAGAGACACTAACCTAGTGATGCCACAATTTACTAATGTTGCTACATTTTGCTAGTGATGCTATAATTTCTGAAAATATCCTAAGTCTCAAGTAGAAACACTAACCTAGTGATGCCACAATTTACTAGTGTTGCTACATTTTGCTAGTGATGCTACAATTTCTGAAAATATCCTAAGTCTCAAGTAGAGACACTAACCTAGTGATGCCACAATTTGCTAGTGTTGCTACATTTTGCTAGTGATGCTACAATTCCTGAAAATATCCTAAGTCTCAATTAGAGACACCAGGTTTGACTAAGTTTGACCAACTTTGACCAGTTTGACTAGGTTTGACCAGGTTTGACTAAGTTTGACCAACTTTGACCAGTTTGACTAGGTTTGACCAACTTTGACCTACGGTTTGAGGTTCTTACGGACTAAATAATCTGTTAGCAACACACACACACACACACGATATGTACTAATGTATAGTATGCAACGAAACAAAACTAATAATAATATCTTAATGAATTATTATTACATACTTTCACCAATGGGTCGTACATGTTTTCGATAAACAAACATACTTGAACAAACACATTGAACATACTAGTTGAGTGAACTTGCCTTAGGTGGACATTAACCCTCCACCTACATTATTGATTTATGTGGACATTAACCCTCCACTTACATCGATGGTCTTTAAGACATCTACTTACATACAACCTTATACGTTTAGGACGTTAGAAGGTTGCACGTGGGATACACTCATTGCTTGCCTATTTGAATATTTGCTAGCTGTTTGCTAAACTCAGGTGAGTTTCATAGCCCCCTTTTTACTTGTTTGAACTGTTTTGGGGTGAGAATACATGCACTATTTTATGAACTGTGATGTGAACTGTTTTATGAACTGTTGTTAGGAAAACACTTATACGTATTGCATGAGTTACTTTCTTTTCCCCTAAGGCCAATACAATCATATAAATCTGTTGATTTACTCTTGCGATATTGCGGTAAAGCAATACAAAACGATATTGCGGTAAAGCAATACAAAACGATATTGCAGTAAAGCAATACAAAACGATATTGCGGTAAAGCAATACAAACATTTTGATATTGTGGTAAAGCAATACAAACTATTAAATCTTGTGATTTACAAATACGATATTGGAAATAGTATACTACGATTTACTTTGGCATTCGTGCTACTTTGATAACTATAAAAATCTTGTGGTTCATACTATGATTTTAACTGCGTAAACCTATGAACTCACCAACTTTATGTTGACCTTTTAGCATGTATTTCTCAGGTCCACAGACGCAGTAGGACTTCCCACAGGAAACAAGGCAGTATGATGCTTTTGGAAAGCATTAGCTCGAGTCGCATGTTTTCACAAACAACAAGAGATTAGATTGCATTACGATATTTTGTATCAACATTTATGTATTAGAAATCTCTAACGGTTTATGCGAACTCCAGATATTTTGTAAACATTTGAATTATGGTAATGTAATATTTTTTAAACGTCTCATATAGAGGTCGTTTGCTTTAATCTTTGTGTTGTGATATTTGATTTGGTCGGCGCCCCCACGACACCTCATACTTCCGCTGCCACGTGTTTTGGGGGTGCGACAAATATCTCGGATAAGATAAACGTTAATGATGGGTGCTTTGTCTCTAAATCTTGTTTCGGATGCCTTGAATCTTCAACTGTGCGTGGAATCTTCGTTTTTCGTCCGTTTTACTTGATTTTTCTCGTGCAACTTCATTTTGACCTTCTTGGCAAAGTTTCATTGATTTTTGCATTATTTGAGTCTAAATGCCAAGTATTGTTCCAGAATAAGAGAGATATCGGTGGTAAAAACATGACTTTTTGCGCGATATCAAGTATCTCACACTTAGAACTTTGCTTGTCCTCAAGCAAACTCGAATTTCAAGCATGGTTAAAGATAAGTAGATAAAGAAATATTTTAAGGCGGAACATTTTACTGTGGGGATTTTGGAAAAATAAAATATTCATGCTTTTGAAAAGGTAGGGTTGTAATCTTTGAGAGCATGCTTTTGATCTTTGATCTTGGATACATGACTAGGCGATCCTCTCAAGGTGGTCACTCCAATTACTCAAAGTGTTTAGGGTTTCCTATTCTAATATTATCAATCACTCAGAACGCCAGTCATGTATCGTTTATCGTCATAGGCTTGATCGAGAATCAAATCGTTACCTTTTAGGTGAGAGCAAAGTCAATCTAGCCACAATCATTCTAGGAGGAGTGATGTAAGGTTTTTGGAGTGGAGTGTTGGTGATATGAGAGGGGGTTGTTGTGTTGGGTTAGTTGGAATTCTTGAGAGGATTGACGCCCTTTTCTTACGATTTTTGGGAGGAGTCTTTTTCTCCAATTGACTTTCTTTTCTTCGAATTCTTTTCTTGGATTTTTTTTCGATGTCATATCCTTGTAGCTTCTCTTCTTTCATCTTTGAAACTTACTATGAAGTTTGAGGGATGCTTTTGAGAGGTCTTTTTTGGGTGTACAGATGAGTTTAAGAATGATGTGATTCGATCTCCTTTTTACTCATCAGTTCGGATTTGAAATGCATAACAGGAGCAAGTTCTGATTCTAAACGCATACATCGGCACACTCAAGAATCGAAGAAGTGAAGCATTGAAAGTGAATGCTTTATATAGCTCAAGATACCTCACGAATCGAAAATTGGGTTGTTGTGTGCCTAGTCATGTGATGCTCTTTATGGGATTACTAAACTAATTCTTCAAAGGAATTCATATTTTATTTATCCTTTTTCCCCAAAGTAAATCATTCTTTGTCTAAAATTTTTATTTTCAACATATTTTTAACTCAATTTTGAAAAATATTAAAATTTTGTGTAAAATTTTTGAGTTACTTTTTGGAGAAGGATGGTCTAAAGAGCAGCGAGTGTAGAATCAAGCATATACCATTATCCATTTTACAGTAGTGTATACTACTGCTATCCCACACTTAAAGGAACATCGTCCTCGATGTTATTCTAAGTTCTGACTAGGGTAAATATCCCACACTTAGGATTTGAAACATCTAAGACGTATTCTTTTAGCAGTGTGTGTTGGGTTTGAATCCCACACTTAGTGATAAGCATAGTGGATATGGTATATTTATAATGAAGGAAAGAGACCGGTATAGAAGTACTCCCCAGTATTTGCAGTGTTCCATGGTATGCGTTTGTCGAACTTCGTCTTGCTGGGTTCACTTTTGATCAAGTCTTCTTGTGATTGGTCTCGTAGGTGTGAACACGTTGGATATACTTATGTTATGATATCTTTTGAAAAGTTATATAACACCCTGTTATGTGTAATGTTGAAACAATTTAGCTTTGAATATGTATGGACTATGTTATGTTAATTAATAACATTGGGATTTGCGCTTCCGATATTTATAAAAAAAATGGCTTCAAATGAGGGGTGTTATAAACTGTCTTTAGTTCTGGCTTCATAAAGTAGGCCAAAGCAGTATTCACAACGGTTTCAATGTTGAGGCTTGAAATCTGGGAGTTAGAAGTGTCGCCTTGATCCTTTGAGACTCACTGTCCCATTCCTTGAGCTTTGCATTGTGGATCAAAACAATGATATGATCACCAAGCATCTGGTTCTTTGCAACGAAGTTATACAATTGGCTTGCATGTTCACCCCAAAGGGCACATGAGATCCGGTGACCACTAAATTAAATTCAATAAATGGGTTAGGGTTAATGAGCAATAACCGTTAACAGGAGCATAACACATGTAGTTGGATGTTAGCACGAATAACACATAAGATTGATCATGAAACTTACGAAACATCTTGTAAATCAAATCCAATAGATTTGGTTTCTTTGCCATTTTCACGCTTGAATGTCAACTCTTCAAGTGAGACCAATAAACCAACCACATATGCTTGGCAACATTAAAGTAAATGGTAGTAATATTTTACAGGACATAAAGAATAAGTAAATGTGAACTTATAATCATTGATGTATGTTACCGAACGCGACCGTTGATGATAGCTTCCACTCCAGGACATCATTGTAGGAGACAACATTGAATCCGTAAGTTGGAATCCCAAATTGAGGACACCTGCGTACCTTGGTTGTCCGATAAAAGTTGATTTTGCATTGATGGTCAACCAACTTGTAGTTTCTAGTATAATCAGCAACCCCAAAATTGGACAGATCAAAGAAACTTCCCTCTTTCAACATATCTTCAAAATCAGGGATTAGAAACGTTTTCACATAAGCATGGATTTTGTTACTCTGAATACAATATGAATCAAACATAGCATGCATAAGAAAAGATAGTGTGCAAAAATCGCCCTTACACATAAATATATATTTATGTGTTTCCAATAACATGACATACCTTAATGTCAATGAGTATCATTTCAATCGATGAAACAACTTATGGGCTGTTTTTGTAGCTCTATTTCCAGAGTAGAAACACTTTGACACGGCACTTCAATCCATCCTTATGACCATCGATTAAATTCAATGGGGTGAAACCTTCGTCGGCAGCCATTTGTGGTGAATAGTGGTAGTTAATGGTATGAGAGGTTTAAAAGAAGGGAGTGATGTGTGTAACCAAAGGTAGAACTCGGTGAGTATTTATACAGGAATTGATAAAAACCTTGTGATATCAATGGAGGGAAATCCTAACATGTTTGAAATTGAAATTGAAATTCAAAAGCTAGCAAAAAAATCA
Source organism: Helichrysum umbraculigerum (assembly GCA_949592205.1). Classification (NCBI taxonomy): domain Eukaryota; kingdom Viridiplantae; phylum Streptophyta; class Magnoliopsida; order Asterales; family Asteraceae; genus Helichrysum; species Helichrysum umbraculigerum. Next base: position 496,714 of record CATIUR010000001.1, read on the forward strand.
TGATTCTATGGGAGGTGGAGAAGGTTATTCGGAAGACACAGGAAAAAGCCATACGTGTTTTTGAATTCCGGTAAATCGCTTCCCAGATTGTAGGTGGATTAGGATTGAATTGGTTATGAGTCATCCAAAGGGCAAATGATAATATTTTTTTGAAATCTTATTTTCGTTTGTAAAATCGATTTAATTTAATAATTTAAAATTAATAATAATTAACAGAATAATGATTATATACTACTTATTATAATTTAGAATAGAATTTAACAATTGTTAATTAAGCAAATATACATACTGATCGATAACATTTAGAGTATTTGATGATATGTTGTTGTTGTTATTATTATTATTATTATTATTATTATTATTATTATTATTATTATTATTATTATTATTATTATTATTATTATTATTATTATTATTATTATTATTATTATCAATGTTAAAAAAGGCAAATCATAATTTTTTTTTTTAAAAAGTTTTAGCAAGCAAGAAATATTCATTATACTGCAGATAAGATCATATCCTCACCAATGAACTTACTAAATGTTGACTACTTAAGTACAATATATATGTTAACGTCTAAATATAATATTACTGTCACACTCATGTTTCGTTCCCAATCCACGTTTAAGTTGATATAATGTATATTGGCCAAAACTATGAACCTTCCACTTCACCATTATACCAAAATTTGCATACACAACATACCAATTCATCTCATTAATATATGACTTCATATTTATCATTACGGTTCATCATGTATACATAACACATATAAATACGTCTCATATATCATCCCGCGAATCCGCGGGTTATAATCTAGTTATTAATTATAATAATAATAATAATAATAATAATAATTATTATTATTATTATTATTGCTATTATTATTATCAGTATTATTATTAGTAGTAGATAGTCATTAAATTTAGTAGCATTTGCAGTCCATAGTATTAATGTATGTACGTTTATAAGTATAATTTGGAAGGAAATCTACCACTAAATTAGTATATGGTACAAATATTGGGAAAAAAATCATTTGATTTATATAATTAATAATTATAATTAATTTTGAATAATCTGACATGAAACGTAGGGGTGTTCATTATTTGGTTTAAACCGAAAAACCATCCAATCCAAATAGGTTTGGTTAATTTGGTTTCGGTTTATTCGGATTTGGTTCGGTTATTTGGTTTTAACCGATATTGTAACTGATTTTTGGTTCGGATTTGGATTAGAAAATTTCAATTTGGGGCCACCCGAAAACCCGATCTAGTATTTGTAAGCTTTTTTTTTATATACATTGGATTTATATATCCATCACACAATTCTTATTTCATGAAATTAATCCTTTCTCATTGTGTTCATTTTATTAGTAATTTTTTTTATTTATTAACTTATACATTCATTGTTACAATTCATTTTAAAATTTAAGTTAATTTTCATTTTTTATTACACTCAAAGTCAATAATCACTAACTAAGACAATGATTAGTAAACGATCATATTGAAAAACTTATGAATTCTCCGTTTATGAATTATGATAAATGGTAGATTAATATATATTATTATGAGTAAATTATACTTCCATTTCTCGAAGAAATTGAAGTTATTTTATTAGTATTCTTCAACACTTGTCATATGTTCGGATTTACGGGGCCCAAACCGATTGACCCGATTGTTATTCAGTTGGTTTGGATTGGGTTTGTATAGTTTCAGATTGGGTATTGGGTGGTTTTTATTTTTTTCAAAAACCGAACAAACCAAACCGAATAACTCCACTAGATCGAAACCCGACCGTTTGAACACCCCTAATGAAACGTGTATATATTTGTATCCATGGTATTTATTATTTTTTGATTTTCAGATTTGAATTTTGAAAGGAGGGCAATAATGGTAATATTTAGATTAGTTGGAGGTGAGAGATTAATGATATCATTAAGATGAATGTTTGAATGCAATGATAGGAGATTATTGGTTTAATCCCATCCAAGGGGTGAGAATTTTGTAAGTGATCCAATGACATTCTAATGATGTCATTAAGGGGCTGTTTACTTTTTTTTCTATTAAGTGTTTTTTACATGTGATGTCTGTCTGGATAAATATGTCTGTTTATAACAAGTGCTGTTTATGTAAATGTAATTTTTGTTTTGACCAAAATGATGAACTTAAATGATAAAAAGTTTGAATAAATAATGACGTGTTCAAATTCTATTGGAGAAAAAATGTTGAAAAAATGTATATTTATCATTAAGAGCCTCTTTTTGGTAAGGACTTCATTTTTCCTCCTATTTCAAAAACAGACATTCATTTCGAATTAAGTGAAAAAGAAACAGCAATTTATCTGTCTGAATTGAGGAGTGTCACCATTAAGTGAAAAGTAAACCTCCCTTTAAACTTTGTTATACAAGTGAACGGGGATGATTTTTTCCTCTTTTAAGTTTGCCTCTAAAATATAGAGTCCCAAACCCGTTACAACGTTAGTGTCTAGTGGTAGCTACAGATACGATCTGGTCTCAGTTTCTCTAACTCCGGCCTCCATTTACATTTACCACCCAAACGCAATGAACCCATCACTCGCTTATTCAACAATACATCCACCAATAAACCACCACCAAATATCATTTCCCAAACCCTATCTCCATCGCACAACCACCTTCTGTTCTCTCCGCCGCCGTCGTCACCTTCGCCGCCGTCGTCACTCTGAAGCCAACACCGATACTTCTTCTTTACCTCACTCCGATTCTAAACTTCACATGGTAATCGATTTCGACCATTACATACCAGATACAGCATCCCTATCATTTAATAACTTGTTAAAAACTGCTGAATTCAAGTTTACTCAGTTCCTTGAATCTGGAAACGATGCTGTTGAGGATCTCCGGACGATGATTGCCGTCGACCGTGATCGGAGAGTCGTCGTCTCCTGCCGGAAATCAACCGTTTATTTTGTCGGTCAACTGATTGCTTTTAGTCTTGTTACTATGTTCACTTTTAGGATTATGGTGAAACTAGGGTTAGGGTTTCGGAATTTGTTATCTAGGCGGCGGGGTAATGATAGTGGAGTGGTTGTTACTAGGAGGGATAGGAGTTTAGGTGGAAGAGAAGTGGTTGTTAGTACTCAAAAAGAGTCAAAGAGTGAAGTTAATGTGGCTATCAATCCATTGTCCTCTGCTGAAGACTCTGTAATCAGTTATTCGAATCTGATGATGATGAAGGATTGGGAGAAAGCGAAGAAGAAACTTCCAGATTGGTGGCCGCATTCTCGTCCACCTCCGTTGGATGGAATTGATAAGGAGGAGAATCAACGGAAAGCCAACTGGTTAATTAGAGGTTGGTTTTTGAAATGTGAAAAGCATGAAAATTTTGTTCACTTATTCATGATGGCCTTTGCAACATTGTTGGCTTTCAATATGTATCATTTCCTTATGACTAGGTAATAATCATTGTATCACAATAAGCAAATAAGCCAAGAAAATTAGCTCCCCCAAACACCCACTTATATATAGCACTCCCTTTGTCCCATTTATATTGTCACATAGGAAAAATTGTTGGATTTAAGATAAGTTGGATAAATGTCAATTTTGCCCTTATATTCAAGGTAAGTTTGAGTGTAACATTTTATGAAATAATGATTGAGAGTAATAATACATGAGGGTAAATTGCAGAATTTAATAATTTGTAATAGTTATTTTTTGCAAGTATAGTCTTTTTTGGGACAAACAAAAATAGTAAGGTGGACAATAAATATAGGATGGAAGGAGTACTTTATTGCCATATGGTTTGGTTGATGGTTGATGTTCTATGGTTTAGTTTGCAAGTAATAAACTTCTTTTATTTTACTAACTCTACTCCCTTAATAAATATTATTACTATATCTTCGCTAATTTTATTGAAAGTTAAAATGACTTGATGTAGTACGTATAGTTTTTATGTTCTCTTAATGACATCAAGTCTATTCTCGCATCACATAAGTTGCTTGATAGTAGAGATGGTCATACCCTACTTGGAGAAAAGAAAAATATGATTGCATATTTATATAAAGTCGGTAGGCATGAGTTGCATTGTAATTCATTATAGAATTGCATTTGTCGTAGGTAACCACACTATTTCTCAAGCTTCCGTGATTGTTGTTGAGTCAAATTACATCTTCCTCAACTTGATTTCCAGCAATCATGGACTACAGAACCAGTGGAAAAGACATACAAGAAGATGATATTATCTTAGTAAGTACATTCCTTAAATCTTACTCCGTAGTACGTACCTTGATTAAAGCATCTTTCTAAAGAAAAATCTTTGTCTTCATATGTCAAATCTCTTATGTTTCTTTTTCTAAACCTATGTAAATTATATTCTGATTGTGTGAGAGGCAAACAGCTGCGTCGAATATGCAGGATGTCCGGAGTGAAAGTATTCATTGACAACAGTAATTCACGAGATTCAATTTATCGTGCATCCGTCGACTTTACTTTAAACACTTGTGGCAGGTATATCTTAATCTCAATCTTAATCTTATCATAATCTTATCTTATCCTAATCCTAACCATATATAAAGCATCTACACCATTGTCTTAAATGTTTAACGTCTAATTTAAATAATAGAAGTCCATTAATACTAATTGTTTGACCATTGACTAAAATTACTTGACAAAATTAAAAGGTAAATTTATAATTTATATTAATTAATCTTCATCTTCAATCATACAATTTTTAACTATATAAATAATATTACCTGTAAAATTTAACCAATATTTATCTTCAATCATACAATCTCTAAAATTTATCTCAACTAATCTTAATTTTATCTTATTTTAATCTTATTCAATCTTATCTTATCTTAACTATATATAAAGCTTCTATACCGTTGTCTTAAAATTTATACTCAACAATGTTCAAAGTCTAATTTACCCTTACAATACTAATTATAGAAGTCATATATACTAAATGTTTGACCATTGACTAAAATTACTTGACAAAATTAAAAGCTAAAATTAAAATTTATATTAACTAATCTTCATCTTCAATCATACAGTTTTAACCATTTAAACAATATTACATTTAAAATATAACTAATATTTATCTTCAATCATACAATCTCTAAAATTTAGCTTGAGCATTACCTGTAATTTTCTTTTTCAACAACCAGAAAGTGATAACCTAATCAAATATCACAAATAAAACTAATGACCCACTGCTTTGCGCGGGTATGATGCTAGTAATATCTTAAACACACTTTTCACATGTGATTGATATGTTTCCCCATGCTTCCGCATCCCAGCATCGGTGGGGACCCTTCTAACAGATTCATGTTTGTAGGGTAGCAAGCCATTCTACATTTGTTCAGATTGATGGTGAGGATGCACGCGAGTTTATTGCTGGGCTTGCTGATAACATTGGTCTTGAAAGTTTGCGTGCTGCAAGAATGGTGGCTGCAGCTGTCGCTGCACGTACACGCTCATGGCTCTTACAGGCTTGGGTGAGCTATAGTATGCTTTTACCTAGTTATAGTTACTTATCTGTATGATATGGACTATATCTACACTTCTCTTTTTTCTCTGTTATAATGCTTCAATGGTCATGATTAGATTCTGGCACATATAAAATCACGACCCTTTATTTTCATATGTACAATTCTATTTTAACCATCCAAAGTATAACCAACTAATATATACATGTAACTGATTGCATGTCTATATAACCTATTACACTACTAACAAGTTGTAAAAGATAACTTGGCGATTGTAAAAGATCTTTCAGCTGATTAGCATGGCCCAAATGTATGTTATTTCAAAAGATTGCAATTAACGTTTTTGTCCCAAAATATATATTTTTGAATATCTTTTTATAATTAGCACAGTTTTATTCAGGGAAATTTTATGAACATGATGATATACTAAAAAAATCGATCGAGGAAACATAAGTTTAATTCTGCACATACTTAGGATTACATGTTCTGTGAACAAATCATAATGTTTTTGATGCAGATCCTTTTATTGTGCTAAATTAATTTATTTTCAACAAAATACTACATTTAATCCTATTATTGTGCAATATCATCTTATATTATCTTTATCGAGCTTTCTAGTAATTCATGTTCCACTTTTATGAAAATTGCCCTTGTATTAATTTTGTACCCACGATTTTTAACAACTTTGTTACCTATGTAAAAGATAGTGGCTTGACTGCCTTTGATATGTTTAAAACTGAGATGTGGATGTTCAAAATAAAGTTTTGCAAGGACAGCCACGTAATCGAACGGAAACTACTTCTCGCTGTATTTTTTCCTGAACCCTTTTACCAACATAATATGACATGCTCTTTTGAGATATTATACATCTTCCTGCTTACGAAGGTTACATATTGTGGTTTGTTAAAGTTGCTACAAGACATGGTTGTAAAAGTCGGCCGACTAGTCGGGTTTTGGGAGTAGTCCGACTCGACTAGGCCAAAGTCGGTCAACGGGTCAAAGTCGGATTTAGTCGGTCAAATCCGGCGAGTTGAGAAATTCCAGCGAGCTGTGTGAGTTATTCCGGCGATGGATAGTTAAAAAAAGATGGAAAGGAGTAGATGAGAAGTAGAGGTCGAAGTGAAGGTGTAAGAAGATGAAGTGTATGTGAGATCAAATCTGAGATCTGTAAAAACGGGAAAGACAATTGTCTTTTTCAAGAGAAAATTGTCTTTTTCAATAAAAAATACCAAATTTTACGTTCTAGTTATCTCTATTTGATTTTTCAAATTACCTTCAAGTCCCTCATTTATTTAAAGATTACAAAGTTTTACATATTTACACATATAATTTTGAAATTTATTATTTAAATGCAAAAAAAAGTCAATAGAAGTCAAAATCCGACTAGTCCCCGACTTGGCTGACTAGTCCTTACGAGGTCCTGACCGACTCGACCCTGACTAGCGACTTTTACAACCTTGCTACTAGAGCAAATATTAGCATATGAATGTTATATCTTGTGGCTGGTTTTATAAAATGGGCGGGTGGAGCAGGTTGGATAACGAGGCAAAACAGGTGTATGGGTTGAAAGTTGAAACAGGACGGCTACTTGGTTTAGGTCGACATGAAACACTTCTAGTTTATGTAACTATTTTTTTTATAAATTAGTAATATATATATATATATATATATATATATATATATATATATATATATATATATAGGTTGAAAGTTGAAACAGGACGGCTACTTGGTTTCGGTTGACATGAAACACTTCTAGTTTATGTAACTAATTTTTTATATAAATTAGTAATATATATATATATATATATATATATATATATATATATATATTAGTAGGAGGATCAAAAAAGAAGGAAATTGAAGGAGAGAAGAGGGAGAACCAAACTGATTCGGTATTTTATTACTACGATTCAAATAATATAATTATACATTTTATCGCTTTAGTTAAATTTTTTATTAATAAGATTAAGTTTTTTATTATATTGATTCAAAAGTTATAGATAATAAAAAATTGAATCGTATTAATAAAATACTGAATCAGTTTGCGTCTCCCTCTTCTCTACCTAAATTTCCTTCGCCATGGAACCTATATTTATATATATATATATGTATATATGTATATATGTATGTATGTTTGATGATTTGAAAATCTATATTACATCATTTAACTGATTTGTTTGCATAAAATGATATATGAGCTTGTATATATATATATATATATATGTATATATATATATATGTATATATGTATGATGATTTGAAAATCTATATTACTACATCAGTTAACTGATTTGTTTGCATAAAATGATATATGAGCTTGTATACATAAAAAGACAATTTGGGTGATCTTTTGTTTCTTGTGCTCTTTTAGTAGGGTTTAGTGCGTGCAAATGTATCAAACTACGGTCTGACTTCATTGTATGTAATGAACCTAGTATTTCTTTTACGATGTATGTAATTTGTGGTTCTTTTTTCGCGTGTCGATTATCTAAGTTGCCACGTGGCGTCTTTTACAACCGTCAAAATAAAGACAATGTAAAGAATTACTAAGTTCATTACATACAATGTAAATCCGAGTAGTTTGTAATGAATGTGAGACTATAGTTTGATACATTCGGACAAACTTAACCCTTCTATTTAGCTTATCTGATTTGGCTCATATGACCTGTTAGAGATAACTCATGATCTATTTTAAAGTGAATGATCAAATTGCCACCTCTACAATATGCCTTTGAAAACATGAATAGTGATGATTGAACATTCTGTTTCTTTATTTCTGGGGCCTGGGCTTCTTAATTTATTGACATTGCTCCAGATGCCT